>CM019149.1:208911245-209258898 GCA_009733165.1 Naja naja
ATAAATTCTTTCATACAAATAACTGCACAACAGGAAGGCTTAAGTTCAGATTGAAAGGTGTTATGTTATGCAGGTTAAAGCATGGTTTAGTTTGAACTGTTCTTGTAAAGTAAGGAATGATTGTTTAAAAAGTGCAGAAAACCCTGCACTCTGATTGGCTGGCAACTGCGGCTGCTGCTAAAAGTAGCAGCCGCAGCCCAGCCAAAGTGGGTTCGTTCTGAGCTGTAGTCACTAATAAACAAAGAGCTTGAAGCACTCCGCATCTGTTTTTCATGCAAACTTAACACTGGCGACAAAGGTGGGATCTCCCTGAAGAAGAAGGCAACGCGCGGAACAGAAGAAGAGAGAGATGGCTGCGCTGAACACCCCCCCAGCCACCGTTCGATCCGAGGCAGAAGACTGGGAGACGTATGCAGATCGTTTCAAATGTATCTGGAAGGAAACGATCTTGCCGACATTTCGAGAAGCGGAAGAGAGGGCGGTCTTTCTCATGCACTGCGGTCCGGCAGTTTCCAAGATGGCGAAGGCATTGGCGGAGCTGCAGACGTGAAGGTAATGGAATGGCCTGACTTAGAAAAGTTGTTAAGAGCCCATTAGCCCCACAAGTATCGTGCCTCATTAAGAGACACGAGTTTTTACCTGGGATCAAGGGGAAAGCGAAAACCGTAAAGACTTCATGGCAAGTTTAAGAGACATTGGGGGTGCATGTGAATTTAACAATTTAGAAGAGCCATGCGCGATCGATTTGTTCTGGGCCTTAAAGACAAGGGCTTCAGAGCAAGTTATTACTAAGACCTAAGATCACGCTGAAGGAAGCATAGAAGAGGCCTCTTCCAGAAGCTACCAAGTCCTCAGCAGCAGCCATGAAGAAAATTAACAAGGCCCACAAGCCATCCTGATGTGGAAAAGTCCACAACAACTCATTGTGAGCAAATAGATTCTGAGTCAGACTGTAGTGAGGTGGAGGAAGGAATTTATAGACTCAGAATGGAGCAGAAAAAGAAAAGACCTGGGAGAGAGGCAAGATTTCTACTGCAGAGGGTGTGGGGGAAGCCACCCCGCACTGAATGCAAGTTCCTAGATACCATCTGCCTCCGTTGTAAAAAAAGAGGACACCTAGCAAGAGTCTGCAAATCATCCAGAACTCCACCCAACAGAAGGAAGTTTCCTGACAAAGAATTCAAGCCCAACAACCTCAGTGAGAAAATGGGGCGCAGCACAGAAGCAAAGGGAAGAAATGAAACTCATCAGACAGTAACTATTGGTCATTCTCTTCTATCAATAACAGAAAAGGCATGTCAAGGTACTAATTGAAGGAAGGCCTTGCCAAATGGAAGTGGACTCAGGCTCATATTTATCTATGGTGTCATGGGACACTATTCACAGACTACTCCCAAACATTCAGAAGAAGCATTTCAGAAGCAAGCACTGACTCTTAAAGACTACCAAGGGAACAAGATTCCAGTAGTTGGAACAAGAGAATTCAACGTGAAGTTCAAAGGCCACACCAAACGCTTGCCCCTGACCATCGTGGACAAGGATCGCCCAAGCTTGCTGGGACTTGAGTGGTTCAATCCACTAGGCATCGAGGTGACTGGCATCAATCACGTGAGCAACACTGAATGGGAGGAGGCCTTGAAGTCTGAGTTTCCAGAGGTCTTCAGCGACGGATTGGGCAAGTATAGGGACCCTATCACTTTCAATCTAGATCCCAAGGTGCCACCAATTCGCTTAAAGCCCAGAAGGGTCCCATTTGCCTTAAAGGAAAAATTGATGCACAATTAGATAAACTAATAGCTCAAGGAGTTTTAGAGCCCACTGACCACTCCAGGTGGGAGACACCCATAGTCACACCAGTCAAGACTGATGGGTCAGTGAGAATCTGTGGAGACTATAAGGGGACATTGAACCATGTGCTTCAACAGAGCGCATATCCAGTTCCAGTGGTGCATCATTTACTACATTCACTTGGCAGGGGTACAGTCTTTGCCAAATTGGATCTGGCCCAGGCATATCAACAATTAACAGTTGATGATGCCACTGCAGAGGCCCAAACCATTGTGACTCATAGAGGTGCTTTCAAATGTAAAAGGTTACAGTTTGGAGTAAGCGTGGCACCAGGCATCTTCCAAAGCCTTATGGAAAGGATGCTCCAAGGACTGCCAGGGGTAGTACCTTACTTTGATGATGTGTTAATCTCTGCTGAAAATGACACTCAGTTACAAGAGAGACTCAGAGAAGTCCTTACCAGATTCAAAAAGCGGGGTTAAAAGTCAAGGAAGAAAAATGCACTCTTAGAACGACAAGGTAGAGTTCTTGGGCTATATGATTGACAAGCATGGTATCCACCCCACAGATGCCAAGGTTCAGGCAATCAAAGAAGCCCCTAGACCAAAATGTAAAACAGATTTGCAAGCCTTCCTTGGACTCATTAACTTTTATACATGTTCCTACCTCAGAAGGCAACCATTGCAGAACCACTGCACAGATTATTAGACAAAAGTCTGCGTGGGTCTGGGGCAGAAAGAACAATCTGCATTTAACAATATAAAAGACTAATCACGTCTGATGCTGTACTGATACAGTTCTCTGAGAATTTGCCTGTTGTACTGACTTGTGATGCATCCTCTTTGGAGTGGGGGGGTTTGAGCCACAGGCTTCCCAGTGCAGGGAAGCTCCTATTGCATTTTACTCTCGCACCTTGACCAAAGCAGAGAGGAACTACAGCCAACTGGACAAGGAAGCCTTGGCAATTGTTGCAGCTGTCAAGAAATTCCATGAGTATTTATATGGGAGAACATTTATCATTGTCACAGATCACAAACCTCTGTTAGGCATTGTGGCAGGAGACAAACTACGCCCACTATCCTGTCACCAAGAATGTGAGGTGGACTGAATTTCTTGCTGCTTATTCATACAAACTCATCCACAGGCCTGGCAAAGACATTGGGCATGCAGATGCTTTGAGTCGCTGCCCACTTCCTTCTCACACTGAGGACTTTGCTCTGAGACTTACACCTTTTTCCTAGAAACTGTTGCCAAGCTTCCAGTACAAGCTGCTGAAATTGCCAGAGAGACTGCCAAAGACACTTTATTGGCTCCTGTTATAGGCTGGATTAAGAAAGGTTGGCCTCTTCAAGATCTACCTCAACTTGCCCAACCTTTTAAATCCAGGCAAACTGAATTATCTGTGTTAAGAGGATGTATTTTGTGGGGTAACAGGGTGGTTATTCCTGCAAAACTGCAAAAGAGGTTTTGGAAATGTTACATGAGGTCATCCAGGTATTGTCAGAATGAAGGGATTGGTAGGAGTTATGTATGGTGGCCAGGTATTGACAAAATGGTTGAAAACTGGGTTGCATCTTGTCCCAACTGTCAGGTAGTCAGGCATGCCCCACCTCTAGCCCCACACAGGAATGGGAATGTCCTAGGGGCCCATGGTCCAGGATTCACATTGATTTTGCTGCCCTACCAGAGGCACACTTCCCTTATTATAGTTGATGCATATTCCAAATGGCTAGAGGTTATCCCTATGGCATCCACCACAACTGAAGCTGTCATCAAACAGCTTAAAAAGCTTTTTGTAACTCATGGGTTACCTGATGTCCTTGTTTCTGACAATGGCCCTCAATTTACATCCAACCTTTTTGAATCATATCTAGCACAACAGGGTATCAGACATGCCCTGACAGCCCCTGGGCATCCTTTGGCTAACGGCCGGGCTGAACGTATGGTACAATTTACCAAGGAAAAACTTCAGCAATTGGGTCAGGGATATCACTGAGAGAGTTTAAAAACTTCTCAGTGTCCAGCATATCACTCCTAACCCATCAACTAACTTATCCCCAGCAGAGTTGTTGATGGGGAGAAACTCAGGTCTCCCTTGACGCTTCATCCCTCTTACGCACCCAACACACCACTAGATTCCACTAGCAAAATTCGCACATTCACTGTGGGTGATTCTGTTTATGCTAAGAACCTTATGGGTGAACCTTTATGGATTCCTGCTGAGATAACCCAAATCACAGGCCTTCAATCTTACAGGGTACAAACAGAGGATGGTGTCCTCTGGAGCAGGCACATTGATCAGCTTAGATCCAGATTACCTCAGGAACACCGCAATTGTTCCTCTCTAGTTCCCATACCTAATACCTCTTCTAGGGGAAGGGAGGATCATGAGTGTAATGAACAAGCAAGAATCAATCCCATGTGTAACGAGCTAACACGACAGGAACCATCCCAAAACCTGTCACAATACCAACAACCATTTTCACAAATGGAAGATTGCACATCATTACCTGATTTAGGTGCTGACATTGAGTTGGAGATGGATTGGGAGGAGAGACCAGGTTGCAGTAACCAAACAGGTTCTACCATTACTACAAGTCCTAGTAAGGAAATGTCAGCAGACACATTTCCTCCCTCACAAGGTGAGAACCTTAAAACATCTGAACCATGTAGGTCTCAACGTACACATAAGAGCCCCACCTATTTAAAAGAATACATTAGATAGGCTGGGGTTTGAGTATGGACTGAACCTAGTGGGGAGGGGTGTTATGTATGCAGATTTAAAGTCATTGGTTTAGTTTGAACTGTTCTTGTAAAATGTAAGAAATGATTGGTTTAAAAAGTGCGGGAAAACCCTGCACTCTGATTGGCTGGCAATTGCGGCTGCTGGCTATAAGTAGCAGCCGCAGCCCAGCCAAAGCGGGTTTGTTCTGAGCTGTAGTCACTAATAAACAAAGAGCTTGAAGCACTCCACGTCTGTCTTTTCATGCAAACTTAACAAAAGGTTATTCAGTATTTGTGAGCTTCCTCCCACAACATACTTAATCCCTTCAAATCTCGTTAGTAGTTTTTTTTTATTTTCGAAACTGCCTTAAAAATAATTATTTTGGGAATAGAGTCCCTGCTTACATATTTGTGCAAATGTGTCATATTCTTTGAATCTTTATATTAGGAAAATGCTAGCCTGGCATTTCTTAACATCACTAGTCCCTTTCCATGGGCATAATCAGGTGGCAGTAGGTGGGGATTACAGACTCCAGCCAATCAATATTTAGGATATTTTTCTGATTTGCCCATCTTTAACAACAATTTCAAAAAAGTTGGGGGTTTTTTGGCTATTTTTTCTCTCCAGATCTTTTTTTCTTAGAGGGTCAGGTATGAAAAAACCCAGCTATCCCATTTCACTGCTGCTTTGTTTGTTCCGACAACATAACTGATTGGGTAGAATTAGTTTAACTCTGCATGTGAATGGGTCTTTTTAGGGTTATATTTAATTTCCTAGGACTTTGTGAGGTCAGGTGAGCTCCGTATGTCCTCCTGTAACAGTGGTGGAAACCATGTCACAGGTGATGTACCATGTCATTTTTGGTGACATGCTAGGCCTCCAGACATTCTTGCACAGCCTCTGGAGTCCTCCAAAAATCATCCGCAAACAGGATGTGCTTTCCCGCTGTTTTGGGAGGCTGCAAGGCCATGCAGGAGCATTCTCCAACTTCCAGACTTTGTGTGACCCGGAGCTACTTCAGACAGGTGTTTTGAAAAATGTTTACAATTATATATTTACTAGTTGGTTGGATGCCTGTGCTTCACTACAGAAATATGGGATCGGACTATGTGATAAATTGACAGTTAAAGCTTGACCATTAATGAGTAGTTATGATAGGCCTCTCTTCTCCCCGTCTCTCCCTCAGGCTTGCTCCACAGAAGCCTCTCCTAAGTTATCCCCTTCTCTCCTTTTCAGGTGGGGAGGGGGAGTAGAATGTCTAAACTCCCAGCCCACAGGCCAGATGAGTCACATGCTGGCCACACCCAGGGCCATGCCCAAGTGGCAGTTGGAACAGAGGACTTTTCAGGTGGGGAGGGGGAATAGAATGTCTAACTCCTTAGCATCAGAGCGTGTTAATAATAATATAAGAAATACTAATGATCTGATGGTCATTTCGAAAAATCCTTTCTTAGCGAGCACCTAGAAGCCAAGAGGAACATGTGTGTCAAATTTCAAGTTTGTAGGCTTTACAGTGCTGGAGATTTCATGATGCTGTGTGAGTGGTATTTCGCTTTTATATATATAGATTCATTTGTTTGATCATAAATTTAAATAATTTAAT
This sequence comes from Naja naja, assembly GCA_009733165.1. Classification (NCBI taxonomy): domain Eukaryota; kingdom Metazoa; phylum Chordata; class Lepidosauria; order Squamata; family Elapidae; genus Naja; species Naja naja. Next base: position 208,917,362 of record CM019149.1, read on the forward strand.
TTAATTTAATGTATTACTCATTCTTATGAATTGTTTCTTTTTGGTCCAGGGGAGTGAGAGAGACCGTCAGCGAGTCAAGTTAGACATTTTCTGAATTTTGGGGACATTTTTTAAAAGCAAATGCATCCAAGCAATTTCAAGCTATTAGAAAGTCATTTTTATCTAGCACTTTCACTACTTTGAATGTGCTTTCAAGGACATTGTATCATTAGTGCTTAAGTTGGTTAGCGCTGTCCTAATACTGCACATTGCAGTGAGGCAGCTTCAAAAGACATTAGGAATCATAGTGAACTCCCATTACTTGCCCCAGCTTCTGCCAACCTAGCAGTTCGAAAGCATGTAAAAATGCAAGTAGAAAAATAGGGACCACTTTGGTGGTTCCGTGAGACTTCAGCGTTTAGTCATGCCAGCCACAGGACCACAGAGACATCTTTGGACAGCTGGCTCTTCGCTTTGTAATGGAGATGAGCACCACCCTCTAGAGCTAGAAACAATTAGCACATATGTGCGAGGGGAAACTTTACCTTTACATTTCTTGGAAACTGGATACTTCCTCCTTGACATGTCCCACCCACTTAGCCACCCTTGTAAACAACTCTTGTGAAGGGCCACCAAAGGATTGATCAATCCAATACAAGAGGGACAGACAGCAGCCCTGCACAATAAATATCACTGAATCATTGTCAATGTTTTCAGTCAAGTGCAAACCCTGATTACAACCAGAATGCTCTGAATAATGCTTTAGTTTGAGTTTAATGGTTTATGTTTTGATTCAACACAAATCCATTCCTTCAGCAAATGTTGCACAGGCAGAAGATGAGTGGATACATTTATTTTGGGGAGTTTTCTGCACCTTGAGAAATATAAACATGTCCTAGAGGATCGCTCCCTCCAATGTTAGAGACTGCTGGCTGGAATATCCCTCTGCTTCAGGCAGAGGATAAATAATGGGCCAGAGGTGGTTGCAAACGGTGAGGGTAGGCACTTTGGGCAACTCTCCAATGTAAATTACATGGAAATGAGACTTCTGTGAGGCCAAAGGCCTCTTCCAAATGGGGCAATGAGGGATTTAGTTAACATAACACTTGTGCTAAATGAAGCGGTTGACAGAGCTTTCAGCGGGCAGGTCCATAGCTTTAATTTACCATGAGAAAAGAACAGCCTCCAGTTTAGTCCTTCAGGAGAGGAACTCACAAACACATGAATGTGTGGCCTGTTTTTCCAAGCCACTGAAATTTTAAGTGTTGACATTCTTGGACCGTGTTACATTTTTTAAAAGATTGTTTAGCTCTAAAAAGGATTAATGTATTTAAACTCCTAGTAGGTGAGAAGTTTTTCCTCCAATTTTATTTTATTATTTATTGTATATTTTTACTGATGCCTTATTCCTGTTCAGATTGCATAATCGAACAGAATAATATTCACAACTACTAGAAATGATTACATTAATTTGCTGGGCTTTTGAGATTCTTTAGCACTTTTGAAATGGTGGTGGTGAGGAGAGAATAGTTTTTTTTTAAAAGTTTTTTGAAAGAAGCACAGATTTTATTATTATGCTCTGTGGACAGCAATCCTGGGATTTGGTTCAGCAAATTTGAGGGCAACTGATTGGGGAAGGCTGTCTAACCTAGGTTTGCCAGGTTTTTTTTGCATATCAGCAATGTTCAGAAATTTATAGCTGACAATTTCTTGATAAGTTGTAGGAAAAAAATTAAGGGAAAAAAAAAAGAAATGATAAGACAACCTGGAGGAGACACTGAATAAAAACACGATGCAGAAAATGAATATTGCGTAAGGCAAGGTTGTACAACCCAGCCAGCAGTTTGCAGTTGAAGAAGTTAATGTTTGGACATTTTTCGGGGGCTTACCAAAGGCTATTTTTGCTCTCTGTCTGGGTCACATAGTCTACTGTATTCTTCAGTCAGTAATCTAGAGCAGAGAAGGCATATGGAATAGGATTTGATAACCAGACCTGTTGTCTTCCTGCAAGAGAGCTGCTTCTTAGCATTCCTGTCAGGTGGACCTATTTTTCCCAGGATAACATAATAATAAAAGTTCAGCCAAGATATGTGATGGTATGTGAAATTGATCTTGGGAGACAGGAAGAAGAGCTGCGGACTAGACAACCACCATTAATCCCCAAAAGATTGGGGAGCATGGGAATTGTTTCACAAGAGACCCTCTCCTAGTTTTCTGGAAAATAAAAATAAAGGAGGGGAGAAATATTTTCAATTTTGCAAGGTTTTGTTGATGAAGACTTATGATAGAATTAGTACTCATAACTCTACTTCTTGTCTAGACTACTTTGAAGAGCTAACCCTACTCAACCTTCAAGTCCTACTCAATGCTCAATTGTCATAGGAACTCTGTGTGTGCGTGTGCGTGCGCGTGCACGTGTGTGTATGTATGTGTGTATGTGTGTATTTGTGTCTAATCCTTAAGCTTTTTAAAGAGAGGTGTTTTGCACTTCTACAAAACCTGAACTTTCCTTCAACATATCTCAAGATATGAGAGATACAATGCCTAGCTGAAGCTACTCTCTAGGCAGACAAATTAATATAGGATGCTTTTTCCAACTGAACCAAAGGTTCAAAGGGGAATTTTGGGAGGTGCCAAGCCAATATATATGGAAATCACCAATTGGTAAGGTAGGTATACTGTACCATCAATTAGTATGGAGGCATATAACCACTAGATAGCAGCAAAGAGATATAAGAGATCCTACCCTCTGGGCGCTCTGGTGGTCATTTGTATATTTACAGCCTATGGTAAATCCATAAACCACCAGCCTCCAACAGTTCATCTCTGACATTAAGGAAACTGCTCTTCCTCCATATGTGAAATGCTCTGAACCTGAGATTTTTTCCCATCGACATCTGTGAAGCAATAGATCTTCTCTCCCTTAGCTCCCTCATGTTCAGTTGGACATCTAAACATACCTGCAATTGATATTAAATGTTTTAAATGTCTGCATGTTGCCTGTCTTGTAAAAGGAACAGCAGTCATGATTCATAAAGGTTTTTCATAAAGCATTTAATCAATGTTATATTAATTTTGGCTTCATCTCTTGTAAAAGCTAGACCTGCTCTCTCTCCCAAATCTGTAATCTAATTGTTGTGATAATTAATGAGGAGGAGTACTTGACACTGCATGTTGATTTGTTGCTTGATGCACCAGATTCATAGCTGAACAACCCACCCTCCCTTTGCTGCTAGATTCCAAAACAAAATTCGACCTTGGCCTGGCCCAGACTTAAAACTGCAGAATTTGCTGAGTTTGGGCTTTTTGCAAAACCCAAGCGTTCAGGTTTTCTCTTAAGTGTCCTGGATTTGAAGGAACCCTTGTGTTTTGGAACAAAGCATTGCACCGCTGGTTCCACCTATTCCCACTTGGGAGTAAGTAGGGAAGAAGATGGCAGCATGAAAAGAATCTCCCAGGAGATGTGGAATAAGCTGCCAAGATCAGCCACATTAGTGCTGACACGCGCCAGACAAAGGAGCCCAGATTCTATAAATGAGCCGGCAGGCTGGGATTGGCATTTGGCTGGATTGTCAGGAAAGAGGCTCTGGCGATTTGAAGCTGGCGATTTGAGGGCTACGAAGAGGAGAGGCTTGCTGACTTCAGCTGCTGTGAATATTTCTCTACATCCAGCCTGTGCTACAGCCAGCCTGTGTTTGTTTGGAAAGGGTAAGTTGCAAACTATTTGTATTTTTCCCACCTTTTTTCTTCAGTATTTGGGGAATTTTGTCTTCTGAAAACTTCCCTAAATAAAGGCATGCTCAGGGTTTTCAGGTGCACCACAGGTTGCAGCATTTCATGTTTTCCTGGAAATGCCCTTTGCCCTCACTGCATGTTTGTTTTTGTTTTTTTTTAAAGTGAGGACTCTGGTTTTCCCTATGTTGACATGTGTGATACAAAACCCCAGTGTGATCTTGCTGAGGCAATGTATGAAATGCCTCTGCTTAACAGATGATTGCCTGCCTCAATTATTTTTCAGATTGTTGTTGTAAATGCTGTAATTACAGAGTTAACTAGTTATAGGTCTGACTAACATCCCATAAATGGGTACATAAAGATAAAAGAGCAACTTTAGGAAATCACATTCTTAAGCTTAAACGTTGTAAGAAACCTCTTAAGATTTTGTCATTAGTTGCATAAAAAATGAACAAACAAGCCACTAAACTGGAGAAGCAATATATATATATATATATATATATATATATATATATATATATATAATTTGTGGATTCAGTATAATATGAAAGGTATATTCCTTTTATTCACAGTTTACTTATTATTTTATGAGCCTATTTTTTAAGATGAAACCCTTTTTTACATTTTATTATGAAATCTTGTTGGTTCATGTCTGTATATTTACAGTATTTCACCTAATCTTTAAATTATTCCAAGAGATAGAATATAAATTTGTAATGAGGCATTTCATATAAATTCCTATGAAGCTGTCCTGATGTTAAAACCACTGTAATATTGGGCTCTGTATGAAATTAAAGCTATTGAATGCTACTGAAACAATGCTTATTCTTTTGAAGCATTAGAATTATTAGAAGAATTAGAACTATTAGAAGAATTAGAATTAGAATTATTAGAAGCATTAGAACTATTAGAAGAATTGCGTACTACTGATTAGAATAATAATTTAAAAAATCAATATCTATTCCATCAACAATGTTGATCAAATTTAAAAAGTAAGTTAATAGTCCCCAGGCTGTTAAAAATGTACCAATGACAACCAAACAAAGCTATATTTGGAATTTTGCCTCACAACATAACAGCAATCAAACAAAATCCATATTTACCCATTTTGGTATTATAGCCGAAAAAAATGGCAATGCAGAGATGCTAATATAATCACCAACAGCTTATTTTAATGGAAAAGCATGTCAAAATATTGCCTTATAGCAATATGTTATTACAGGCGCATAGGAATTTGCTGAATATATGGCACATATTTTATCTAATCAAGAGGCATGATGATTTCAATAAGAATGATTTAAGCCCATCTTTAATTCTCTCCCTGAAATTGATGGACATGAACAAGAAATTTAATATGGCAGAATCTTCTCAACACCTTTCCCTACATATCTTAGACTGGCTTTGCTCATCAGAATTCTAAAACCTAAACCTGACCTATTCACAAAAATACCACTTCTAGAAGTATATCTAACTGAAACCTGGTGCAAACGGCAGATTATGAAGGTTTGTAATCCAAGCACTGCAGGACAGCACATAAAAGCACTCCTGCTGCTCATTGCTTTGCTAAGGAGAAGCAATGAGTAGTAATTTTTATGAAGAAAAGCATGAATGAGGAAAGGATTAAATCCTACCTCCTATATCTTGGTCTTGATATGAATCCCTTCCATTATACACATACCTGAAGCTGAAATTTACAAAACTCTTAAAGGAAATATTATTGTATCTTCATAGTCATAGTTTTTGTTTGATTACACCTGAGTTGAATTTACATATGATTGTGTGGTATGTGTATCTTTGAGGTCAAAGATAGCCTAGTTTCAAATTCTGCTGTTGGAGACAGAGGTAATTGTTCCCTGGAACTACTGTATATAAACAGCTTCTGGGGATGATTTGATTAGAAAAAAAGGAAGAAAGAGTTAAACTACTTTTCCTCTATGTTGGAAGCAAGAAGGGGCTATATTTCACCTTGGTTAGTTATTCTCCCACATTTCTTTGTTCAGAAAAGCTTTCTTCTGCATAATCAACATTATTTTGAGGAGGACTGCATGCTAATTTTGATCAATTCTGTACTTTTATATGGATCAAAGAATAAATTTACAAAAAAACCCCAACCCCTGATGGAAACAGTGAAGACATTATTTTTGAATAGAATGGATTTGCAAACGAGCATCTCTTCTAAACACTACCAAATGGCTGCTTTCTCTTTTCTTGTAGGGTGAATGCTATTTTTTAAAAAAATTCAGCTTGTTTTGCCAGGTTTTAATTGTTATGTTTCAGGTAATTCAGATAAAAGCAGGCCATTAGGTGAATTTAAGTATCACTTTGAATGCAGTCCCATTAATTTCAGTAGCATTTAATTGCTGCACAAGAACTCTAATCCAAAATTCTGCAAGTTTTTCTTTTTTTCTTTTTTTAGTACACCATGGTTCAAAGTTGAGGTACAAATTCTGAAGCCTTTGACTTAAAGAAAACATATTTCTTTTTTATTTTTGTTTTAGATTTTACTATGTAACTGCTTAAAAATCCATTCTTATAGTTAGTACCTTATTTTTATTATTTGTTTCTAATTAAAATATAAATTAGGTTAGATTTCTATGTTTCCAAATCAAGACAAAATAGGAATGTAACTAAACAAGAAGCATGCCTCAAGAGCTGACCCTCCGAAGAATGGCTAAGACTGAAGTTGTGATTGGATCTTGCATAACCAGCATTCTCAGTGATATGGGCCCAGTTTGACAGTGTTTTACCAACAGAAGAGAAGATATGTAGTTCGGAGCTTATTTGTGGAGTCCTTGGTACTCTCTGAGATGGTAGTTTGGCTACTGACATTTCATTACCCAACTAGGTAATATCTTCAGTGTTGGAAGGGAATGGCAGCGGGGGTTGTCTACTCTTTGTTTATATACAATAGCTTGCCCTGTCAGATTTAGTGCAGATGTTGTTTTCTTGATGGATATGTTGTGTTCTATTTCCATTCTCCATGAAGATAAACAGGGGAATGTTTAGTGGTGGTTTCTCCAAGGACTTTCAGAGGAGACACAGGTGCAGACCATCCTTCTGGGTAATCCCAGGCATGGTTCAATATTTTTGTTCCCAATCAGATCGTATGCTGACTCCATGGGCCAGCCTCCTGGGTTGTTGTTCAGGCAGAGCAGACTCCTCCCTACCTTGGTGTCCCTCTCCTCTCCTAGGGTGCTTGGATTCTCATTTGGGTGGCTCTCCATCTGTTTGCAATCTGCTCAGCCAAGGAGTTCTGTCAGCCTTCCATCTTTGAGCGTAGGGTGCATTCATTGTTGCTGGTAGGGTCCTGTGTTGGTGTTGCCAAGGGTACATATGTGTAGCATGCCATGAGCTAAATCTTTCCCACCTTCTCCTTAACTCTGGGAACTACTAGGGACCATTAGAGTTTGTTCACATTGATGAAAGTCTGTCACTTGAAAATTCATAAGTAGAGTAATGTCTACATATATGATAGTTATATTTTGTTATACATTATCAAGTTGGTGTTTATTGTTAAGCAAGTGGATATACATAGAATTTCTCCAGAAGATCTGTCCTTAACCTGGTCCTTCAGGTCTTTTACTAATTAACCCATCATAGCTGAAAATGAGTCCATCCACCTTGTTATTGATTGTACTCTCTTTCCCTCCCATTTTTCCCAGCGTTAGAACCTTCTCCAGAGGGTGAGGTCTTTGTATAATGCATGTGGAGTAGGATAATTTGAGCCTGACGATTTGTGTTTTGAGATAAAACTCTGGGTGGTTTTGTCCATTTGTTTGCTTTCTTGGATGACCATGGTATTCTCAGGAGTCTTTTCCAACATAAAAGTTCAAAATCATCAATATTCATTTTATTATCAAGATATTTTATCAAGGTATTAGTCATCGTATATAAAGTCTTACATGGCTTGGGTCCGGGGTACTTGCAGGAGCGTCTCCTGCCAGCGTCGACCTCCAATCGCCCTGTATGCTCCCACAGGCAGGGCCTCCTGGGGGTGCCGTCAGCCAGACATTGTCGGCTGGCGGCGCCCAGGGGTAGGGCCTTCTCTGTGGGAGCACCCACCCTGTGGAATCAACTCCCCTTGGAGCTCCGGCTAGCCCCTGACCTGCGTTCCTTTCTCTGTGACCTAAAGACTTGGTTGTTTCAACAGGCCAGCCTGGACTGAATGGGATGGGGTGGGGTTTTATTGATTTTAGTTTTTAACCAGGTTTTAAATTTTTATTGGGCTTGTTTGATTAGTTTAATTGTATTTTTAATATTTGTATTCTCGCTTTTTATTATAAGCCGCCCTGAGTCCCTTGGGAGAGAGGGCGGCCTATAAGTCCAATAAAATAAATAAATATCTTGCTTCTTTAAAGTCCAGGTGTGATTTTCATGGTTTTTATTACATTGTGATTTTAAATTGCTTTCTGCATTTTAAAAGTAGTTGCTTTTAATTGTTTATGGATTGGTTCTCTTGCTCAAGAAAGCTACTTTAAGGAAAAGTTCCTGGGATGTATCTTTTAACTAAATGTGCCTTCAGTTGCAATTCAATTTTCCGGGCTTCGGTTGTGTTTTGTGTCTGGGAGTTTGCTGTTGGCTATCCAGAACAAAAGAATTAAAACAGTGTTGGGATTTGCTGAGAATAAACAATTCTTCCTTGTTGATGCTACCCTAAAAATATTCAACACAAGTTCCTTTGATCTGTGTCTTCGGAAAGAGAAGTGGGGAATTCCATAAAATTTATTCCTTCTTTAAGACACACAACTAAACACCCTTTGCTTCCAGGGATTCCCGTATATGTTCTTCCTTGAGTAACCACTGCTTTAAAATATATGATAAAATAGGAAACAGCTTCCCTGGAGGGCCTAAAAGGGTTATGTATGTATATCTGTTGGATCAGTTTCTCCTCCCTGACTGCTTTCATTCCAACAATAATCAAGGACCCCTCAGACTGTTAAAGTGTTTAATTTTTATTTATATTATTACCAAAGATGTTTTCAGAGTTTAACACTGCCGGTAGTCAGCTAAATGCTGCTACAATATTTTTACTGAACTGTGAAGCAGAAAGAAGTAGCTAGTTTCACTGTCATATTTTGCTGCAAATATGGCAGCCAGAGCAGATAAAGGGTTTTATAGACTCTGCTTTCTTTATAAGGAAAGCAAGGGGCCCTGCCACAAAATAGTGCAATCTGAATATGTTGCTCAGACTTCTAAACAAGCCAGTCTGTATTATCCATGCATTCTGTTTGCACAGGTTTCTATAAATGCGTGGCCCATTTTTAATAAAACATGGGTTACATGCATCTAAGCACAGCCATATTCAGTCAAGGAAAAAAAAGAGCCTTAGTGTGCAGCTTCAGCACAATGGAAACCACATTCTGGTTCGTGCATGTTTGTTATGTTAGCAAATCTCCACATCATTCTAATAATAAGTCATGTGATCTCATGAAGGCTAACACTTCAATACTAACATTATTTTGTGGCAGATTTTCAAGAACATAAAACCCATGGAGAATGGGGAATGAATATTTATTTATTTATTTATTTATTTATTTATTTATTTATTTATTTGGATTTATATGCAGCCCTATCTCCCGAAGGACTCAGGGCGGCTCACAACAGTAAAAAACATACAGTACAAAATTTAAAATTATTAAAAATTATTAAATAAAAACCCAAACAAATATCTAAAACCCAAACAGCCAATATACAATAAAACCAATAAAAAAACCCACCCCACTCAGTCCAGGCCAGCCTGTTGGAAAAACAGAAATTAAGCATGTTAATTTCTGTGACATTCCATTCAGCTCCATCATTCCCATCTCATCTACAGTTATTTAATTTTTCTGTAGTCTCTGACCATGCTCATTTCTCTATGAGTTGTTCTGGGGTGTTTTCTGAATCTGTTCCCTCTGTATGTTATTTATTTATTTGGATATTCAGTATTGTTGTTGTATACCCCACCCCACCCCGATAGAGGTTAAGAGAGGTTTGGTACCCTTTTGGTTCCTTTGGTATTGAGACCAGAATCAGTTTGGTGTAGTGTTTAAGACACAAGGTTAGAAACCCAGAGAAAATGGGTTCTAATCCTCCCTTAGGCAGTAGTCAGCTCAATGACCTGGTGCCAGTCATTCTCTCTCGGCCCTAGGAAGAAGACAATGGAAAACTATTTCTGAAAACCTTGCAAAGAAAACTGTAGAGACTGGTCCAGGCAGTCTCTCAGAATAAAAGATCATTGAAAGGGATAGAAAAATATATTATTTCCTTTTATTTATTTATTTATTTATTTATTTATTTATTCGACTTATATGCCGCCCCCTCTCCAAAAAGACTCGGGGCGGCTTACAACTAAAATACAACAATAAATAAATTAATTAAAAGAATATTAAACATATTAAGCTGAATTAAAATTTAAAAACCCTTAGTTAAAATAACCCCAACCCTAGAGAATCAGCACAGCCCAGATTGTCTTAAATAGTTTCAGTGTCCCTCCTCTTTAAATGATTATATTTTAAGGGGTTTGATGAGCGAACTGGGTAATTGAAGTACAAGCTTTGTGTAAGGCTTTGAATCTGGGTGGTAGTTCTGGAGAACTTCCCTGTCTGTTTTTTGGCTGCCATATAAACCTTATTGTTTAGTTTATTTTATTGGTTAGCTCTTGGGCCATATCAAAGTGCAGAGTTCCAGACATAAATTATTATTAAAATCTGATAAAAACAATTTAAAATGGAATTGGATAAAATATAATTTAAAATCAAATTGGAATAAAATACAGTTTAAAATGCAATTAGAATAAAGTACAATAATTTAATATATAGATTAATAAAATATGATAAAATTATATTTTGGTGTCACCCCTACAATCTATCCCAATCAGTCCCACATATGCTGATCTCAACCAAACCATTTTGCTTAAGTATTGTGCTGTGTTAAATGTTATTTTCAGATTCTGGCCACACATAAGGTAAGTTGTTTTGATATGGGGATCCCAATGGGTCATTCGTTTAGCATATAGACCACAGTACTTGTCTCTCACCCGCTTATACAGGCAACAATCAAATAGGATGTGTGCCATATCTTCTACCTCTGCCACTCTGCAAATGCAGAGATGTCCATTTTAGGGTATAGAATGGAATCTCCCATATTGTAGAGAACTCTTTGGAACCCTTGCCTGATGTCTTTTTTGGAGGGATTTTCCCTAAAAAGAAGGCATGGGCCTGAATTGTTGAGATGCTTCTCTGCCAGTAAAAAACCCAACCAGACTTCCCAGCCATTCTCTTGGTGTGGAATCTGAACCAATACAAAGAATACATGGGCAACACTTTACTAGAATATATTGCATGTTATTAGCTTTTAATGAATACAGTTAAAGGTAAAGGTTCCCCCGCATATGCGTGCTAGTTGTTTGCAGCTCTAGGGGCAGTGCTCATCTCCGTTTCTATGCTGAAAAGCCAGCGCTGTCCAAAGACGTCTCTGTGGTCATGTGGCCGGCATGACTAAATGCCAAAGCCGCACGGAACACTGTTACCTTCCCATCAAAGTGGTCCTTATTTTTCTACTTGCATTTGTTACGTGCTTTCGAACTGCTAGGTTGGCAGAAACTGGGACAAGTAACGGGAGCTCACTCCGTTACGTGGTGCTAGGGATTTGAACCGCTGAACTGCCAACCTTCTGATCAACAAGCTCAGCATCTTAGCCACTGAGCCATTGCCTCCCGTACATTTAGATCCTGCCCTTCAAATAAATTGCTTTTAGAGTTCATAAGGAGTATTTGTATAGCCCAGCCTATCTCAATCTTATTTACGTTGGTGGGATTCTAAATTGGCCATAATTAATTCTTTTTTATGGTGCTTCTCAGGAGTAACTTAATTTGAATTCTAAATTCATTACAATTATAATTTTGAAAATCAGCATCACCATAGAACAGGGAAGCAGAATAACAGCATCTGTGGGGATTGCTCAGAAGACCCCCAAATAACCAACCTAGAGTCTCAATGTCACTTGAAATTTACTGCATGATTTGGAATATATACTGTTGTTACTCTATAGTTTTCTGATGGGATAGAACAATTAGGCAAACTCACTATTTGTGGGTAGTGCAACCAGGATGTGAATAAATGGTTTGGGTTTCATGCCTGGTTGCCATAAAAGTTCTTCTACTCCCATCTTATGAAAGAGCAATCAGGAACAGCTCTGTGTGAAAGATACCCAAGATGGAGAGAGAGGGTATTACTGTTTGCCAACCTTGTTCAAATGTCAGAGATACAAGGGTGCATTTTTTTAAACATGCTTTCTAATGAAGGAAATCACAAAGGCTGCTATTTGCTCACAGGGCTTGTATTGACAAAAGAAGAACACCAAAGAAAGGAAGCGAGACAGTTCTTGCTGCCCTTCTACTAATAGTGCTGCTTATACTGGAGTGCTGTGCTAATGGGAAGTTACAGGCTTTTCATTTACTGCAGTATTTTATGTGTTTATGAAGCATATTAACTTGGCACCTAAGCAAAAGAAGAGGGATACTGGTTTAGACTGGCATTCTGGATTTCAGTTATAATTATTTGTTTGTTTGTTTACTTCTCCATTGGAATTTGTGAGCCCAATTGTGCTGCACTGTACTGGTCTTACCCAGTGGTGGGATTCAAATAATTTAACAACTGGTTCTCTGCCCTAATGATTTCTTCCAACCACCAGTTCACCAAACTGTGCAGAAAGTTAACAAATGGTTGTCCTGAAGTGGTGCGAATTGGCTGAATCCCATCACTGGTCTTATCCTTTTGGGATTAATTGTACACATCTGTGTTTCTCTTCAGATCGTATAAATCCATGTAACAGAGTCTATAAAGCAAGGGGTGTCCAGTCTTGGCAACTTTTGAGATTTGTGGACTTCTAGAATTCCCCAGCCAGCATGCGGAATTCTGAAATTTGGAGGTCCACAGGTCTTATAGGTTTATACCTCTGCTATAAAGTTTTTTTCTAACTACATTTTCCCCATTAGGGCTAACCCTGATTCCCTACAAGCCAATTATTGATGACTGTGATCATGTTAACTTCTGTTATCCTCAAAATACTGAGAGCAGGCAGGGAATATCACGAGTCAATCAATGCTCCTGCCAGTTGACCAACTGGGGAAGGGTACATAAAATGGCATACAGTATAGCCTTTTTCTGCTGCACCTGTTGAAATTACAAAAACCCTTAGATCTCCACCCAATCCAAAAAAGAAATAAAAGATTAGCCCCCATATCCCATATTTTCAGACCCATATCCCATATTTATCCACTTTTCTAGAAAATCTCTACAGTTGCTAAGAGAGAATGCATGCTATAAAGCTGCTAAGCCTTATTTTCTCCACTGCATCAAACAGCTCCTCTGAGTTATAACTGTGAAAAGATAACATATTGGCATTTTTTTCAACAAGGCACATTTTTCATTGACTGTAACTGTAACTACTTGCTGCTGTGATGCCTTGAAAGGGAATATGTTTTAAATAAACAGAATGCAGAATTTTTGGGAGGTGGGAGAATTGAATCAGGAGTTGGGTGTCAATTATGGAAAATAACTAATTCAGCAATTAGAATTGTTGGCATTATTATTACTGATGTTTTGTTCTATCTATCTATCTATCTATCTATCTATCTATCTATCTATCTATCTATCTACCTATTAATCTAATCTAATCTAAAATAAAAGTGAAGGTGACAAACAAACCTAATACTTCTGCCTCCTATTTTCCTCTACAGCAACAACCATGTATAGCAGGGGTGTCAAACTCGCAGTGTCATGTTATCACATGATGCATCATGACTTTTCCCCCTTTGCTAAACCGGGAGTAGGCGTGGCCAGCGCGTGACACATCTGGCTTGCAGGCCACGAGTTTGACACCCCTGATATATAGTAATTTGGGCCAGGAGAGACCAATTTGTGCCAAATCATCCAACCAGCTTTCATGCTTAAGGAAGGAGTAGGAACCACGGTCTCCTGGTTTCTAGGCTTAACCACTACACCAAACTGGCTCTCTGTACAAACAGCTGTATGAACTGGGTTTTGTTTTGTTTTGTTTTGTTTTTGTACCAGAGGTGAATCTGAAGCAGTGCAAAACTGTCACGTTTCTCTAACAAGAGAACACAGAACATGCAATCAGTCTGTAGTGTTTCTCATAATTCAGATAATTTTTCGTAATTTATTACTTCACAAAGATGGGTACATCTTAAATATATTCCATTTCAGTGACAATTCAGTGTCAGCTGCTATTAAGCAAATATACTTAGCTAGTAGAAGCGAGGGACAAACAAGTGACAAACGTGAATGCATGGCCTATCCATTTTTTGTCATTTAAGGTCAGTGACAAATCGTAATTCATACTGTAAGTTGTTAGCAACTGCCTCTTTAGGGACCATTGGCAGTGATGACAGTGATGAAAAAGTTATTTTGTGACCAATCCTTGCATTTACAGGTCTGAAAAGCAAAGAAGAGATGGAGTAAAATCATAAGCATAGCAATGGCTTCACTTAACAACTGCTTTGCTTAAAAAAATGAGCTGCTGGTCCCAACTACGATTGTTAAAAGAGGACTATTTGTACATTTTAAGAATCTTAGGGCACATGTAGTTATCCCTGAACAACCTTTTGGTGAACACTAGAAACTTCTTATATGCGATGCACCATTTCCATTTAGGAGCTGACCTTCAGTTTTATTGTGGTTTAAACTTCTGGCTTAGTTCTGTACTTCTTTGCATTTCCCTGAATTTTGCCTTATGAAGTATTCTGAGAAATTCTTTATGGATATTTTGCTGAAAACAGAAAAGAAACGAATTAGTGATTTATGGATTTGATCATTAGATGGGTAAAAGAAGGGAATCATAATGTAACTTAAAGAGGAAGGACTGATAAATTTATTTAGAACTGCTGTGAAGATTGAATGCCACTTCTTTATATATTTTTTTCTTCCTTGTTCCTTTACCTATTCACTATTTTTCTTTCTCATTCTTAAATTTGTACTGCTTCTATTATTGTACAAAATCGTTCCATAAAAATAAATATATACATCTGGAGAATGCTTATACATCCCTTTATGCATGTTGTTTGGTCTCCATAATGGGAACATCATGCTTTTTGGCATAAGGAACACTTTATCAGTTCTATATCTACAATATGCCTATATGTAAGCAGTAATAGAACTCTTTGCTTAGAATCAGATACCTCTGAATACATATGCAAGGGTGATACTACATTTGTAACAGGTAGGGTATAACCTGCTGGGAGGGGGCTGTTATTAAGAAGCTTTCATTTTCAATATTAAGTACCATAACAACTCTTGGAGTCACACCTTCTACCTCATTTGCAGTTTAATGAGCCGTTTTGTCTTTTTATTGTGTCTTTTCTAATGTTCTCCCTCATCCTGTCATTCTCTTCCTAGTTCTTCCAGTCTTGAGGATGACCAGAAAAATCTTCACCAACAGCAGGGAGAGGTGGAGGCAACAAAACGTCAACAGTGCCTTTGCCAAGCTGAGGAAGCTAATTCCCACCCATCCTCCTGACAAGAAGTTGAGCAAGAATGAGACTCTTCGCTTAGCCATGAGGTACATCAACTTCCTCGTCAAGGTCCTTGGGGAGCAAGGGTTGCCGCAAACAGGTGTGAATCCACGAGAAAGGATACTGGGCCTGTTCCAGCAGAATCCACATTTGGAACACATGGAAGAACTGACTCTCCTTGAAGACTCTGAGGTCCCTTCTCCCAACACAAGCAGCAACATCCCAGAATGCTGGTCAGAAACATCATCTCCATAATCAGTCAGTCAGGGTAATCATCCTGATTGCAATTTGATAGTTCCCCTTGATACCGGTTGTAGTAGTTGTTCATTTCTATACAGTGTTAATCTATTTATTTATGTATTTATTTGGTCCATCTTGGTCTTTTTAAACTCAAATGTACTTTATGTAAGCATTTCTGAGGAAGAATATGGCTTTCAATAATTAAAAAGAATTCCAATGGTATAATCGGCTATAAAGGGCTTTCATTTTGAGTGCAGGGAACTTTGACCTACTGAAAGTCGCCAATGCATCCCTTGCCCTTTATTGTGAGGTACAAGTGAACATTGTCAGGTTCAGTAGCTTGTGACTGAGTGCCACTATAAGTCTTAAAACAGCTGACTAGGAGCTCTGGGAATTTCAGTTGCTGATGATTTGGCTGCTGGATTGACAAAGGTTAATTGAAGATCCAAGTCAAACAAATTCTGCACTTGTGCCTCTTCTCCTGTGGTAGAACAAATCCCTTCCCACTTCCTGTAACATACCACAGTGAACAACTGATTATTTCTTCCCCACTTCCTTTCTTAAGAGAAGAAACCACATAAATTGAGCAGCCACATCTACAATTACAACTGTGAGCATCTCATTGTATCCATTTCAACAGATGTGATAATACTGCCTACTATAAATTGGGTATTTTACAATACTATAAATTGAGTATTGTAAAAGAAAATATCTGGAGCTCTGGAGCCAAGGTTACTCATTAAAAAAAGTTTTTTTTTCCATTTAAGATACATTAATGTCAAAGTTAGTTGAGTATTGCTAAGGTCCTCTTCTCCTTTGCCCGCAATGCCCAGGTCAATGCAATCTTCATGCCAGGATGTGTGCATTTCATTTACTATTTTTCCTCCAGTATATGTCAAAATCTGAGGGAGATACAAATTTAACCAAAACAAAATGCATAGGGAATACATCTGAGCAGATGGAAATGGATCATGGCCACTATGCTTGCTTAGATATAATCAACAGTGGATTTTAGTTATTTCTCAAATACTCAGAGATGCCTACCTTAAAAAAAATTGATTTAACTATTATTTCAACTAGATTTATAATGTGAGGAAAAAACTCTTAAATTTGGCTGGAATTACACTTTACAGAACATTTGCACAAATAAAAAAATAACTAAATAATTTCAAAAGCATAGCTTAATAGAAAAACAACTGTTTCATTTGTTGTTAGTGACATTTTATAAATCAGAGGTGCTATGTAAATGTCTTTAAAATAAATATAGGATCACATGAATCACTTATGGATTTCTTTCTATGAGGGACCTTCTGCATAAACTGTCCCAAACTGGATGTCATTCATTCACTTAATTATCATCATTGGATACAGCCACTCCCAATTTTCTAATTTTTTTAAAGGCTTCATAGTTAAGAGCCAAGTCTTCTTGAGTTAAAAAAACCACCATTTGAACTCTAACATTAGCTACCGATATTATGTATTTTCTGTTAAATGACAAAGAAAAACCCTTAAATGGGGAGGGGGGGATGAAACTCTGTGGCACGTGTGTTTCTAGCTAGGTGTTTTATTTTATCATTTTCTATTTCTTTCACTGCAACTCTGATATCATTGTCCCTGTCAAGGGCCCCAACCTTCTGTATATACGTCATGAAAACTAGAGTTGAGAGGCAGAGGTGAAGCTAAGGCTTCAAGAGACCAGCAAGCTGGGCAAAATTACTTATAAAGGACTTTGCCCTCTACAAAGTCATCTAAAGCCAAATGATAATACATGTTCCCTGGAATACTTCTTTCACCTTTCATGCCAAGATTTTATTTGTTCATAGGCCCATTTGCTTTATGAAGGATAAGGATAGAAATGCATTTTTCTCAATAAAGGCATGCAGATTAAATTGTATGTTGTATTAACGGGTAGTATGCCAATAAATGAATTAATGAATTAAACTTCGGCTAATTAAAAAAAATCACTCCTAATACATTTTAGAACGTATGTTCTCAGTCATAACCTTCTTTAATCCCCCTGTAATTGTTTTATTTAAAAAAAAATGCTTTGGGGTTGGGAAATAAGAGGTATGATAAGCTTAAGCCTAGAACTAAATTAATAGAGGTAATAACATCTTTTTTATACTAATTAAGACTGTTCTACCTCACCAGTACTATTGTTACTGCATTCCAGCTGAGCCAAATGAGAGTTTAATTTAGTTTATTAAAATAGTCATAGACTCAATATACAGAAACACATTACAAACACATTACTCTGCATCCAATTAATATAGGAAAAAAGCTATTTGTGCCTAATGATATATATCTAGAAAAACAATCAAATCCAAAAACTTCTGGTTGATAAAGAAGTGTTACAAAATTTGTCTACACTTGTGGAGATTTCCCCATCCTGATTTTCAGTAGGCATGCAAAATTGTCATGTGAAAGCAGTCTAATAGTTTCTAATTAGACTGGAGATTAACTCTGCCCTCCAAAAATGATAGAGCATTTCAGAAGCTGGGATTAGACTGACATGAGACAGGTTAGTTTTACACTGCTGATCATGTTGCTCCAGCAGTCCTGCCCAGTATGAGAGGACCTGCAGGTTCTGACCTTCATGTGCTTGGCTGAGCAGGCAATGAGATGAAGCTACCACCTGTAAGATTATGGCTGACTGCCAAAGTCCCTGATGTTGGGTGCTCACCAAGTTGTAAAGGCTCTTATAGGGCTGCTGTGAAGAAAATAAACAGTTTGCACTGATTATACTATCTGGTCCTTTCCAGCTCCAAGGAATGATTTTACATCATTTCAAAATGGGGCAAAAATTATAGGAGCAATAGCAAGATATAATAGAGGAAAGAGTAATAGCAAGATGTAATGGAAGGTTTTTTTGGAACTCCTATGGCGCTCAACAGCTAGTGTTCTTTACAAGGAGAGCTCAGTAGGCCTTTAACATGGATGTGGGATGAACAGTCGTCATGTATTTTCTAACTCATGGCTTATGACTTAGCATTGTGAGCAAAGGAAATAATGATGCCTTCTTTCAGCACACTATATACGAATCCTGCCACAGAAATTTCCTTCTTAAATTATTGTTAACATTGGAAGAGAAAAGGTTTACATTAGTGGAGTGGGGTCTGTGAAAAACTGGGAATAGGTTAAGGAACTCTCCTTTTGAGGTTTTATGGAATTCTGGTCGCCTCAAAAAGGACCAAGTTTACCAGGGCTCTAGTGCCAAATTCTTTTCTCAGGTTTAAAGCCTTCATCTACACTATTACCAGAACTGTGAGGATCTTAAAACACTGTCCCAGGGACCCAAAGTCTATATACTAAGACAGCAGCAATCCTAATGCAGATGATTTTATTTCAGAGAAAATCCCGCTGAATTAGACGTTAATAATTTTGCATTTGAAGTAAAGCTGTATTCCTGAGAATTGAATAGTGACTGCAGAAGTTATTATGACTGCATTTAAAAAAAGAACAAAAGAGGGAAATCTTAGAAACAACATGTCTTTAGATCTGAGAAGGAAGATTGAGAAGGAAGGACAGCATGGTGGAGGGGGAATAGAATGGAATCATTGGCAACCTATGGAGCCCATCTGTTTCTTCTTTCAAGATGCACTGGTAGCTTTGTCCCACTTTTTCTCTCTGAAGCAGATTCCATTCATTTTAGAAGTTATTTTTTTTTGTCATGAAAAATACAGTGAATACAGTTCAATTTTCAGTTACCCTACTGATGGATAGAATCTCAAGTCCTTTTATATATTTTTCAGCATTTTCTTGTGTTGGAAATAATTTAAAAGGTTAATATATTATATTATTATTATTATTATTAAAATATACTGTAACCACATCTTTTGTGACTATAGTTAAATATGTAGATTTGATGTGTGAAAACCTAACGATAATTCAGGAGATTCTGGTAATTTTAGCAACAATGCAAAATGCAAAGAATTTATGAAGAAATTCTGACACTGATGCTAGATCTATACATGGTACAACTTACTGGTTAAATAATTTGAATTATGTCTCAAAATATCCATGTTTGTACTGGCATTGTCCATTTTAACTTTTATTTATGATGATTAAAACTTTCCAAATACACTAAACAAATGAAATTTTTTTTAATTCTCTTGGCAAAACAATGTTCTGATGAAAAAACAAAAGGTATTTCATGTTATAGTGATAAAAGTAAATGTAGTATTTCTTAAGTATCCTGTCTTATTACTGTATATCTTCTTGCTATTAATATACAATGTGTTTTTAACTAAATGTCTCTACCAAAGATTTATTTTGTTGGCACTTTTTATGTTTTGTAAGCCCCCTTTGTTTGGTCAAGAATCTTATATATATTTTCTTGTACATTTCCCTATTTAATCCTAATATATTAAAAAGTTGTGCAAAATCAGTCTTTTTTATATTAAAAATGCAATGTCTTAACTGACATTTTGTTAAGAGCTGAACTGGTTTTCTATTTTATCTCTGCTATTGGAAACAGCAGGAGCATATGAATATTAAGTTATCTTTGCAAGGAAGGGTGCTTTGTAATTTTGCAATTTTTAAAAAGAAGTATACAGATTCAGTGGATAAGCAAGCAAGAAGACAGCATTAATTTGAAAGCAGTATTGGTTCTTTACTTAGTTTCCTGGGAATTACTTTTGTCAAGCAGAAACCAATTATCTACATATTTCACATTTCTCCATCCTGTGCAATGAAAACAGATTCTTTTGAATTTGCTAAGCAGTCAAATAGGAACATCATAAAAGTAGGCTACATTAATAAATAATCAGTTTTCAGAAATACAAATTCTGTAGTCCATTCCTACATGAGATTTAAAGAGGGCTAATTTGTATATTCAAATAATGTTTATTAAATAGTGTTAATACTTTACATTACACATTAAACTGCATTGAAAACAACCATGAACCCATCTTTATGACCGTATGTACTAGAAATCCACTTTGAGTATAGTAACCATATTTTCGTGAAAAACATAACGGGCCAATCTGAAAAAAAAAATCAGAAAGATTAAAATGTTACGTTTATAACTTTGCTTCACGAAGGAAAATTCAAGAGCAAAACTAAGAGAAACTTTACAAAAATGCATATTCTAATGAAAATATCTAAAATCAAACACTATTATATAATTTAAACAAAACCAAGATAATTCAGTCTGCATATTTTGCATAGTGGGGACTAGAATTACTGTCACTAAGCAGAACAGTCGAAGACTAATGTCACGTGAGCAGGTCATTTAGCACTGGCAGTTCTGGTTGTCCCAGTTGCTGTCATTCAGAGAGGGCCACGTAGATCTTGAAGTAAGAACTTGTGTGACTGCAATTTCTGATTTCTGCCGGTTTCCTCATTGACTTTGCTTGTGAGAAGCTAGCAGGGAACCTTGAAAATCATGATGTCATATGACTATGGCTCTTTGCAATAGCTGAAAGTATGAGGACCTGTGATAAGTACCACTTGTTCAGCACTACTGTAAACCTGAATGAATGGTTGTATCCTGAGGACTAGCAGTAAAAGTCTGTCCATTATAATAATAACAATCATATGGCCCTTGTAATTATAGGCAAACTGGGGGAAAACGGATAAACTAGTAAGTATGAGATCTTTATAAAGGTTTGCAGTCGCTAGTGCTAGATGAATATACTCCCCCCCCCCAATTTACATTACTGTTTTACTTTTTAAAAAATGGAAGTTGATTGCTCATAAGAGAAGACAATCCATGACAGAACAAATCATATTTTAGGCCACATCTGTGATAGCAAGATCTCCAGATCTCTTCAGCGGGCAAAATGTTTCAAATATTAGAATGAGAATGAAAAGGCTCATCTGGTAATACAATGATGAAGCCTGCATGAGATAATAATGTTAAAATGGAGGGTGAAGGGGATATCATAGCTGCTCAAATGACACTCTGCCTTGGGGTTGAAGATTGCACCCACATTGAGCTGCTGGAGTAAAGAAACAAGCTACAGTTGATATTCTTTCCTTCCCGGTTTTTGAAAGTATAAAATTCAGTTGTTAGTCAAATCAAACATCTCGGTTCCTTTGTAGGTGGCATAAAGGTATGTTTTGTATCTAATGTATCTGGGAGTCATTTCAGCGGGTGTATTGGAGAGAAAGGTAAATAAAAAAAGCCATCAGAGAATTGTTGGAGATGACTAAGTGAGGATAGGAATAAACAGCACACATCTGATATATTCTTTTATCATGCCACCAGAAGAAGAAAACAAGTGAATAGACAGCTTAACTTTTGACCCCCAAGGTCAGAGGTCATTTAAAAGTCACCTCCTTTTTCATAGTAATGATTGTACTTTTAAAACAGCAGCTGCTTAAACCAGAAATGGGAGGAGGAAGGTGAAGGTGAACTTTAATATTTAGATACATCCATCTTTGTATGTGTGTAGGATAGCCATATTGCAAAGATCAGCTGTTGCATATTTTAACAAGCAACTGCATGTTTTTTTGCTGCTGCTTAGCAAACAACTATAAAATACTGCATAGGAAGGCCGTACCTCTGAAGCTGGGGTCTTGTCCAAATCATAGAATTGGAAGGGATCATTAAGCCATTGACTTCAATGCAGGAGAAGGCCAAGAATGGCAATGCTCCAAGTAAATGTAACTTCTTAAAAAATATTTTTTTCACATTTTTTCCAGACTTATGCAACATATCCCAATATCTCACAATATTCACAGAAAGGTTATCTTCTGCCCATGAATCATCAGAACACCTCTCTCTTTCTGCCTTTGTCTAGCTATCTATTAATAACCCTTCTGATATCATACACCCCTAGAATAGTAGATGTAAGAATAGCTATTGTAAGCTGTTAGATAACAGATTGTCTAACACTGATTACATATGCTATGCTAAGATTCAAATATAACCCATAAAAAGCATTTAAGTTGGCTTTTGTTAGGAAGGCATGAAGAAAGGGCTTACTATATCTGCAGGTGATTTTACCATTTGTGACGGTTTTGCAATACAATTATTTAAATATGAGGTATGTATTTTTGCATCTGGATAGCTTGCTTTTTGCAACAAGGTTTTATGTCTAAAAGAATATAATACCACAAAAGCAGAATCACAAAGCAGAGGTTAATCAGGAACTATGATTAGACCACAAATACCATGGGTTTCACATTATTCCCAATGCAGCTTAAAGTGCTGACTATTTCCTTCACTTTGTTTTTAAGGTACATAGTTTCCTGTTTAGGATTCCTCTAGGCTGTGCTGTAAGACTGTGAAATAGTGGAATAGTATTGCAGCCTTCCTCCCAAAATAACCCCCAACATAGAAGAAATGACATGAAAATACAATCCATTCAATTTTAATACAATCTATTCAGCTCTCTTATTCTATAATATATAGAGGGAGGCAATTTTAGAGGCTTGGAAGCAAGTCTGAAATATTGGAAATCTATTCCTAGTGGTCTCACATAATGGATAACTAGGTTTTATTTATACATCTCTCCCTCTCTCTCTCTTTCTCTCTCTCTCACACACCCCCTATCCAAGAAACTGAGCAATGGGCAAAATAAAAGCAAGGTTTTCCATCAAACCAAAACAAATGCATAAACCCCAAATAAAACCACACTGAAGTTCAGTAAAAGCCCAGAATCATTAATCACATACATCCACACAAAGCCCCTATTATTAACATCCCAACTCTGCTGCCTGAGGAAAGAGCCAATCTTCAGAGCCTTGCAAAAAGCCAAAAGTGTTGGGGCCATCTGCATTTTGGGTGGGAAGCTGTTCCATGGGGGGGTGGGGAGACTCCATCAGAGAGAAGGTACATTTCCTGGGACCCATTAGGTGACATTATTTTACCCACCATGCCCTAAGCAGGTCCACTTTGCTAAATTTAGTGGGATATGCAGATACTACCAGGGAAAGACCATTTTTTATTTACAAAATGGTGCCATATCCAGTTACCCAAATAAACTGCAGAATTGTTCCTCTACTAATTTCACCTGCTCTTTAGCATATTTTTTACCATTCTCCCTGATCTTTGTTTTTTCTGCAGCCACTCATTACGCTTATCTTGTAAGAACTTCTGATGACTTCATGAGTCCCAAAGGCCTTCTTGGGCATACAGGTGATTCTAGAAGTTGATGCCTTGCTTTGCAGCATGATACCTTACCATTATTTTTTTCTGCACATTATCTAGTTCAGGTATGTAAGAATCCAAGTAAATTTAAATGCAGAAGTTTCTAGTAATAACGCTACTGAACTTTTCAAGAGAGGTTAAGACAATCATTCTTCATAACAAAACAGAATTAATCATTCCAAAATTAGCAAGTAACTAGGGCTATTTTGCAAAAACTCTCCAAATACGTTTGATGCCTGAAACCTTTTTGGTATAACTCAAAAAAATAAAATTTTTAACACTGAGAAGCTGCTTTCTTTTTATTGGTCTCCTAATATCTGTTGCCTGAAGCAGGCGAGCTTGCCTCTGTTACAGTCCTCCTCTTTCTTTGGCATTTTAGAAGTTTATTTTTAAGACACAAAAACAAAGCAAGAAAAAGAAAGAGCAAGGAAGAAGGAGAAGAAATGATTTTGTCCTCTCTTATAATTTTATTTGGATAATTTCTAAGTTCCTGGCTGGAACTTTAATTTTCCAGTAACACCAACCAAAATGTAATTCTTTTTGTTGTTCCTGATGTTGTGTTATTCCTCGATGAATAAAAATGATTATGGTAATTATAAATTGAAGAATTATTTCAGCTCCGTTTGACAAAAATAACACCCAAAATGCAGCTCTGAATGTCTACTGGGATTTTGGTATTTCTTATCACTCTGTTGCAGAGGCTCTGAAACTCTTATCTCAATAGACCAGATTACTTGGCTGATCTCCTCTCCATGCTGAGTAGAAATCACACGGCCGTTTTACCACTGACAGCCATTTGCACATTTTCTATCCTGATAAATCAATTAATGGGATGCAGGCTTATTCATTCAGTCCCTCTTGCATTCAGCCTGTTTTTCTTTCCTTTTCTTTCCCTCCCTCCCTCCCATGTTTTAATACCATCTAAGGGTCCTTCGTTAGAAGAGGACTTGTTCACCATGCAGGTGCAAAGCATTCAACACTGCAGCCCAACAGCAATAAACCCTTTCTGTCCTCCTTAGGGTTTCCCTTTGTCGAAATACTTTTTGCCTTTTGTTTCTTCCACCCCTCCCCTTGTCCTTTTCAAACATAGAGCTCCATGCAGTTAATCTGATTATGTTAATTTGGACTTCATGATCCCAAAGACTGCACTGGGATCTGCAGATAGTGCCCCACACCAGGCATAGGTAGAAGATGGTGGTGGCAAGGGAGGACAATGTGCTGTTAACAAGGAAGCAACTTCTGTCTTGGAAGACAAAGCCTTGGATGAGATTGAGGAGGTTCCAAACAGGCCAGAGTTCAATTATGTAGGGAAGATGGGATGGTCAGTTCATGATTGGATGTGGGAGGCATAATGTTAACACTGTTTCCTGTCTGCATGTTTTTCCCCCTTTCCCTAGCATAAAAATAATGAGAAGTTTATTCCTTGTCAACTTTCAGCATGTGTATCAGTGTGGATCCAAAACCAGATTGAACATTCAATCTTCCTTAAAGATGTTCACATGTTTCTCATTGGGATAAAGGGAAGATGGCAACCTTCCCCATCCACAAAGGCTGACATCTTATGAAAGCACAGTGTCTTGTGAGTTTTGGTGGGATTTTGTGTAGGAATACTAAAAGTTTGTTTCTGAAAAGTGTCACCTACATTTTTTCCTTGGTGAGGTAGATGGTATTAACTGCAAGAACAGTATCAGTTTTATTTGTTCTTCCAATTATTTTCAATAAAGAGCTCCTGAAGCTTACTGTAGACATACATATAAATTATTTAAATTTCTATTTATTTTTCCTCTTTATTATTTTGATAAATAACTCAAGGCAGCTAACATACCTCCTACTCTTTTCTCCTATTTTAATATATATACATACACATGCATATTCAAGGAAGTTTTTAATTTAATAAGTTGCACAACAAAAAAAGAGAATCTACCAAACAAAAAGAACAGTTGGATACTAAAATAGAACTGGAACAAGCCAGACAAACAATTGATGGCTGAATTACAAAAAACTAAACTAAATCTATCAGAAGGAGAATAATTACTAAAGGAAATATAATTTACAAGCAGAAAAATTTCTAACACTTCTCTTTAAAGGGAAGAGTGAGATTCAAGGTGCTGGTAATCACCTATAAAGCCCTACATGGCTTAGGGCCTGGGTATTTGCGGGAACATCTACTGCCAGTAACGACTGCCCAGGGTCCAGTGTGGTCCCACAGACAGGGTCTCCTCAGGGTGCCGTCGGCCAGACAGTGTCGGCTGTCGACCCCCAGGGGGAGAGCCTTCTCTGTGGGAGCGCCCACCCTGTGGAATCAGCTGCCCTTGGAGTTGCGGATGGCCCCTGACCTTCGATCCTTCCGTCACGACCTGAAGACATGGCTATTTCAACAGGCCGACCTGGACTGAGGGGGGGATTTATTGGTTTTATTAGTGTATATTCGCTGTTGCTGGTTTTAATTAATGTTTTTTGGGATTTCTATTTAATATTTTTTAAATTTAAAATTTTTGTATTGTATGTTTTTTACTGTTGTGAGCCGCCCTGAGTCCTTTGGGAGATAGGGCGGCATATAAATCCCATAAATAAATAAATAAATAAATAAATAAATAAATAAATAAGGTAAATATTTAAATCAAGTGGCAAACACGATCCAATTTAATTCTGTACACTAGGGCAAAACATCCTACGCATACTTATACAGGTAGCCCTCAGCTTATGACCAAAATTCAGGGGTGGGCTGCTATGGGTTCACCCGGGTTCGAGTGAACCCGTAGCTAATGTCATGGCCAGTTCGGAGAACTGCCAAATCCCACCCCTGGCTGGCCCTGCCCACGCCTCCCCTCCCAGGAGCCTTTGACCTCCCAGAGACTCAAGGAAAGCCTTTGGAGCCCAGGGAGGGCAAAAACGCTCCCCGCGCCACATGGTGCAGGACGCCGACTAGGCCACGCCCACCCAGCAACCAGGCAGAGAAATGAGTGCTGAAATTGTTGAAGGCCCCCCCGCCGCAATTGAGCCCAAAATTTCTGTTAAGTGAGACATCTGTTAAGTGAATTTTGCCCAATTTTACAGTCTTTCTTGCTAACCACTACAGTTAAGTTAGTAGCATGGCTGTTAAGTGAATTTGACTTCCCATTAACTTTGCTTGTCAGAAGGTCGCAAAAGGTGATCACATGACCCTGCGACACAGCAACGGTTATAAATATGAACCAGTTGACAAGCATTTGAATTTTCATCACATGATCATGGGGATGTTGCAAAGGTCCTAACTGTGAGAAATGATCATAAATCACTTTTTTCAGTGCTGTTGTAATTTGAATGGTTTCTAAATGAACTATTGTAAGTCAAGGACTACCTGTACAATGATGGGATTAACATGAAGGAAGGAACCTTGGAGCTATAGTAGGTATCGTATGGATTGTGTGATTCCATGCATGGCTGGAAACTGTGAAAGTGACAAATTTCATGCTAGAATTCATTCATTTCATTCATTCATTCTAATTTTTATACTAGCATAATCATTAGGAAATGGACTCAAAACAAAACTATCAAAGTTGTAATTCCTTATGCATCTGGAACATTGTATGCAGTTCTGGCTACCATATTTTGGGGAAAAGTATATAACACAGTTGGAAAATAAGGGCATCAAACTTAAGAGGACCCAAACACAGCTTTTTCAACAGAAACTGAGAGTATTTGGGATTCTTCAGCTTAAAAAAAAGGCAACTGCTGGCACAAACTTCATTGATTTGTATAACATCACATATGACATGGAGAAAGAAGCATCTTATTGTATTTTGAAACATTAATTCCACGAGCCTTCCAATGAAGCTCATTGGAATAAGATCTAAACGAGGTAAAATTATGCATATGGTGCACAATAACCATTAAGAATTCATCACCTAAAGACATGATGTTGGCTGTTCATTTGGATGGCTTTAAATAAATTATTCATAGAACTCATATCTACTCAGGGCTATTGGTCCTGAAGACTTAACTCACCTTCAGATTGGGGCAGCAGGCATTCAGATTCAGGAATGAAAGAGGAAGGTAGCTTTTCACCTCCTACTTGTGAGTACAACATAGCCGTTTGCTTTGTCTCTGTGAACAACAAAATAAGATGGTCTTTGGCCTGATCCAGCAGGCCTGTTTTTACATTCAGGTGAAGACTTTTGGTTGAGCCAAATTAAATTACGTATATTACCCATGGATATACTATGAGCAAATTAACATCCTATCTCAACTGCTGGGATAAAGTGTAGTCCATATTTGATTTGATCTCAAGCTAACAAGGTCCACATCTTTCTTCTTTTTGATCTTCTGCCTCAGCCTTGCTCCATCTGTGAGAAGTCAGACATAATTGGATTTATATTTCCTATGTGTACATCTATTGCCACTCAGTGGATATCCAGCAGAACTGCAAAGAACATGATTTTATGCTTTTATATGTCTGCAAATATAATATCTCATATAATTATTCAAAATACACTTTTGAGTTATGGGTCAGGCTGGCATTGCAATTTATCCAATAGAAGGGGAAAGAAAGAATCCTGTTTAACCTTGCTGGGTAAAAATAAGTATAATTAATCAAACTGATTACAGACGAATCTTTCAAATTGATCTGTAATCAGCAGTCATGAAAATTGAGAGAATCTCCCCTAATAACACACATAACATTTGACCTGCAGTATTTTCTATGTTAATGGTTATTATTGTCATTGACCAATATTTTATTGGGGTTCATATCTTAAAGAGGTAGCTTCAATTTTTATGCAGAAATAGAAATTTAAATATGTGCGTACAAGAAGTTATTATGCTATTGCCAAATGCTATTTATGCTTTTTAAGAGTATGTTCTGGAAGTACCCAGATTCCAAATTTCGACTGTTCACTTCGACAATAAATTATGTTGTACCTACATATGCAGTTTAGCAAGGTACATATACATTAGGGGTTCAGTGGGACTCACAGCCATTGCACAAATTCCACAATATAGTATTAGTGAAGTGACAAAAGTAAGATTGACATATCCTTTATAATTTTTATGATCTATTTGTATTCTGGGAGCTCAGTTATGAATGCATTTTAATACAGCTAGGACTATCTCCAACTAATAGCTATTATGTTGGGAAAATGAGAAAAAAAGGGTTTCTGAAGCACATCTTCCTTGTTGTTTCAGCCTGTCACCTTCTGATTAGGTAAAAGCTCCACCAGCAGCTTGTATCTGAGCCAGCATGCTGAGTGTTGGTTTGCATTTGTTAACGCACATCACTTTTTAGGTACTTAACCCTGTATTCATGATAGCCAGTTTTATTTTATTTATTTATTTGATTTGTCAATCACTTACAAGATAATAGGTATAAGTATAGACATAGTTATGAATACATGAAATGGATACATATAAGAAAAATAAAAAGAAACAATAGGACAGGGACGATAGGCACGTTGGTGCGCTTATGCACGCCCCCTACAGACCTCTTAGGAAAGGGGTGAGGTCAATAGTAGACAGTCTGTTAGTTTTTGGGGTTTGGGGAAGAAACCACACAGTCAGGTAGACTATTCCAGACATTGACCACTCTGTTGCTGAAATCGTATTTCCTGCAATCAAGTTTGGTGTGGTTAACCTTGAGTTTGTATCTATTGTCTGCTCTTGTATTGTTATGGTTGAAGCTGAAGTATTCATTGACAGGTAGGACATTGCAGTGTATGATTTTATATACTATACTTAGATCGGACCGTGTAGTTCTAGGTTTTCTAGGTCTAGAATTTCAAGTCTGGTGGCATAAGGTATTCTGCAACGAGTAGAGGAGTGGAGAACTCTTCTTGTGAAATATTTCTGGACTTTCTCAACTGTGTTAATATCAGATACATGATATGGGTTCCAGACTGATGAGCTGTATCCGAGTATTGGTCTAGCAAATGTTTTGTATGCTCTAGTTAGTAGTGTGATATTACCAGACAAAAAGCTACATAGGATTAGGTTAACAACTCTTAATGCCTTTTTGGCTAAGTAGTTACAGTTTGGAGTTGTGGTTGAAATACCAGGCTAAGTCTAGTATTTCAAGTTCAAGTTCTGATTTAGGCACAAAGCTAGTGTAGTAGTTGAAATTCTAAGCTAAAAACTCCAAGTTCTAGTCCTTAAACAAAAAGTAATCTGGTTAACCTTGCTCCAGTCTCTCTCTCAGCTCTAGGAAGGAGGCAGTGGTAAACCACTTCACATATTTTGCTAAAAAACACCCTGCAGGGACTTGTCCAGGCAGTTGCCAGAAGGCAACACTAATTTGAAGTCATTAAAACAGTGACTTTATTCAGTGCTCTGTTGAGCAGCTCTGCTGTAAAAGTCTGTCTGGACTCAAGTCGCACTTTGCAGAGCAGAATGAATCTTTATGCACTGCATTGAAAATACCAGCAGAACAGGTTACAAGATAGATGTCAATCTGTCTTGTTATTTGTAGCCCAGAACCTGCAAAAGGCATCAACCTAGTAGAGTTAGTCGACTTACAACAGATCATTTAGTGACCATTCAAAGTTACATCACTGAAAAAAGTGACTTATGACCATTTTTCACACTTACAATTTGTTACAGCATCCCCATGGTCACCTGATCAAAATCCAGATGCTTGACAACTATCTCATATTTATGACAGTTGCAGTGTCCTGGGGTCATCTAATTAGCTTTTGTGACGTTCTGATAAACAAAGTCAATGGAGAAGCCAGATTCACTTTAACAGCTGTGTTAACTAATTTAACAAATGCAATGATTCACTTAACAACTGCGGCAAGAAAAAGTGGTAAAATGGGGCAACTCACTTAAATGTTTCACTTTGCAACATAAATCTGGGGTTCAATTGTGGTCGTAGCTCAAGGAATACCTGTAACAGCGTTGGAAGGGGACCTTGAGGTCATCTAGTCCAACCTCCTGCTCAAGCAGAAGATCCCAATTCCATTCCAGGCAAGTGGTTGTCCAGTCTTTTCTTAACAGCCTCCAGTGATGGTGCACCTATTTCTCTTGCTTTGGAAAATAGGTTGACCGGAGAAGTCTGTAATGCCCTATATAAGGGGGGACCTTTTTATACGGTATAAGTACGATTATTATTATAATTTTCGTTCTCTTTATCTCGAATTTGCGATATTCACTTAATTTCCAAGACAGTGATAGGCTGAACCTAGACCCGGCGGTCTTGCTGTTTCTCAGGGATCTCAATGAGATGCGCTTCCACCGACTACCGTGGCCCAAAATGTGCGCTCCTGCTACCGGCAAACCACTAACCCTCGGCATTTCTGTGTTCTCGGCCCGCCTTACAAGCCTCAGCCAATCGCCTTTCAATCCTGGACGACGTTAGATTCGAGTCGAACCAATCCCTCCTGTCGTGGGCGCGAGTTTCTTTCTTCCGCCCTCCCTACTGACAGCGGTTTGGCCTAAAGAGCGACGGTGGGGCGGAGTTTTAATTTTCCATAGCCGCATTCTCGCGCGCGCGCGGCTATAGGCCGTAAAAGAACGGGGAGGGCGTTAGAGTCCCCTGTAACCCCGCCTTATTTGAAATTTGGTCCCGCCCCCTTCTCCTGAAAGCTTACCTTCGCATTTTCGCTCGCCGCTGGGCAGAGTTGGCGCATGCGCACCAGCACCTGTCGCGATGGAGCTCTTAGGGGATTTGCCGCTGCGTTTCGCTCGTTTGCCCATGTTTCCCTTCTTTGACTTAGCGCATTACACCGCTTCCATCATGTCTCTGAAGGAGCAGCGGGGTGAGTGAGTAAGTAGGCCGAGGTCCGGAGTACAAAACTTGTTTTTAGTCCTAAGGGATTCCGGGAGGATCAACCATAACTCCTGAGTATGTCCAGAGTCAACAAGCATTCCTAAGGTGCGACCAAAGGGCTTACAACTCACCCTTGTTTAATATGAAGCTTAGGTTAACATATAAGTTTAGGCTGAAGCTTAGGTTAACATATTTTCCAGATAACAAAAATTAAACTTCCTACTTTGGGTATTTGGAGGATTGCTTATAAGGATTGACAAAAATGGCTATTTTTATTTCTGCGCAGCATAATTAACGTATGAAATTGGACTCCATGAGATTGATTGATGAACAATCAGTAGAAAACCTCTTTTTATGTATTCGGTAACTTTTGCAGTTTTACAAAGGTTCATATTATAATTCTAATAAAATTCTAATAAAATATAATAAAATATTCTTTATAATGCATCAAAACTGCATTCCTATTTTTTTTTAAAGGGATCAACTGCTTCGGGAAATAACAAAAGTTTTTGTCTGATGTTGAAAGGACCTGAGTAATATTATGAAAGCAATATAGGCGATTTGGGTCACAAATAATTTCATACACATTTGATGGAAAAAATCTTTTAATGCCTATCAGTCAGTGGCTTAGCTGTGGAAGGATTTTGTTGTACGGTGCCGTGTTTTCCTGATAACAAAACTTCACATAGATTTTGCAAGCTATTAACTATTTGAATGCTTTTAAAAAGGAAGGATTAGAAGATCTGCAATGATTAGCCAACAGGTGGAAATTGTGTAGATTCAGTATAAAGTACCGTAAATGGCTTACCAGAGGTACTTGGTGTTACTTTTAGAAGCAGAATATTGGGCAAGAGAGATTTTTGGCCCACACAGTGGAGTTCTTTTTATATCACATCTGCTAGGAACTAATCTGTGAGATAATTTTCTATTTTTAATGCATGCAGAGTATTAGCTTCATTTTTTTAGCAGAATGACAAAGTAACTGTAATATCAGAAGATAGCAAATTTGAGGGAGTTATATGTATAGTCATACATTTGCCTGCTTCATCTCTGAAACAGGTATATTTGTTTTGATTTGATTCATTTTTCTCATTCTTTACAGCTAGTCCTGAATTTAGGACACAATTAAGCCCAATATTTCTGTTCCTAAGCAAGACAGTTGTTAATTGCATTTGCTCCATTTTACAATATTTCTTGCTACAGCTGTTAAGCAAACCATTGCTGTTAAGTTATTAATACTGTTGTTAAGTGAATCTGGCTTCCCCATTGACTTTGCTTGTCAGAAGATGGCAAAAGGTGGTTTATATGACCACAGGACACTGCAACCATCATAAATATGAGTCAGTTGACAAGCTTTGGAATTTTGATCACGTGACCATGGGGGATACGTCAACGGTTGTAAGTGTAAAAAACGGTTGTAACTTTTTTCAGTGCCGTTGTAACTTTGAACACTCACTAAACGAACAATTGTAAGTCGAAGACTACCTATATTGTTCTGGATGCACATGCTCACACATACCCCAGGTACAGTTAGCCCCCACCTTGTTGCTTTTCGGAAAGGCCCTAAAAATGTTTTGTGAATGGAGATGGAACTGCCTGATTTGTTGTGTTGTTGCTGCCCTCAGTGAAATTGAGTTTGACACCCCTGACATATAGAATTGAAAAATACAGCAAAAAAATCAGTTATTTCTATTTCACTACCTATTATTTTAAATTTTAAAACTTATAATATTTGAAGTTGCAAGGATATAAAAAGTAACAATTGTTTTACTACTAATTTAAACTTATAATAGTAATGTGACATTTTAATGTCCACCTTAGGCATGAAAGTCAGCTGGATGATTTTGGGCCAGTCATTCTCTCTCAGCCCAACTCAAATTCACAGGGTGGTTGTTGTGTAGAAAATAGCAGAAGTATTAAGTATGTTCCCTACCTTGAGTTATTTATAAAAACAAATGCAGGATAAAAAAAATCTTAAAAAATTACAGTTCTGAGTTTTATGAATACAGTTTTGATGTGGGCACTAAGCTATCTGAGCAATAAAATAGAAACTGAATTGTAAAGATTCAGGTATTGCCATCTGTTGTAGATGCTGTTTTTATGCTAATGTTATTATTGTGAAAAATAATGTTCAGTGGCCTCTCCATTTCAGGTTCTAAAGTGCTCCCAAGTTGCCTAATGGCATGTACAAAATTTTTGCAAGGGAACAGTACACTTCTATCTTCTGTTTCATTTTCTAACATTTTTTCCAAATTGATAGAAAATTGTTTTTTAAAAAAAGGATAAAAACTCTCTCTCTGGAAGCCATCCCAACACCGTTACACATGAATTTATTGGCAGCTGATAGAGATCCATCCCTAATAAATTGCAAAAATGCAAGTGTAGTTTTATTTCTCTGCATTTAGGGGCTTTTAAGAAAGGGGTCCCAAGGCACAAATCTAAAGCTCTTCATAAAAAGAAATTTTTCAGTTTTTAGAAGAATAATTTAGCAACATTAAGTTCTCTAAACTATAATTTCATTTTAGTAATCCCTGGTTCACCAATATTAATAATCAGTAAGGAACCTGATTATTATATCAGGATAATATAGGAGAGCTGTCCAGAGCATTTGCACTAATATTTCTGCTATTCCGGCTATTTACTACATCTCAAGTATAAAAGGCTGACAATCAAATTTTTAAACACTGTATTTCTTTTTTGCTGAATCAACCAGATTTTTAAATCATACAATAAATTATACGTGATATTTCTTTAAATAGTACATTTTTGTTCGAGGTGTTGATTTTGTAATATAGGATAGGCAAATGTACTTATGCAGATTTTGTGTATATTATTCAAATATATTTTTGCAATCTTTTAAAAACAATGTTGAACTATTGGTTTTGTTTCTGTGAAAAAACTATATCTGCAAATTCAAGTTTTTTACATTTCATAGACAGCTAAAGCATTGGGATTAAACAGAGAATTTAACAATTTATACATAGGGTGAGAACTAGCTAGCTTTTTGGCTGCTTTTGATAAATTATATTTGTTTTGTAATTTTTCAAAAGCCTTGAAGATATTATTATTTGTTAACAGATTAAGAGTAATTTATTCCATTATTTCTGTTGTTTTTATTGCAAACTGATCTTGATAGTGAGCCAATTCAGTGGCTCTTAGCTAACTTTTGTATATAATGAAAAAGAAGCAGTTAAACGAAATAAGCATCATTAAAGTATTGAAAGTTATTAAAAAAATAAGTTGTTAGAAAACATCATTGTTTTCCCCTGTGAAACGTTCAGCTGCATGGATTGCAACCCTTGGCTTCCCCAGCCATTATGGCAATTGTTGAGATTATTGGGAGTTAAAAAAAGTGGCCAGTACTAATTGTAAATAGAGGATTTTTGACTTTTTAGTCTTAACTAAATATGACTGTCCCAAAGTTGCCCAGTTGATTTCCAGATCTAAAATAAATCTAGAATTCATGGTCTCCTGTCTTCTACTTCTTTGCCTTAACTACTACTATACCACACTAGCTCATGTAGGGTGTGTGTGTGTATAAAATACAACAACCAAAAAAGAACAAAATCCCTGTGAGACAAAATATATGCATACACACACATTAGATATGTAAAAATAACATCAGTGTTTGATATGGGATTATACTGATCAGTCTTTTCATTACATAAGTAGACAATTCGAAGTCTGAGAGTGAATATACCTGTAAATTTCTGAATTTTAAATCCAGAGCAGTAGTTTCTTTCCAAAATACAAAAAAATTTTTAGCTACTCTAAAATAGCATTTGGGATTGTGCTCTTAAATTGCAGCAAATTTTGCTTTGGAGTTCGTACAGCTTGTAAGTATGGAAATGGAAGTGTTTTGCTGCCATTCCCAACCTGTAGACTCTCCCAAAGGGGAGGGGAAATTTTGGCTGTGCTTCTTCCAGTGACGTCACTAGTTGTCTTCCTCAGCTGTCTAGAAGGTTGGGAAGTTAATCTTCTTCTCCAGGATAACAACTTAATAATAACTAATAACTGATCTAACTTCATCTTCAAAGGTTTTTATAAATAGAAAATAATCTACTAAGGTATCTTGGTTGTAGACATCTTTATTGTATAGAATTTCAATATATTCACAAGTCTTCCAGAACAATGGCATTCATTAACAATTTAGCCAGATTTAAAGCCTATTTTTCCAGCACAGTGAAAGATTTTCTCAGCATGCTGGAGGAACGGACCCCAAATCTGGCAAAAATATCAGCAAACACCATTATTCCTATGATTGTTCTCCCCATTGGGGAAAGGGCCTGGGTCTTGTGAGTGTACTTAGAAGCTGGGCTTCCTCCTTGCCCCACCATCTGAATTCTCGCCCCTGCATTAGGCTTAATGACCTGTGCAATTGTTTATGGACCACAGTCAGGAGAGCCAGGATCATGATTGTTGAACAAATCATCTAACAAGATCATCGGTCTCATGACATGTCACTTAACAATCGCATTGCTCAGCGACAGAGGTTCTGGTCCCAACTGTTGCAAATGGAAGACTACCTGTAGTAAAGAAGTATAATCTCCTAAGTGAGAGTGTCTAGTTCCAGTCCATTTCAATTTGCTAATATTTAAGATGTCTTCATTTCATTCTTTACTGCACTGAACTTCCCTACCTTAATGGTTCTTAGGTTCCATGTACTCATTATAGTTCTGTCTTTGCAGCATTCTTTTCTTGATTGTTAACATCAACAACTAAATACCTTGAAAACATTAATCTACTCATGTAGATTTAGCACATTCAGCAACCTGTCATGAAAGCAACATCTGATTTTTCTTTTTTAGATTCTATTAGGCATGGCCTGATATAGTTGCAGTAACTATATCACACAGTGTATATAAATATTTTGAAATTCCTCTGAATCATTCTTCTCACCATAAATCCAACAGAATTTACATTGTCTAAAAGAAACCCATTTGTGTTTGTCAAATCCACAAAAGGACTACCTCTGCCTAATCAGTAAAATCCCACCTGTCTATAAGAAATAAATGGGGAAATGATCACTTCCTGTATTATTGACTTGGAGAACTTCCCAGCCACAATAAGACAGGATACATCTGGAAACAGTTTAATCTAAAGAAGAAAATTTATGCAGGAACAAATCAAACTGAGTGGGGGGGTTCCATTCTTAAAAAGAATAAATTCAAACTTTTCTCTAAAGTTTTCCAACGTTTCCCATCCCTTCTATTTGAGTTATCACTGCCCCATAAAGAGCTATGATGATTGAAATCCCCACATTAAAAAAATCCCTTCGAATTTATCAATGGATGATTCAGTCATATATCAAGCAGGAAACAGGAATTATAAACATTTATATGATTTCTTCAAAGGAATTCCCTCTGAAATTTCAGGTTAATCAAATCTGAATTGCTTAAACTTTCCTTCAAGAGAATATGCCCTCCTTCCTACAATGTGCTCTGTCTTTATGAACAACAGCATAATTTCAGATTCTAAAATGCAAGATTTCCAGTTACTATGACTCTTGAATACAAACTATATCAGGTAACACCTTCAAACAGTAAATCAAATAATGTGTGTTCCTCCTAGCTAAGCTCTCCAGACCAAACTGTTTGTAACTCAAGATGATGGAGGAGTTCCTGGATACTTTCTACAGACAAGTT
The DNA here is from genome assembly GCA_009733165.1 of Naja naja. Lineage (NCBI taxonomy): Eukaryota > Metazoa > Chordata > Lepidosauria > Squamata > Elapidae > Naja > Naja naja. Next base: position 208,954,309 of record CM019149.1, read on the forward strand.
TCTTAGTTCCCCCCCAATTTTTGCTGCCTTCAAAATAATCAAGAGCTTAATCAAACTTTTCCCTCTAAATTGTACTATTGTTAATTTCCACAGCTAATGCTGCAGTAGTTAGTTTTTATTCAAGGAGAAATTGGGATTGGATTTCTTTCCCCTGCAGCCTGAGACATTTAGAGTTATTTGCATATTCTGACCACCTCTGGCCCTCTTAGCAGCCCTCACCCCCTGAGTAGCACTATGATCCCTTTCATAATTGCAGCAAACTGAAGCAAAGGTTCCATCACATTGATCAAATTCATGTAAACTACATCTCCCACATTGTGTTGAACTTCATCACACTCCAGCCAAAGATCTGAATGCAGCATTTAAATAGCATTTAACATTAGTTTATTTTTTTATTAATACACATTATAAACTCCTGTAATGTCTACATTAAAAATGAGCCATTTTTATTGGATGTATATTGGATGTATATTGGACAAGAAAAACACCTGTATCGATGTATCGATGGAGAAACGTAAGGCAGCATCAGGTGTATACACTATACACCAGGGGTGTCAAACTCGATCGTGTTGTGGGAGGATTGTGTTGATACGTGTTGTGGGAGGATTGTGACATTGTGATGTTTTTTGTCTTTGCTGAGCTGGGGTGGGTGTGGCCTCCACAGGCCATATCCAGCCCACAGGCCACCAGCTTGACAGGCCTGCTTGCTGTACACTATAGTATACACGATAGGAGTATATTATCATTAATATACACTAAGTCAGGAAGCTTGTGACTCTCTTGTGTTTCAAAAACAGATCCCCTCCTTGCCTTCACTGAATCTAACCCATATCTATTCCACCATTTTTCTTAAGCCATATATTCCCATGGCTTTGATTACCAACCTGTTCTCTCCATCCAAGGGTTCCCTTTTTCTGCTTCTTCACCAGAGCTTCCTCCTCTCAGACCTCTTATTTTCCTTAGAACATGTTGCTCTGGTCTGCATAGCAGGATCATTATGGCTTAAGAAACAAGCCACGATTAAACAATACGTGGAGCCAGGATGGTGCAGTGGTTAGAATGTAGTATTGCAGGCTAATTCACTGCTTGCTGCCAGGAGTTGGATTCTGACCGACTCAGGGTTAACTCAGCCTTCTATCCTTCCGAGGTCAGTAAAATGACAACCCACGAAGTTGGGGGCGATATGCTCACTCTGTAGACCACTTAGAGGGCTATAAAGCCCTGTGAAGCGGTCTATAAGTCTACGTGTTAATTGCTATTAGTGTAAGCAGTTCACTAATGTACTGTAGTGTATTAGCAGTAAGCCGATCAGGGAATTTTGCAGCAAATTAAAAAGCCAAATTCCTCATAAAGAGCTGTTTGTATCTTCTCTTGTTTTCAGGAGCAGTTGAAGTCGCCTATGACAGCCCACTTGCGTGTTGGTTTAGTGCTATGCTTTACTGTTTTGGTGGGTCCATATTATCTTCACTGATGCTAGCCGAACCTCCAGTTGCATTTCTTGCCAACACCACAGGTGTCCTCCTTGCCTCATCCGTCTGGTGAGTAACTTTTAATATATGGTGTATTTTTTGATAACTAATACATATTTTCAAAGTTATGGCTTCAAGCCATGCTATAAAGAGTTCATTTTAAAGTTGTCATCTGGTTAAAGAAATCTGTCAATGAATTTTATGATTGTTAATAGAGTTAATTTGCATAAGCATGCTTACAGCTCTATCAGTAATTTGGAAGGGAAAAACCTTTTCCCCTTAGAAAAAGCCTTTTTTTCACTGGAAAGAACAAAAAGTCTTCTTCTGATGGATAGATTTGTGGATAATTTAAACAATGTCTGATTTTAAATACAAGGAACTGTCTAGACTTTTAAAATAAATTTAGAGACTACTAATTATTTACCTATTAGTTATTTAATTATTAAGTACTAACTACTATTAATTAGTAATTATTTAACAATTAACTATTAAACATTTTGGATTTCTCGGAAAGAAATTAGGAATCTATAAATAGTGAGTGAACATTTGATATACAATGATGGACATAAAACCAACAATTAACAATATATAGTTAACCTCCAGATTGTGAAAATATATTCTGTGAATTTTGCACAGAACTATTATGAGGGAGAGAGGGAGACTGAAGTGTTCCATGGGGTTGCCTCTCTGGAATGGTCTCCTGTTGGGTGTTTATTTTGGATCCAACACTGTCTGCCTTCTAGAAAAAGCTAAAGACTGAACTTTCCCAGAGGGCTTTTGGGAACAAATACCTGTTACTGTATTGCATCTGGTTTTAATTGTCTTAGTATTTTTTTTAATAAATCTCTATCTCTGTCTCTATATCAGAAATGTGTGTGTGTGTGTGTGTGCATGCATGCATGCAAATTTTGTGAACTTTCAAGAATCCTCTGATTGCATGGCAATATCAATTGGGTTAATAAATGAATAAAATACATGAATAATCCTGATGGGCTGGCATAATCAGTCATCATGAGTAGTCCTCAACACTGTTCCTTATTAACCATTCTGTCATGCCTTTGTTGGAGTCTGACTCTGGGGGAGACTGAGGAGCTGACAGGGAGTGGGAGTGTGGCTCTGGTAGCTGTGGAAGAAACGGGGGAAGAGCACAGTCCGGCTGGGCATTCAGAGGAAGACCCAGGGCCATTCCCTCTTCATCCTACGGCATGCAGGGAGGAACGGAGAAGGGAGCAACGTGTCTTATGGGAGAGGAATAGGTCCTGATCCCTTTCATTAGTTGCAGCTGGGAGAACAGGATATAAGTGGGGCATTTTAAATACCTCTTTGCTGGAAGCAAAACGTGCTTTATCTTGGTCGAGGCTTATCTGGGTTTTGGCGTCTTCCTAATTGTGGTTGCTGCGTTATCTTGTGGAAGTCTGCAATTTATCATCCTGGCCTGCTGTGTTAATGACTCCAGTGTGGTTTGTGTTGGTTTTTTTATTTCTAATTATCTTTATTTCTGGTTCGGTCTGCATCTACTCTCTTTGTAGACTGTTTTTGGAAGACTTTGATATCAAGCCGAGGATAATTGGACATTGGGGTCCAAGTTGGAGGTATTAAAGGGAATTTATTCTACTTTTGTGACTGTGTTAGTTTTGTGTCATGCCCTGGGTCATCACACATTCGAAGTTACTGAGGACTTATCTTGGAGCTACTTATGACCCAGATTTGAAATTCTGATGATTGCCCCTGCCCCACAGTCACATGACCAAAGTTCAGGCATTGGCAACATCCTGTGGTTACTTGACTGTGTTTTATGAAAGTTTTGCTGAAAGCCAAAAACTGGTTGTTCTGCTTTTTCGTAAAACTGTACCTGTAGTAAACTGGGTTAATGACTGTAGTATTTGCTTAATGAGCAAAGGTCATGAAATTGTCATCATTTATGACAGTGATGGGCAGGCTTCACTACAGTCATAAGTCAAGGACTACTGCAGTCCAATGCCAGCAAGACCCTCCCTGTTTCCTTCCTTCACTCCATTTCTAGTAACTCAACATTGCTATGCCAGTACAATTCACCTTTTTTTTTTAAAAAAGTGTGCACTGAAGGTATTTTGGATGCAGTACTTATTTTCTTTAAAACTGCCTCATGTTTCTAATGGGAGATGGGTCATTTCAGATAAGTTTTCACATGATTGACGGGTACATCTGTCTATGAGCAAAATGTACAACAAAAATGCAAGGGAAAAAAAGCATGGTTTTAGATTTTAGAATCTAAAGTGTGTTCATTGATGCTTTTCTTACAGGCTGCTTAAGAGGAGCAAGTTCCAATTGAAACTCAGTGGTGTTTAGCTTTCCATATTTGAAAATTGGGTCAGTCAGGCTGCCTATACCCATTCTTAGACTATAAATGGAAGCCAGCAATCTGTTACCTTTATGGCAGTTGCCTTTCCTGGGATTGCTTGAAATTTAACATTTAAGGCACAAAGAATAGAGAAAAGATAAACTGTGTATTTTGGACTATAAGATGCATTGGACCATAAGAGGCATCTAGGTTTAGAGAAGGAAAAGAAGAAAAAAAATAATTTTTGCCCTCCGCACATCCTGTTTTGCCCTCCCTGGCATCCAGAAGCACTCTGCAGCCCAAAAATGGCCTCGTTTTTGGCCTCTTGAACCCTCTGTGCATCCTGTTTTCAACCTCCCTGACACCAGGGAGGGTAAAAATGGGACCCATGGAGGCCTCCAGAGTGCTTCTGGACACTGGAGAGGGCAAAAACGGGACGTACGGAGGGTTTGGGAGGCCAAAAACAGGCCCATATTCTCTCTATAAGATGCACAGAATTTTCCACCTACCTTTTTTTGGGGGGGGGGGGAAGTGCATCTTATAGTCCAAAAAATACGGTGTATACACACACACACACACACACACACACACACACACACACACACATATACAGGCTCCAATGTGAACTTCTTAACAAACCAAGAGACCCAGCAATAGCATTTAGGCTGCTTTGCAATTGACACTGATGTCCTATTACCCGTAAATAAAAGACATGCTGTTCTTTTTAGGGCTTCTCATTAAGTAATAAACCTCATTAGCAGCATTGAATGGTGTTGGGATGCTTGAATCTCAGCCTTTTGCAGTTGTTGCAACATAAAACTGCTGAATTAACTTCTTGCCGCCTGCGTTTTGCTGAGTACATTTTGTTTAGTGCGGTTTGCTTTCACCCCAGAAGCTGCTCAGTTCAAGAACTAATAACATGGACTAGGACTTAATGGCAGGGCGAGAATATGCTTTGTCTTAAGCCGTTTGGCTTGTGGCCTGACAGACAAAGGTTCTTCTGGGAAACATGTATCTTGACTTTGAAGTTTCCTTCTGTGAACAGTTTCTTTTAACACCATGGGGTTTTCAAATTATGTTCTTCTTTAGCTATCTATCTGTGTATACACACATTCAGTATGTTCTTGTGGGCTGCCTAGAGATGCTGGGGGATGTCTGTGGGTGGTGGTGGTCATGGTAGGAATGAGATAAAGAGGAAATTGCCAGATTTGCCTCCTTCCCATTTTCATAAACAGAAGAACAACTTGGAATCTGAATCTATGAGTTGGTAGTTTTATCACAAATAATTGACAAGCTGAGATTTATCCCAAGCTGCTGAAGCCGGAATGTAGATACAGTGAGATACGCTTAGAATGGTCTTTGTGTATAAAAGGCTGCTGATTGGAGACTTAAATAGTTATGATTCACAATGCTCTAACTTTAGCAATCAGAAAGAGACCAAGGTCAATGGACCACAAGAATGTCATGGTAAGAAGTAAGACCAAAATCCATCCGTTCACATCCCTCTACAAGGGGAGCATCATAATGTTCACAACAGAACAAGTGAAGATTATGTGGGTTGAAACAACTATAGATAACTGGCTTATGACTTGTCCCTTTATTCTATCTTGGAAAAACCCATTTCCTAATTTTTATCTCCGAGGTCAGGGTCTTTTACTTTTTCTTTAATTCATGTGATCAAGTTTAGAAAGCAGCGATTGTCTAAAAATTGGATAAATATATAACGAACAAGGGAATAAATGATACGTTGTTACAAGCAGTCATTGTAAATAATGTCATTATTCAGGCAAATCATTATCAAGGGAAAATATTAATGTTGAGTATGGGTTCATACAAAGCAGTTTGTCTAAATTCATATGCATTAATGTTTTGGGGCTTGAATGTTAGCAATTTACACGTATTTTGGTTGCCTGATTCGTTTATATGGGATTTAACCTGCTGCCACAGAAAATAATAAAGTGTGTTTTCTTGTACATACATTGAGGATTAACAGTGTAGTCTTTGCTACACAATATACTAGCACCACTAGATGGCATTCAAGAATCTCCAAATTTCTAGTTTTTGTATTAACTATTGATCCAGATTCCATGAGTTGTACAAATATTACAAAATCTCACTGTTAGTACATTAGGTTTCATAAACTCGGGTCTATTTTAAAAAAATGAATTGTATAATTCTTTTTGGTATCTCTAACATCAATGAAAAATGTAAAAAAAAATCCCCTTCATCTCAATATGTTGCTGATCCTTGACATAGTTAATCTTTAGAAAATGGCCTGTGAAGCAACTTTTGGTTTGGAACGATTTTGTGTGAATTGAGAAATCAATCCAATTTGGATTCCATAGATATTCCATAGATATTGTTGATGCCAATTGATGCATTTTAATTACTTGTAATGTGTGCCATTGTGCATAGAAGCCAAATGATTAAGGTTAGCTTGTCCTATTCCATCAAGGGACTAAATCACTTGAAATGAGGAGAAGGAAGAAGAAAGTACATAGAGATTTTCCTAAATATTTGAAATATTAATTTCTCTGTATTGTTGTGTTGAAAGTCCCTGTTCCCTTCATATAGTTAATTATCTTGAGAAGACAGAGCTGCACAAAGCTTTAGGACTCTATGAGGAGCAGCTTTTGCATTGTTAAAGCAACCATGTGCTTTTCTAGGCTGGTGCAGCTGTTTCAAAAGCTGCCCCCAAGTTCTCTCTGCATGCATATAGCACATCCTTTAAAGTAGAGGTGGGAAACGATGTCCCCTTTATGACTTGTTGACTTCAACTCCCAGAATTCCTGAGCCAGCATGGCTGGCTTAGGAATTCTGGGAGTTGAAGTACCCAAATCATTAAAAGGGCCATCATTCCTCAACCCTGCTTTAAAACAAGAGAAAGAACACTAAAAGTGCACAAGTGAAAAATATTAATTCCATCCTGTCTCCACATATGAAGCTTCTTCAATGACGTGACTCATAAGTGACTTTGTAACTAGTGACATCTAATGGTAAATTCTTAGAACTATCACCTCACAATCAGCAAATAGGTAGTTCTTTTACCTACAGTTTCTTGTATATTAATTTCCTTAAGACCACGGTATAAAACTGAATATGCCAGGCCATCTGTAAAGCTAGTTTCCAATAAAAGAAACTATAACATGAGTATAGATTGCAACTCTACATTAATATTGATTTTTAAAAGTTACTGTGATAGGCAGGTGAAAATGGGACTGGATACTCCCTAATTGACCTTGAACAGAGTTGGTTTAAGTGAGAGAGGTTTGCAATATATGCAGCTGTATTGGGCTCAGAAAAGAGTGTAATAGTCCTAAACAGAGTAGCAACAGGCAGAGGTTGGCTGTCTGAGAGTAATGTGAAGGTGTAAAAGCAAAAATGTTATAACTACCTGCTTCTGTGGTGTTGCCTTTGAGAAAACAATTGCTGTTTAGCTTCAGCACTGGGGTTTTCAGGCAGGTAGGTCCAACCACAGGATAGCTCAAGTCCAGATTAGCCAATGAATCTATTGGACCTGAGGGGATGATGGGAGGTGGCATGAATTCATAAGCTAATATAGCACTATACTCTATTGACTGGCAGGTAGTTTAAGCTAATGGGCTTTTCAAAAGGGGCATGTCCAGTGGTGGGATTCAAAAGTTCTGTGGGCGTGGCTTGGGGGTGTGGCTGCAGGGGAAGGGCCGTGCGACTGGCGTGCACGCATGCACACCAAATGCATGCTTTTGTGCATGCGTTAAAACAGTAAAAACTAAGCTACTGTGTCTCTCAGTTGTTTAGCACAGAAATCTGCTTTGCTGTGCCAACCAGCTGAGAGGTTAAAAAGGACCTAGGAGCAGGGACGGGTGGGTGGACCCAACTGCAGAACATCGGAGAGACTTGGAGCGAACCGGTTCTCTGCCAGCTGATCTTCGGCGCTACCGGTACGCCAGGACTGGGCCTAGAGTACCACCACTGGGCGTGTCCATCTTTAGGTTAACACAACTATCGTTTGTGAATTAATGGGGAAACCAGGGCAATTAGTTTTAAGCAAGGTTTTATTGTATTCAATGTGCAGATCCTTTTGTCAATGCAAAGGCTTATTTCTCCTGAAATGCACTGCCGCCTCCTCCTCCTCCTCCTCCTCCTCCTCCTCCTCCTCCTCCTCCTCCTCCTCTTCCTCCTCCTCTTGCTGCTGCTCCTTCTCTTCCTCCTCTTCCTCTTGCAGCTGCTTCTATCTCTGCAGTTACTGTAGAGGAGAGAGCTTGCAAATTTGGTATTGCATTTAGCCTCCAAGCTGCATACACTGGGCCTGACCCCCAGTTAACTGCATGGGCCGCTTTTTAGAAGAGTATTTCATTACAACAATTTCAAGCTGAATATGGAAAATAATAATTTAAACACCAAAACTATACCATTCCACAAAATCAAAAGGAAAAATACAGGTAGTCCTCGACTTACAGCACTTCATTTCGTGACTGTTGAAAAGCTACAATAGCACTGAAAAAGATTTGATTGGTAGACATTTTAAATACAGTGTTTGTAAGGTTTTTTTTCAACAGCTTATAAAGATAGATACAAAGCAGCCCTGCCTTCAAAATTAGAATCTAAACTTCGCAAGAAAAAAGAAAAAGGAATTGGGAATAGAGAGGAAAAAATAACTCCTGGCCATAATGTATAATAGTTGAAAAAAAGGAGCCAGAAGTCAGTAACTTGTTGGGTAGTTTTTTGTTGCTCAACTGATATCATCTTCCTTCTCTTTCTTTCTTATCTACTTCTTTTCATTTAAGCATCTTGCCACAATTGTATCTTTACAATTAATGCTTTAAATTAGAGGTGGGGAACTATGGCCCCTTCATGACTTGTGGACTTCAACTCCCAGAATTCTTGAACCAGCTCAGGAATTCTGGAAGTTGAAGTCCACATAGTTCCCCACCCCTGCTTTAAATGAAAAAAAAAATCTAAAGCTTATTTAATTAGATGATGCTATTCCTGGGGTAAAAGGGAATTATTAGCTGGCTCAAATACCAGGATCGTTTGGAAGTTCAAACTTACAGGGGAATGGATTCCAAAATGGGGCAAAACAAAAAGGTATAGAATTTGCAGAGACCAGTATGGTAGAGGCAGAGAAGAACTGGGTGAGTTTATTGATTACAAGTATTAGTGGAGAAGATGGAAGAGATATAAAACTGGGGAAATGGCATAAAAGAAAGGTAGCAGAGCTCAATTTCAGAAAGGCAGCAGTTGATATTGTGACATTTTGCTATAATTTTGAATGTACTCAACCTTTCTGCACTGAGGGAAAAGCTGAAGCATTTATGATGTCTCTTCTCCCAACCGTGAATTTTTCCTTAAAACTAATATGCTTTTCACTCAGGTAGACTTATCAGACTTCCTTAGTTTTGTTTTGTTTGGTAAACTGCTTTACAATGTAGTACAAAATAGTTTCATTCCTTTTCCAGTAAGGAATAAAAGGAAATTTGTGAAGGGCAGCACTTGAAAAATGGAAGCAGAACTGTATTTTGTTTTCTATATTGGATTCCAATCCTTTCCCAGAATTGTTTTTCTGCATCTGTATGTCCTTTTCCCATTTCTTATTTGTACTTGAATTTTGTGTCCCAAACTCCATATATGACTTAGGGATCTATCTATATCATATACATATTACTATATACATACTATATTATATACATACATATATGTATGAAGGCTAGGTATCCACTATATAAGTTCCCCAGACATAAAATTTGGAAAGTCACTATGTAGTAAGAAATAAAGCTAACATTTTTAAAAAGCCTATAAGGAGCAGTAGTATTTAAATGAATGTTTAAGTTGCCCAGTATCCTAAGGTAACAGATATTGAAACTTAATTTATTGAAAGTGTGACTATACATATTTAAGCAGCCTGTAGCCTCATACTATTATTTCTTATCATTTATGTTTAAGAAGTTTTTTAACTGAGAATTTGTTTCATGCTTGCATAGTTGGCATGCTTTTGCTCTAAGCATCTTGGGGAGACTGAACCTTTTCCTCCTGATTGTTTAGGTATCTTATATTTTATTGTCCACATGATCTACTCTACCGCAGTTTATGTTTTACACCTGTACGACTGATGATTGCAGGAATGAAGGAAGTGACAAGAACGTGGAAGATAACAGGTGGAATTGTTCACGCACATAAACGATTTGCAGACGCCTGGCTAATCATGATAGGAGTTGGTTGGGCCAGAGGTAATACATGAAACCTCTCTGTTCTGAAACTGATTTTTGATCTGTTCTTTACTTGCTTTTATGTAGAGTGTCTGGGACCATTTGGAGAAGAAAGGCTGACTTCATACAAAACTGTTCAGGGTTATTTATTTTCAGCTTCTCAGCCCTCTGAAAATTGCTAATTAGAAATAAATTGCTTTTATAGGAAGCATCAACATGTCCAGAGATGCAGTGTTAGTTTTATGGTGCTATTTCATAGCCTTTTGATAAAATCTGCTGCAATGGTTAACATTGCTGACCTGTAGAAACAAGTTTTCTCTATCTCAAATCCAAAGTTACAGTTTGCTCCCCACCTCCCATGGTCTTATTTTCTTTTCAGTTAATGTTGGATAGTTTCCCTATGTCTTTTAATTTGATTAAATCCCTTTTCTTAATTTTCTCTTTTTCATATTCATTTTACTTCACATTTATATCTCAATATAAATAAGTTGAAGAACTAAAAGCAGAGAGCCTTTTCACATATCTGCTGTTACGCCTTTGCATTTAAACTGAATGTTCAGCAGAAAGTTCTGCCTAGTAAATGTGTGTAAAATTAACTGGTATGTGAGCATACTACCTGGGTTAAGCTATTCTTTTAAAGTATTTTTTATTATTTTAAAACAAGCAACAGAAAAGTGAGCATAACATATAAATGAAGTTATAATTAAAATAATATATAATACTTTGTGTGTGTTTACACAATCTAGCCATGCTAGATTCAAAGTTCTTCATTTTATATCTAGCCATTTCTGATATACTGAGAGGAACTGAGGAAAGCTCTCCAAATATCTGCTAAAGCTTCCTGTCTGAAGCAATTTCTACTCATTATTGTATTCTCTAACCAAATGGGGCCATGTAGGATTAGGATACAGGCCAGCCTGGGTAGTTGCATTTGATAAGCTGATCACAGGGAGGATTTTATACTTTATTGGGTGCAAAATTGGGCTGGCTGGATTATTTTTATACTCCGAAGTCACTTTTTTTCCCATTGAAAATGAAAGCTGGAAAAGAAAGGGTTCATGATGGTGTCTATTGGGAATGGGCTCTGTGACATAAAATAGCCTGTTGACCTGTCTTGCCTATTGGATTATAACAGGGTTGAGAAAAGTTCAGTCCTTCTGTGGCCTCCTTTCAAGTTCTTAATTTGTGCACATTGGTCTCATGTTATAAGCAATTAGTTCTCCTTATTTGCACCAAGTAAGTTATAGCCCTGTCTTCTTTTAAAGCTTACTGATTTCTTACAGTATAAGGCCATTACGGATTCTAGACTTCAGAGTGAAGCTGCTGCTTCCTTTTTTTTCTAATAAAGATTAAACCTTTCCATCTCAGAATAGGATACTTTCTAAAGAGTCTCAATTTGAGGATCCAATTTCAATAACTGTAAAATAGGTCATTTCATTTCTTCCTATAACTTAAAGGGCCCTATCTTGTGCTTCTGAAAGTAATGTGATGGATTTGCAGTTGTCCTAACTAGAAGTGGGATTGAGTGTCTAAGATCTTTTGAACCAATTTAAGCATGTAATAATTTGTATTGAATTACAGGAGCTGGTGGCGGTCTAATATCCAACTTTGAACAGTTGGTGAGAGGTATATGGAAGCCTGAAACTAATGAACTGCTGAAGATGTCATAGTAAGTCAGTGAAAAGCACATAACAATTGGCAGTTCTGGGAACATTTTTTCCCCTCATTGGAAGATCTGTATAAGTAGCTCTTCAGTAATGTAACTTTAAGCAATATTATAAAATGATTTATTTCTAATTTTTTTTTCCCTTAGAGGGGATATTGCTCCACACTAATTTGGTATCTGAAAAACCTTTTAAGCATGTGACATTGAAACTTGGCATATTGCAGAACACTGTGATGTCCTTACAACTTTGTAAAAATTGAACAGTGGTGGGGCCAGATAACTCCAGGAATCTCAGGGATATCAACAGTGGGGTTTGAGGGGGAGTGTGTATAACTGAATTCTATTAAATCATTTAGTGACAATGAGGTTCTCATTATAACATAAGACTATAAAAATGTGCTTCTTTATTTACTAAATCAAAATCTTGCTGTCAACCTAGCAGAATTCTGCATTTACTGGAAAATGGGCAAATTGGCACCCTCAAATAATTATCCCCAAAATCTTTGTACTGCTCTTCAAACAGATATGAATAATGATGATAGCCAGATACTTTGGCCCAGTTCTTGAATTAAGTGGATGTCTTATAATACATTCTTTAGGTTGTATATTGTGGAGAATGTTGGTGCTGGCAAACACATTTTTCCTAGAATATAACAACAGAAGAATAGCTGCAATAGCTAAGATCCAGCAAAGCTCATTTTAGCGCACCCTTTTGGTTCTCATCCTGCCAACCAGATGCCTCTGAAGGGAGCCAGAAAGATATCCCTCTCCCATCATTGCTCTTTTGCAATCTGGAGGCATGCTGTTCCTCCTGTGGGGGCAACATGGAGATTTCAAGATCACCAGCTCTTGAAGGACCTTACCTTCAAGAATTCCTTACCCCAGGAGTATCAAATTTTGGCTGGGGAATTCTGGGAGTTGAAGTCCACAAGTCTTAAAGTTGTCAAGGTTGGACACCCCTGCTTTATCTCCTTTTAAAGTCATCCAAATTAATGGTTCTTCCTGCATTTTGTGGGCCTGCATTTCCCAGAATTAATTGTGTGGTGTGTAAAGTGTCTCCGTTCATCTGTTTTAAATCTTCCAATTAACTTTTTGGGTCACAGTACTGGTGTTTTTAAGAGAGGAAAATAATTTCTCCCTGTCCATTTTTCCCACACTCTGTATGACTGTAAACCTCAAATACATCCCTCGTTGATCACCTTTTTCCAAATTGAAGGCTAACAAACATTCTACCCTTTTACTGAAGAAAGTTGTTAAGAGTCCCCTAATCATTTTGATAATATTCCTTTTCACCTTTTCCAGCTTCATTATGATCATTGTTTTGATTGTGATGGTAGAGCTGTACCCAGACATGCAGGGCATGCTGTAGATATTTTTTCTAGTGAAATGTAGAAAGCTCAAATTCCAACCATGTACAGCTGAATTTAGGGTGTTTTTTTGCCCCAGTATGCTTCATTTTACAATTATGTAAATTAAAGTGATATGCCATTTAGCTAACCATTTCCCCAGTTTAACAAAACATTTCTGAAACTCTTTTTACAGACACTTGCTTTTTACCACTCTGAATGGTTTAGTGTCACCTACAAATTTAGATGGTTCACCCTAAATCAAAAACTTATGAATAAGTTAAAAACTCAAATCTTGGAGACTTATTATCCCCATTTAGAAATGTGTCCATTTTATTGTATTCTTTTGTTCTTCTAAAGTCAGTTTTTAAAAAGACTATTGACAAGGAATTTTGTAAAAAGCCTTTTGAAAATACAAGTACAGTGTCCATCCTGTTGAAAACTCTTTAATAGGTTGATGAAGCAGGATTTATCCTTGCCAATTCTTTAACAAGGCTTGTTCCTCCATATTCATAGGTTGTTTATTTTTTAAAAAAAATTGTACCCATTTGCATAAAATAGGTGTTAAACTAATTGGCCTATAATCTGCAGGATGTCCTCTGTCCTGTTACTTTACATATAATTCCTCAAATTTTACGTTTGAGTTTTTAACTAGCTCTCATTGTTATGCAATGTAGTCTCTCAAATTGTCCTATAATATTTTCTCTTGTTACTGCAGTTCAGATATTAGGTTGTTTTCTCCTTGAAAAAAGTCAGTCCAGATTCAGATATCTATCTGCCTTTTTAACCTCTGTGCTTGCTTATTTTTTATTATATTTGTCCACTTGGATGGCATACTCATTTCTTGTAGAATGTGCAGGTCATTTGCTAGTTTCTGCTGTGCTTTTTTAAAATTAAAAATTAGCCGCTTCTGTACATGCCTCCATAAATACAGAAACAAAGAATTCATTTAGTGTCTTGGTAATTACTGTCTCTTCTCTGAGGTTACATTTCCTTCCTTTATCATTTAGTATCTGACTGCCTTCCTAGTTTTTTTTTTTTTTGCTTCAAATATTTCTAAAGATGATCTTATTCTCCCCTTCCCTTTTTTGTCATATATCTTTCAAATTCTTTCTCCTTATCGCATTGCACATTTTCTGCCAGAATATCTTCTCCAAGTCAATGGAATGTTAGATGAAGTTACGTAAAGGTTTGAATTTGTCTGCCCATCCACCTGTCCACAGCTAATAACTTTCCAGTAGATGAACAGAATGGGTTAAAATGTGCTATGGTGAAAAAAATATATAGCAGAAAAAGAAATTCACTTCAAGATGACCTGGATCCAGCTAGAGATGTGGAGAAATTTCCCTCCAAAATATCCTACTTGGGAGTTGGGTAACTGCTTTCTCTTGGTTATGTAACCCAGATCTGAAATTCTACAGTCCATCCCAAAGCAAACATATAAAGAAATATGCAGTGTAGTAATCCAAGAGACAGCAGAAACACACACACACACACACACACACACGGCATCTTGTGACATGGGATAAATTATAGACATTTCCTATGGCCACTGCTGGTGAAGAAATTTGAAAAACATTCAGAAGCCAATCCTTGCATGTGTCAATTATATCGTGCAGCAGATCACGGTCACTACTTAACATTAAGATTAGGGTTGCTTCTCCTTGGTCAGCTCTGAGGTAATTTGTTCTAAGACAGAATTATTTAGGATATATAAAAACCATGACTTGAAAACATAGCCAGTCTGTGTGAAGAAATTCATCATTATTACAAGAATGTCTCTTTTGCATGACCTCCTTATTTATATAAATATCTCAAAATTGTCCTTAGTATTTTGATACCATACCTATGAATCTATTCCTAAATCTAATTTACACTTAAGATCAGAGCATTGCCAGACTAGTTCATTGAATGTTTTTTTTCCTCAGGAATGCTTTCTCCAAGGAACAAGTATAAGACTGCAGTTAGAAAACCATCACTGTGAACTTTATTTTAACATTACCTATTTTGCTAAGAAGGGGAGATGATGTGATTGCTTTCTCCAAAAGTATTTAAACAACTACTACTTTAAAGCTTTAAGATTATAAAATTGGTCCAGCACTGATTACAGTAATAAGAATATTGTTGGCCACAAAGCAACCCTGTTTGAATTTCTGTGGGCAAAATCCAGATAGACAGAGCCTGCTATGAGTAGAACCACTCTCTGTATTCAGCTTATCTTCCGGTCATCCAGTTATCTTTCCCCACAACTATATTACTCCACTTAGAGGGTCATGTCTTCTACTCAATTCTGTTTTTTATTCAGTTCTATTTTCATCAAAGCCTGGGGTCTAGACTGCAATGCTATTAAGTACAATGCAATGCTATTAAGTACACTGACATTCTCAGAAAGTAGCAGGGAAGAAGTCATAGGCTGGATGTGGTCTTGAACCATTTTAGTAGTAACTAAACTAGGAATAGATGGTAGCTTTTTAACCCAGTTCCACGTGTGTGTGTGTGTGTGTGTGTGTGTGAAATTTGCAGATCTTTTTCTGCTGGAAGGGCAGTGTTTCTTTTAGCAACAGCTGCTGTTCTTTCTCAGTTTGCAGAACCAGTGACAAGTGCCTTTCATTTTCTGTTATATATTGAGACAGAGCCAATTTCACCTGGTAGATAAAGTGCTGAATTAGAAGCCATAAGACTGTGAGTTCTAATTCTGCCTTAGGCACAGCCTGGTGGCTCTCAATCCTAGAAAGTACTAGCAAGCCACTTCTGAACATGCTGTCAAGAAAAGTGCAGGAGCTTGTCATCAGGAATCAGAGTTTGACTTGATGTGTCATAACAGAAATAAGCAATTAATATCAGATCCTGATTAGGAAGTTGGATGAAACCACAGTTACTAATTCAGTTATATTTGAGAATGTGTTTCTTCTGTTTCTTGTCCATACTACCGTGTTTCCCCGAAAATAAGACACTGTCTTATATTTTTTTTGGCTCCCAAAAACACACTAGGTCTTATTTTCAGGGTAGGTCTTATATATATATATATATATATATATATATATATATATATATATATATATATATAAATAAAAAAACACCATATTCATGTAGAACAATGTACATTTATTCATGCGAAACCACGAACAAATCATACCGTGTTTCCCCTAACATAAGACACTGTCTTATATATTTTTGGCTCCCAAAACACACCAGGTCTTATTTTAGGTAGGTCTTATTTTCGGGGAAACACGGTAGTGAATTCTCAAAGCAGCTAACAAAATTAAAATATAAAATGTTAAAGGCTTAAAATATTAAATATAATTCACTTTGTATTGAAGTAGTATCAATTTGATGTTTTAATATGGGAAAAGAGATTATCTTTAGAAACTATTTTTTTCTGAACACCAAGAGAGTGAAGGCCAAACACAGTTCCCACAAAAGCTCTACAAGAGAAGTGCTACACAGCCTCTGCTGTCTACCAGGTCTCTCAGAAGAGGTGCATCTTCAGAAAGACCTCCCTTGAAGAGCTAAGCTGCTGACTAAGTTCACAATGGGAGAGATTGGCCTTGAGCTATTTACCACTTGGAAGGTTAATACAGTAGCAACTTCTTAAATTGTGCTTGGTAAACAAATGTGAAAAATCTGGACCTTTCAGTACAGACATTAAGTGTCATCCCCGTCCCCCATTCCCCATTTTCCCCCCATTAATCCCTGATAGAAGCATCAAAGCTATCATCTGAGTGCAAGGAGGAAGCAAGACCGCAAGCCTAGTCTTAAGGCTTATGAAATCAGATCATCACCTT
This sequence comes from Naja naja, assembly GCA_009733165.1. NCBI lineage: Eukaryota > Metazoa > Chordata > Lepidosauria > Squamata > Elapidae > Naja > Naja naja. Next base: position 208,971,083 of record CM019149.1, read on the forward strand.
TGAACAAGTCATTTCTGCTAATTGCTTTGGGAGTTTAGTGTTAAGCTGTTCCCATATATCAGTGATTTCTTTTCAACGGGTGTTGGCGGGGAGTCTGCAAGGAGAAGATTATTGGAAGAATACAGTCTTCCTTTTGACCCACTTTATCGATGGAGATCATTTTTGCATAAGGAATAACCTTCACTCCCTCATTGGTGAAATATGTATGTAAGCTTCACTTTGGGGTAAGAATTGCAAGGGGTGGTGAAGATGATCTGTCCCTCAATTCTGAACCTCTTGCCAAGGCCTGTACTTTTTAGTACTCCGGCTTTATCTTTTGCCATCCACCAGCATCTCGCTTTGTAGTGATGGAGATGGAGAAGGTCCAACTTCAAAACAATATTAAGAATAATTGAGAATAAGACTTCACCGAGTAAAGCTAAGAGGAACTTGGCAGCAGAGTTCAGCAGGGAAATTTAAGAAGGGGAATCTTTAATCTCAAATCTCTTTTTCCTTCTAAGTTGACAGCTGGTGCTTAGCTAACTTCAGAAGAGAGCTAGGAAAAAAAACCCTATCCTATTTGGTGGTGCCTTAATAAACAGAAGTGAAGAAGAATGCCCGTGGTTTACAGGCATGACCTAGAATGCTTGTGTTATGTTAGTGTATTGCCTTGAAATAAAAATCGGCATAGATTTGCAACAAGTGCAAGAGCATAATTTTGTTTGAAGAAAATACACAAAGATTTGATCAATGAATTGCCATATTTTAGCTTATAACTTACCATTATTCCTCCCTGCTAATCTATTTGGGGAACAAATTGCACTGTCAAGAGCAGCTACAATGGTATCAGAATAACTTTGAAGCTCTAGGAACAGGATTCAAAAACTGGGCACCCCAGAGATGTTTTCATACTTTCAGTCTATGTAAAAAGCTAGAAAGGGGAAAAAGGGAATACTGCCGGAATATTACTAGCTTTGGAAATTATGCAGATGGGAGCCATCTGGTTACTGGTACCATGGTCTGAATTATCTGGATGATGGATTGCTGGCACAAAACGGATTGCATCTCACCAAAACCCTTTACTATAGACCTCCAATAAAGATTTGAATGGAATGGGAATGCTGCTATGATGGGACCTATTAAACCACTCAGTGAAATATAATTCAGAACATAAAAGTTAATGTTCTTTGTACATTAATGCTCAGAGTATGGAGGATACACAAGATGAACATAATTCTTACTATAGGAAGAGTCCTGGTGGAATGAGTACCAGGATTGCAGTACAGGGGCTGAAGGACACAATTTGATCAAAGGGACAGAAGCAATAGAAAGGAAGGAGGAGTTAAAAGTATCTATTTCTACTCAGAAATTTAAAAAGAACTTGATGGAGGTAGTCTCGAATTATGACGACAACAGGGACCAGAATTTCTGTCACTAAGAAGAGCAGTTGTTAATTGAGTGTCACCTAATTTTATGACTTTTTTTTTTTGCTGTGATTGTTAAGTGAATCACTGCCCTTAAGTGATCGATGAAGTCATGAAGGGAATTCAGTTTCTCCCGTTGACTTTGCTTGTCAGAAGCTGGCTGGGAAGATTACAAATCGGGACCCCATGATCCTGGGACACTGCAACTTTAGTAAATATATGCCAGTTGCCAAGTGCCCAAATTTTGATCATGTGACCACGGGGAATGCTGCGTGAGGATTGGTTGTAAATTTAAGTTTTTTTCAATGCTGTTGTAACTTCCAAAGGTTGCTAAACAAATGGTTGTATGTTGAGGATTAAGAGAGACTGGACCAGTCCCCTAGCTGGCTAATAAATAACTAAGAAAAGTGTAAAGAGTTGGAGAAGCAGACCAAGATTGACAGAATCCTGGTGAGGAAATTTTTATTGGGATCTTGGAATCCTAGGGGACAATCACTTAAATATGAGCCAGCAATGTGGTGCAGCTGCCAAAAAAGCCAATGCAGTCCTAAGCTGCATTAACAGGGATAAAATAAAAATCATGTAAATGTTAATACCGCTTCATAATGCCTTCGTCAAACCATACTTGGAATACTGCATCAAGTTTTGGTCGCCACTATGTAAAAAAGATGTTGAGACTCTAGAATGAGTGTAGAGAACAGCAACAAAGATGATTAGAGGACCGGAGGCTAAAAAAAGAATGGTTGCTGGAAGTGGGTATGTCTAGTTTAATGAAAAGAAGGACTAGGGGTGATATGATAGCAGTCTTCCAATATCTCAGGGGGTGGCCACAAAGAAGAGGGAGTCAAGCTATTCTCCAAAGCACTTGGAGGCAGGACAAGAATCAATGGATAGAAATTAATCAAGGAGAGAAGCAATGTAGAACTAAGGAGAAATTTCCTGACAGTTAGAACAATTAATCAGTGGAACAACTTGCCTCTAGAAGTTGTGAAGAGATTGGACAATAATTTGTCTGAAATGGTATAGGGCTTCCTGCCTGAGCAGTGGGTTGAACTAGAACCTCCCAGATCCCTTCCAACTCTTGTCATTCTGTACTCTGTGAATTTACGTTGAGTGTAAATCTTAAGGGCCAGATAAATTGCAACCTAAAGTACTAAAGAAACTTGCTGCTGGACTGATAAATCCCTTTATGCATTATCATTAAGAAACTGAAGAATGGGTGAAATGCCAGTTGATAGGAGAAGAGGAAATATTTTCTGTTAATATCTTCAAAAGAATAAAAAGTATCCGGGGGTCTACACACTAGTTGGCCAGACTCACCATATTTTATTTTTACATTGGGTAAGCCTCTTAAACGAGAGAATGCCGTAGACATGTGGCATGGATCAATATAGCTGGCTTAAGGAATTGTACTTGAAGCCTGCTTAGCAATGCTTCCTCATCAGACTAGACTACCAAGTGAGAGGCCACAAGGTTCACCATTGGGCCTTATATTCCTTGTTACTATTAATGACTTGGCTAAAGAGGTGGAAGGAAAGCTAATCAGTTCTGTGGGTGGTACAAAACTGGATAGGATGACTCATGCTTCCGAAATAAAATTAATAATGAGCTGAGTTAGAGAAATGGGAAGTAAATAAGAACGTGAAATTTAAGAAGTACATACACAACTGCTTTGCTGTGCTTTCCTCCAGTTCGATGTTGATGGAAACTACACCACACTCAGAGTATGTCCTTCATTGGCATTTGGGACAGGGCGTGCTATGCTGCTCTCTGCAGAGTTTGTATGTGAGGTGGCATGTAGTGAGGAAGTGGATCCTCAGGAGGGAGGGGTGCAGTCCAGGGGAGTAACAGGCAACTCAGCTCAGATGTCCTATATGAGAGAAAGAGGGTGAAGACAGCCCTTCCCTAATAGTTCTCAGAGTATATTCTGCTGTATGCAGAGATAGTAGAGTCCTCAGTCTGGCAAGGCCTTTTGTCTATAGGTGTGAAACAAAACTCAATTTGAGGAATTACCACATATCATTCTTGGGTTTTGGCTTGATAACATGTAAGATGCTGTAAGATTCAGTTTCCCCGACTGAAATTTTTAAAATTACTAACATTGAGAAAACCCACTACCAGGTGCCATTCAGAATGCAAGTCGGAGTGGCATGGTAAGGTCTGAATACTCTATCCAATCGTGTTCTTCTATTGTTTTCCAAAGGACTAATGATCCATCACCTTAACAACTATTCTCCTAATTGCAACATAATAGTTGCTTGGATTTGTGCAATCCAGAAGTGCAACCCATGTGGGTTTTTTTAGAGTCAGAGTTCAAGAAAGGGATTCTGATATTCATGAGAGATATTGGGCACACAATTTCTCCAGAACAAATAGTTAATCTGCCAACTAGATGATCTAGTGATCATTAGATTTGATTTATTCTCCATAGCACCTGAGGGCAGGACAAGAAGCATATCGGAGGTAGATTCAATTGGGAAATGAGGAATTTCCTGACGGTGAGAATGATTAGTCAATGGGATAGCTTGCTTCCTAGAGCTGTGGGTGTTCCATCATTGAAAGTTTTCAAGAAAAAAAATAGACAACCATTTGTCCAGGATGATGTAAGGACTCCTGCCTTGGGCAAGGCCTGAAACAGGGTCTAAGAAATGGTGATCCAAGAACCTTATCTGAAACTAAGTTCAGTGAAGAAGGATTGAAGGATCTGGATTGAATGTACAGCCTTGAGAAGACTGAGGGGGAAATATTGTACTGTAGTCTTATTCATTTTACTTTACTCTGTTGAATTTGAAATCTCAATGATTCTGAGCAGTTTACAATTAAAAGAAAAAATTAAGTAAAGGAAAAAGGAACTGCAGCTGACTGGAAGACCAACTCTGTACTAAATTTAAGTCACAAGAAGGCACATTCTAACGGAAGGTTAATGGTAAGAACAATTTGACACTAGAAGCTGTTACCTAGAGAAATGATGGACTCCCTCTCTTTGGATGCAAGGTGGGAGAACCCGTGGTCACAGCTACTCGATTTTCAATCCTTGTTCAGAGCTGGGAGTTGGCTTCTGTGGCTAAATGGCTCCTTCTGACTTTTACAGGAGTGATATTAATGTGCTGTGAGAAACCCATTCCTAGCACACAGGGCATACTGCTTGAGTTGTAGCATCCAGCTTGTCCTCGTAGAAGCAAAATTGAGAACATTAAATTGCTTCCACTTTTATTTCTGCCATAGGAAGTCAGAGCTGTAACTGGCTGGCTGGCCACGGCTTACTGCTGGAAGAGGTAAATGAACTCATGGTGGGCATTTTAAGGTCCCCTTGCCCTGCCTGTCTGACTTCCTGACGAGCTTTTTTGTGGAAATGATTATTTTGAAAACAGGGCTGTGACTTCCAGTGTGATAAAAGCAGCAGGGGTATTGAAGCACTTAGACACCCTGCTTCCATGGCACTAGCCTTGGTAATAAAGAATGACAAGAGAGAAACGGAGAAATTCAAGCAGATAGAGAAGAAAAGAATACAGTATGCTTGGGCGTATGAGCTGAATCCTTCAGCTATGATGAAAATTATAATTTCTGTCAGTTTAATTTACCACAGATGTGTGGGGTTTTTTTCTGTTTTAAAAATGTATATGCTGGCCAAGAAAAAACAGCTTTAAATATTTACAGGCAACCATGTAAAGCTGATGAAAAAAGAAATATTTATAAAGTGCTCATTTTGTTGCAGTGTTATGGAATCAAGACATTGTTTTATGGATTTTCTTTTTTGTTGATGTATTGTTTTTATTTGCAACATTGTTGGTATGTGTGTATGTGCTATTTGATGTAGATGGCTCAGAGTTGCAATTATGCAAGTTGAGTAGCTGTATACTGTAATTCTAATAAACACAACAAATGTAATAGGATGTTAAAAAGAATTTTACCTCATGCAGATACAGAACCCAGCAATTTAGTGTTGATTTAAATGTAATTCTAAACCATGGATGTGAGCCTTGTTGTTAAAGATGTTGCAGAGCCACAGAACCTAGCATGGTTCAAAATAGGTTGGGACTGCTGGACGTTAGTTCCCTATTCCTACTCCAAAGCATGGCATGATCAAGTAAATTGAAACCAAATTCACCACATAAAATCATTGAGACAGATTGCACACTTCTGATATTAAAAAAAAGTCTAGGATATCTCAGCAAGTGAGTCCTCTTGTATGTTTTAAGACAGTGGCCCCCAATCTTTTGGGCATCAAGAATCAATTCCATGGAGAAAGGTTTTTTCCCCCGGACCGGAGGGGCATGGTTTTGCATATTGCCTTCATCCTCCGAATGGGGCTTCACTTGTTTGCACGGCCTGGTTGCTGGCATGCCATGTCCTGGTGCCAGTCCCTGGACCAGGGGTTGGGGACCCCTGTTTTAACATTTTTTCTAGTTCCTACATGTCTGGAATACCTGATGAGCACCACAAGAAACAGGCCTTTTAGCACATCTGCTTCCAAGTGATTCATTTACCTCCTTATCTTAATCTGCAAGAGAAGATTCCATACATAAGTTGCTTTATCATTCCTTTAGGATGTTTTTTACAGTTTCTATTTTTAATATATGTTTTTAATTATTAAATTTAATTCTACCCAATTGATGCGTCGCTTTAAGCGTGTTCTATTGCCTGGTGTAGTATATAAGTCTCACAAGTAGTATGCATATTATCTAATACTCTACATTTTAATAGAGGGTTTAAAAAAAACCTGGAGAGAAATTAAAACAACTCTAGAGTATTATTAGAAGAGAGGTCCATACTGAGTTTCCTCTCTTCTTCTTTTATTTCTTAATAGCATAGCATAAGAGAACCAAGGGTCTTAGATGGTAGTACCGTATTTTCTTGGGCATTAAGTGTTATTGGGATCAGTTGGGCCTAACTCCTTGCTGCATTAAAAATTCAACAAACATATTTTGAATTGCCAGCCAGTTAATGAGCATTGGTCCCTATAAACAAGTTAACCGATTAAATGTCTGAAGGAAGCCCTGTTAATGAGCCTTGGTGTTAACAGCAATGATGAGTGAATATGTATTTTGAGAATAGAGAATTGGAAAATACACCTTGCCTTTTCTATGTTCCTTTTTCCTCCCAGTCCCGTGAAAGTAAGTTTGATAGGAGCAGTGCTCTTCACAATGCAGTGCAACTTTTATCTTCCAATAACAAAGAACAATCTCATGTTGCTTTATACCATGTTTTTGGTGGTCACAAAGGTAAGTTTTTCTGGTTTCTATGGATGTGTGTTCAACATATTTTTTTATCATGTTACAATAATATCTATAAGGCACATTCATATGGCAGATATGATAGTTTGAACATTAAATAATAATACTAATATGATCCTTTCCAGCTTTGATTGTATATGTCGGCCTTTTTCAGTCCGGTACCCTCCAGATGTGTTGAACTATAGCTGTCATCATTCTAGTTCACATATATTTTCCACATCTGTCTTCTATTAGGACCTAAAGAATAAAAGGGAAACCAGTCAGGAACGTGTGAGAAAATCATCACTTCCATCACTTTAATTTGAGACAATTTGGCATTCTAAGGAGTGGTTCACAGATGTATTGTAGGATTATTGCATGGTATTTTTGTTCACTGCCAAACCAACTATATTTCCTCCTAATGACAATTCATGTGATTGTCATATCTTGGCTTTGTATTTATCATTACAAATGGGATCCCTGTGACAACATCTGCTAAGGATTTGGCTGGCTTTTCCGTATGTATGAACAGTGCCCGTCTGTAAAAGTACTTTACTTTTGTATTGGACCGTACTATAACAATTGACCACTTGACCACAAGCCAAGGTTGGACAGAATCCATTTAATCCATATTTCCTTTTGCCAGAGTCAGGTCATCCCCCATTTATCTTCTTTTCCTTGGAAAGGCAGAACTAATAGGGAAATGTTTAAAATTCCTCCTTGGGAAGAAAATACCTTCAATACCAGAATGTATCATTAGCATGTCTGCCTCTTCATTCATTCCACCAGCTCAAGAGAACATTGAAAAGAAATTATGTCAAGGGAGTCAGAACTCTTTGTCTAATCAGCAGGATAAATTTTGGAAAACCAAACAGAATGGGCCCCAATTTAACACTGAAGAAGAAACTGGCAAAAGGAAGACCACTTTTGAAAAGATGACTTGAGAACTCAGGGAAAATTATTCCGGAATTTATTTATTTATTTATTTATTTATTTATTTATTTGACTTGTATGTGCCCTACTCCCTAAGGACTCAGGCACGAACATTAAAACAGAAAAATTTACAATAAAAAGAATTAACATAAACAAGCAATACAGTTAAAATAAAACCCAACCCCGGGTCATTCCAGCCGCCCTTGAAACAACCAAGTCTTCAGGTCCCGGCGGAAGGAGCGGAGGTCAGGGGCCAAACGGAGATCGACGGGGAGCTGATTCCAGAGGGCAGGTGCTCCCACAGAGAAGGCCCTAGCCCTGGGGACCGCCAGCCTACAATATCTGACTGACGGCACCCCAGGAGGCCTCTCCTATGAGAGCTAACAGGGCGATCGGAGATTGATGCTGGCAGGAAGGCGTTGCAAGTACCCTGGACCCAGGCCATTAAGGGCTTTATAAGTTGTAACTAATACCTTGAAGGCGACCCGGGAGGCAACCGGCAACCAATGCAAGCCGCGCAGGAGGGGTGTAACATGGGAGTATCGGATACCCCCATCACAACCCGCCCTGCCGCATTCTGCACCAGCTGGAGCCTCCCGATCGTCAAGGGAAGCCCCATGTAGAGAGCATTGCAGTAGTCAATCCTAGAGGTGACAATTAATTTGTCCAATGAATCATTATGGGAGAGGCAAGTGGGCAGTGGCTGAAAATGTTGCTGACCACTTTAATCTAAACCTTTCTTTTGTCTGTTTCCTAAACAAGTGATCCAGAGTGCAATGTATTCAATGTGCCTTCCAGTGTTCACATATACCCAAATACAAGTTTGTATACAACACAAGGGAAGAGCAAAGAAACACAACTACCCACATGACTTTGTTACACAGGAGAAAATATAGTCTATTGCTGAGCACACTGGGTTGTATCCCCAAAAAATTGTAAGCCGCCCTGAGTCTTCGGAGAAGGGCGGCATATAAATGTAATTTATTTATATATATATATGTATGTATGTATGTATGTATGTATGTATGTATGTCTTGGTGTATTCGGGTCTTGTCCCGTGTAAGATTGAGAATATCTTGGCAACGTTTCGACGAAATCTCATCTGTCATTTTCAGGCTGGTGTCTTCAGCTTCGTTCTTCTGGGAGAAGTGTGTGATAGTGGCTGTTTTTCCCTTTTAAACTCCAGAGTTGGCTGTGTTGTTACTTCTTGATTGGTTGATGGAGTTGATGTATGCAGATTGGATGGCTTTTTCCTGAGACCCTGTGTGGCTGAGGTGCTGGCTGTGTGTCTCTCAGCCTTTTGTGTTGTAACGACCTGGGTAATGGGCTGTGTGATGACCTTCTGAGTTCTATTGTTGTGACGTCCTGGGTGTGGTGCTGTAATCTCCTGGGTCGTGGTGCTTGCAACCTCCTGATGTTTTGTGTTGTAATCTCCTGAGTTCTGTGATGTAGTGTCCTGGGTGGAAGGCTGTGATGTGACATTCGGGCCTTGGTTTGGCTCGAGTTTGAGGTCTGGCTATGTGTTTATAGCGTGTGCCAGTTTGCTTAGTTTGTGGGTCGGAGGGGGTGTAGCAGCTGGTGTTGCAGCCATGGTCTGGTTTCTGGATGGTGGTTGCCTTTCATCTGTGGCGTGGGCTTGGGTTTGAGTCTGGTGAAGGAGATTGGTGGTGGCATCATGTGTTATTTTGGGTCCGGTGTTGGTTTTCGTGGCTGGGACTCGTTTGTTGATTAGGGCTAGTTTCCAGATGTCTGGTAGGCGGAAGTATCATCCCGTTTATTCATGTTATGGAGGTGTTTCTCTATTTCGATGGCTTCCCTAATTATTCTCTTGTTGAAGTGTTCAGTATTGGAGATAAGTTTGGATCCCTCAAAATCAATTTCATGTCCTGTGGCTTTAAGGTGCTGGAAAAGGGAGGAAGTTTTTTCTTCTTTTCTGACTGCGTTCTTGTGTTCTATGCGTGCATTTATTCTCCTGTTGGTTTGTCCAATGTATGTGGCTGGGCAAATTTTGCACGGTATTTTATAACATCCTTGGTTTTCTAGCTGGATCTTGTCTTTGGGGTTTCTTAAGATGTTGGCTATTTTTTGGTCAGTGCCAAAGGCTGTCCTGATATTGTGTTTGTGGAGAATTTTGCTGATTTTATCTGTGGTGCCTTTGATGTAAGGGAGGAAGGCGATGCCATTGTCCTGTTGTGTGTCTTGGTTTTTGGGGGGAGTCTCCCTTAGGATTAGGTTGGTGATTGTGCTTCTTTGGAATCCATTGGACATTAATACGTTAGTGAGGGTATGTAATTCTGTTCTCAAGTGGTCTTTGTCAGCTAGGCGTTTGGTTCTGGAGATGAGGGTCTTGGCTACGGAGTTGATCTGTGCAGGGTGGTGATGGGATTGTGCATTTAAGTAGCGGTTAGTGTGTGTCTTTTTCCGCTATAAACACATAGCCAGACCTCAAACTCGGAGCCAAACCAAGGCCCGGAATGTCACATCACAGCCTTCCACCCAGGACACTACATCACAGAACTCAGGAGATTACAACACAAAACATCAGGAGGTTGCAACACAGACAACGACCCAGGAGATTACAGCACCACACCCAGGATGTCACAACAATAGAACTCAGAAGGTCATCACACAGCCCATTACCCAGGTCATTACAACACAAAAGGCTGAGAGACACACAGCCAGCACCTCAGCCACACAGGGTCTCAGGAAAAAGCCATCCAATCTGCATACATCAACTCCATCAACCAATCAAAAGTAACAACACAGCCAACTCTGGAGTTTAAAAGGGAAAAACAGCCACTATCACACACTTCTCCCAGAAGAACGAAGCTGAAGACACCAGCCTGAAGATGACGGATAAGATTTCATCGAAACGTTGCCAAGGTATTCTCAATCTTACACGGGACAAGACCCGAATACACCAAGACCTACATACCTTTACCCGTGAAAATCTACCAAAACATACATACATACGTACATACGTACATACATACGTACATACATACATACATACATACATACATACATATATATAGTCACCTCCTGTGGTTTATTGCTGCCAAAAAGATGGGAAAGAATTCCAGAACTGTATTGTGTGCTTTCCCCACTTTGTTTTATTAAAACTCTGCTGAATTTCAAGGAAAGTGGGGGTAAAAGTATTGTAATAAATACACAGGTCACTTTAATTGGCCCAAAGGTTTGCATTGAGTTGTTGGAAAGATATTATTTAGGCTGACTTTATCCAGTTTTAGTTGCAGAGCTGATGCCCTTGCTGTGTGTTTTCTTGCAGATAAACATGATGGTGACAGGATGTACAACTTCTCCATTTGCTTCCCTAGAGGAAACAATGGGTCGCCTCTTTTTTGGCCAGAAGCCAACTGATTCACAAGCTGTGGATGAGATCAAAGGACCCGTAAATGGCATCTCTTCACCCTGTGCCTCTCTTGATGGAGAGAAGAGTGAGGCAGTCCAAAGGAAACATGCAAAGAAAACTGAATAAGAACCTCGAAAGTGCTGAGGACAGCCAAAATGGCTTGTTTGTGTGTGCCCATAAAAATGTAGTGTTTCTCTTTCTTTCCCAATGATGTGAAATGACAATTGTGCATGAGGTAATTTCTGTGACAAGAGGACAGCTGCACTGGTCCTTCAGAGAAGTTTTCAGCGCAAACAACAGTTCAGTGAAGCTCTTATATTGCCCATGAACTGCTCCTATTCTTTACTGCAGCAGTTCCCATCCTGCTGTCATTTGGACATTTTAGGATGACAGTTCCCATATTTTTTAGCCACCACAGCCCTAAGGGTATCAGATGAGAGAAAGCTTGACTACTTCCTGCCCTATGGTCTGTGTACCTTTCGAAGTTGGCTATGTTTTTTAAACTAAAATCCATAGTTGAATAAGATGCATCATGTCAATTTTTTTCTAATTAAATTTATTCAGTTTAGATGGCTGACCATCTCACTATAGTGACTGGGAAACTAACCATATTTACAATCAAAATACAAACAACACAAAGCATCACAGAACATAAAAGAATGATAAAGATACTGTGATCAAATGCTGTGAGTTTACTCATTTTTATTGGTTTTTTATTTAAGAAAATAATGCCTAACATAAAAACTTATCAAAGTATGTTCTCCCTTTTTTTTCTCATAGTGGCAATATGTAAGAACCAGTTTTTAGAGTATGGTTCATCCAAAGTTGGGTACTTTTAAATAGCAATGGGAGAGGCTTCACAATATGTATGTTTGGTCTGTATGTTTCTTACTGCTTCCTTATGACTGAACTGATACTTTTTCTTTGACAAAAATATGCTCTTTCAATCTTTCAATTTACAAATATTTTTATTTAGGGTTTGTGGGATGTATACTTTTCCTGATATTTGTACCTGTTAATTTTAGATATACTAATGCCCTGATTTGGAAGCACAAATTCTTAAGTGTTTGCACTTGGCTTGCATCACAAACTAATTTATATATTTTTCCACCAATTTTTCATACTAAATTTTAAAATGTTTGGACATTAAATGATTTGTAGATACCTCTGCTGGATTTTTTTGCAGGGCAATGACATTTTTTGAGACCAAAATTCATATGCAGTGTAACTTTGAGCCACTCTTTATGCATAATTTTGAAAATGAGTATTACTTGGAATCTTACCTGAGAGTAAAAAAGTCAAGACAGATTTACAGCTCACCTGCCAGGAAGGTTGGTGAGAATTGCAGGGAAATCTCCTGTTCGCTGATCACCTAACAGCCTATAATGCACAGTCAGTGGCCTACCCTCAATCAAGCTGCCTCCATTTCTTTGGTTAATATTTTTCATAAGCATTTTCAGGCTAACATTTGTAATCTTTTATAAACTAATAAAAATTTTATCCAGGTCAAAAATGAAACAGAAAATGGATTTTTTTAAAAAAAGAAAAATAACTATTTGTCATATCATTTAGGGCAGTTTTCATTCTAGATCTTCTATTGCAGAAGATTAGATCAGGAATGTCCAAAAAGTGAATTAAAATGTCCTTGGAGTGTTATTTTGAACTTGGTTTGTATTGTACATACTTGGAAAATACTTGAGTTGGACACCAGCAGCCAATGTGCTTCAGAGGTTTATGAAACTTTTTTTTAAATGCATGCTGGTAAAATCACTGATGTCTTTTGTATGATTGGGCTGAACAAATGTCTTGATGCATTTTAGTCCAAGATGTTTTTGTGAAATGCTTTTGGTACTCTTGTCAACAATCTCACAGTAATTGCAGTGTAGGCTTTATAGCATACATAAATGTGAAAATGTAATTAAAATTACTGTAAAATACTTAGAAGATGGTATGCCTTGCATTTGAATTCAGCATTTTAAAAACCTGCTATTAAACAATGGAAACAGTTTGGCTTTCAGTGTGCTAATAATATGATCAGCAAATACACGGACATGAAAAGTTTAGTGGCTTACACATTCTCCTTCTTCATCCAGAAAAGCCTATGTTCTTTCTCTACAGGACCTGAAGCACATTTTGTCCTATTTAGAATATTTGCATTTGCTTATTTTTAATTGAAATGGCATTAAACCTTGAAAAAGCTAATCAAATGTGGATCTGTTTTATACATGGATGAGAGACTACCAGCGCTTATAATAGGCTGTGAGAATAATCTTGAGAGACAGGAGGAAGAGCTACAACTTGGACAACAGTACTTTAATATGCTTGCTTTTCATTTCCTGGCCTGGCCTATTTTGAAGGGCCATTCATCAGGATAAAGTTTGCTAAGTCATTCTGTCTTGCTGCCAGGAAAAAAAAAACACCTCTACATGGATATTTCCCTGAAATCACCTGGAACTGAAGAAGACTTTAACTACCATTTTTATATAGTACATTTCAGCTAGCCTAGACTATGAGAAGTATGGGACTGAATTCTCTTTGACTGACCAGTTTGATTGCTCTGAACATTTATTCAGCACCCAATGGTGTATTGGTAACAAACACCGCTGCAATCTAACCACAAGGCATTTGTCTTTAGATGTGGAATAAGAATGGTAGCAGGGAGAGAGATTTCTGTCATGCCTTCTTTAGTTCTGGTCTCTATATTGATGGGGAAGTCAACATTGAGATCTACCACTAAACATTTCGTTCATCCCTGAAATCTGAAGAAGGCAAAAGATTTATATTCTGCCCCATATTTTTATATTTTTGACACTGAGCCCTGCATTAAGTAATCTTTTTTCATAATTTCATGCATGAGTGAAGCTCAAGAGCCAGATATTAAGAACAAACTGATATTACTTAAATTTTCTCTTTCTGACTTCTAAACAACAGATGCTAAATTAAGAATTCTGGATTTACAGTAAGCAAGGAAGAAATATATATAATTTGGGGTCTTTGGTGATCCATTTTTCCATGTGATTTCCAATTTTCCATGTAATTTCAAAATCACCCTATGTATAAATGAAACTACTTGATACCTGTATTTAGTACAGCTGGTGTATTTAGTACAGCTGTATTCAGCTGGTGCAAAATGCAGTCGCGTGGGTAGTGATGGGAGTGTCCCGATTCTCCCATATTACACCCCTCCTGCGCGACTTGCATTGGTTGCCGGTTGCTCTCTGTGTGAGATTCAAGGTTTTGGTAACAACTTACAAAGCCCTATATGGCTTGGGTCTGGGGTACTTGCAAGAACGTCTCCTTCCGTTGACGAATACCAATCGCCCAGTGTGCTCTCACAGACGGGGCCTCCTGGGGATACCGTCAGCTAAACAGTGTAGGTTGGTGGCCCCTAGGAGTAGGGCCTTCTCTGTGGGGGGACCCACCCTTTGGAATCAACTACCCCTTGAGTTGCGCCTGGCCCCTGATCTCTGCTCCTTCTGCCGCGGCCTCAAAACATGGTTATTCTTACAATCCGGCCTGGACTGACGGGATCGGGGTTTTAATTCGAAAGGTTATTTGGCATTGATTTAATACTTTTTAAATTTGTTTTTAACTTTTGTATTTTTTGTTTTTATGTACGCTGCCCTGAGTCCCTCGGGAGAGAGGGCGGCTTATAAGTCCAAATAAACCTAAACCTAGTACATTGTTTGCATTAACATTTGATAGGCCACATTTTACTTTGCCCATCATTGGTGTCATTTTGCTAAATAATTGGATAAAAGCCTATTCCGTACACATTGGAGGGGATTTTAAAGACCAGTGATCTGTTTATCCCTGGATTACTTTTTTTTTAAATAAAAGGCCATGAGGTAGTTATACATGTCAATAGATATTGAATGAAAGCAAAGGGAAAGTCAGTTTTGAGTCCTTATTCTTTATTTCAGAAGTTTAACGTCTATGCAATTCTTCTCTGCCTTTAGGCAACTGCATTTCCCCCCTCCTGCTAGTATAAGAAATCATGGTCTTGGGAGTGAGAAAAGAGGGCCTTTGATTGGAACAGCCAATCTCAGTGAGCTTGAATACGAGGGCAGAAACTTTGAATTGTTCTGAATGTCCTGAGGGAAGAAAAAGATCATTTTTCAAGAGTAATGCTCACACCAGCCTATTGAACTGAACAGCTGGGATGCTGTAGTCTGGACTTCACTTGTGTCAAGCTGTTTTTCCTTCATTTCTAGCACTACCGTATAGTATTAAACTACCCATTTTTTAATCTCCATTTACGAGACAGCCACTTAAGCACTTGACTTTGCTCTTTTGGGGTCAGCTGTGAGTCTTAAACCTGAGATCAGAGGTGTCCAACCTTGGCAACTAAGACTTATGGACTGCAACTCCCAGAATTGCTCAGACAGGATGGGGAATTCTGGAAGCTAAAGTTCACAAGCTTAAAGTTGCCAAGGTGGGACACTCCTGCCTCTGCCTGTGTTATTTCTTCTTTATGCCACCGTAGGTACTTTTATGAGGCTGACTGAGGCAGTAGGCTTTTAAGGAGGAGTATGCTTGCTTATTGTGTGTTTCAACAAAACATTTCACTGTTGTAAAGCTGCCATTTCCAACAAAATCTCAGACCGTCTTTGTTTTTAAAATATTGTGAAGCTCATCTCAAGCGGTCAAAGGGCTTCATACGGACATGGAAGCCCATCCTTCTGTTCCTTCACGCTATATGAGATGTAAAAGGCCAGCTTCTGAGAAATGGAGAGTGTGGCTATTTGCTAGGTTTCTTTTAGCAATTTATGCAGTTTTTGCAGAGTTGAACTGAATATAAAATAATTCCTTCCCCTAGAAGGAATTTCCCTAGTATGGAATTTTCTTTGCACAAGTACACAAGCAATTCCTATTTTTTACCCTTTAACATCTTTAACCAAGTAATCACATGGGGAGATCTACTTTGGTGTGGTTAAAGGTAACCTAGTACGGTAGGAAGCAGGCATGGACAAATCAGTTCTGAAATGTTGCCCAGAAAACTGTCCCATAACATCATGAATCTGACTCAAAGGCACATATAGAGACATTTGTACAGTAATGGACTCTGACAATATTTCTTAGGCTTTGGTTCTCTGGGACACATTCCTCACTCACTTGGGTTTTCTGCTTTTGATGTTTTTTTTTTACTCCAATTTCCAATATTATTTATATTCTTCCAAATCTAGGATGAAGATGTGCTAGTGTTTTAAAATTCAGATAATTCTCACTTAACAACCACAAGCGAGCCCGGAATTTCCATCAACATTATGGTTATTAAGCAGGGGACCACATGATCCAAGTCATTTTTACAATGGCCATAAAGTGAGTCACCATGAGGAAACTATCACTGGTACAAAGTGCTGTTTGGTGTGCTAAAATCTTGCCTTTTTTATTGCCCTGAGGGATAATTGCTGGATCTTTCTTTGCTAGGTTGGGGTAAGTGTATGTGAAGTAGCATTAGCAGCGAAGATGAGCAGAATACACACCGAAGAATCAAAGAATTAGAATAGAGCTGGAAAGGGACCTTGGAGGTCTTCTGGTCCAGTCCCCTGCTCAAGCAGGAGACCCTATACCATTTCGGATAGTATTAAAAAAAAAAAACTTCCAGTGATGAAGGGCCCACTTCTGCATGCAAGCTGTTCCACTGGTTAATTGTTCTCACTGTTAGGAAGTTTCTCCTTAATTCCAGGTTGCTCTGACTAGTTTTCATCCATTGTTTCCTGTCTTGCCTTTTGGTGCTTTGGAAAATAAGTTGACCCCCCTCTTCTTTGTGGCAGCCCCTCAAATACTGGAATACTGCTGTCACGTCAACCCTACTTCTTTTCTCTGAACTAGCTATACCCAATTCCTGCAACTGTTCTTCATGTTTTTTGTCTCTGTTAAGTATATGTACATAACGTAGTTGGGTTGACAATATATGAATCACAAATATGTCTGTAGCTTTAAAGAAAAATACTGTAATGTATTATGCTGTGTTCTGGTTGGTTGAGTATGCTGCAGGTTGCCGTAAGAGGGAGCTGTGGATCATGGTTTATCTCTCTCTCCCACTGAAGCTCTTTCCCACTGAAGATCTCTCTTGATGATGATACTGACTCTCTCTCTGACTGAATACGGACTGAGACTGACTAACTCTGTTTACTTTGATATTCTGTTGATATCGAAGATTATCTGTTGTATTATGGTTTGATATTCGTCTGCCGTAAAAGACATGAAAAGGGTAAGAAGACTTTATAACTGGATACTGCTGGACTGTTGAAACGTGTATGACCTGGATGGTTTATTTGGACTGTGCTATTTCTTCGAGTAAACATTAACACAATTTGGTGTGTCTCTGTGTGGCTGTGTATTTATTCATAACTGTTCTCATATCCGTTTCCATGTGCATAACCTTGTTACACAAGGGTTACTCTGCATATATCCTAACAGTCTCCAGGCCTTTAATCATTTCAGATTTTTCATTCACCCTTCAGATTTTTACTGATCTGGAAACAGCACCTGATAGGCTGACAAAAGGGGAGGGGCGGGGAAAAAGGATGATGACTCTTCAGCTGCCAGTAATTCAAAGATTTCTTTGCCAATAAACACATAGGAAGCCCAGGCCTCCAAAACCTCTTGAAAGATTTCTGCATCTCATGTTTTAAGGGCATGGATTGATGGAAATCTGAAATGTCTACCCTACACTCCAGCTGCCCTTCTGCAATTTTGAGGCTATATAGCTAGGCTGCCAGAAGCACTATAAAGCGGTATATAAGTCTTAAGTGCTATTGCTATTGCTATCCCTGAACCAACCATAAGCTATAGAAGGTAAAGGGGCAGGTTGAGAATGCCTTTATTGCCTATTCTACTCATGTAAATTTTCATTCATGAGGCTGCCTTGTAGTGTTTAGCCTCATAAGCAAACTATTTAGAGTTTTTCTTTCTCTCTCTCTTTTTTTCTGTTTTTCCAGCATGTGTTTGTAAGCCCATATGGACCTGCTGAGGATCCAGCTGGAAGATTGGCCTCGCCTGCTGGATAGCTCCTGGCACATTCCTTCACACATTATCTCTCTGGGAAGGCTTTGGAATAAGGCAGGATTAAAAGAAGAAGAAGAAAAAGAGGTCGGAGGGGGAGATCATTGGCAATCCTTGGATTAAATGGCTCCTGTAATTTATATAGGATGCTGATTTTAGGGATTAAAGTGGTGTTCATCCCATCTTTGTCCAAAGCTGTAAAGGCAGAAGCTACTGTTTTTCAGTTCATTCTTTTTATCTCTTCAGTTTAGAGAGTCCAGTCACACTTTACATTAAATGTGTGATTACTTCCAGTACACTGGGAATCCTTTTAAAATAGAACCGGTGGCACAGAAAAAAGATCAGGATCAAAGGCATTGACATTATATTGCAATTTAAGGATACATATAATCATATACAAACCCATCTTCATTCATTCCTCCCTCTCACTTTTTTGGATATAATATCGTTCCTTTTTTAAGGTGTGAAGTTTTAAGCTTTTAAGATAGCTTTTAAATATATAGACAGGAATTTAGTTTTGCAATCAAATAGTGTTTCAGGAAGTAACAAAATCTGCATTTTAAAACAATAAATTCCTTTAAAAATAATATATTTAAATGCATGGTTACAAAATTCATACCATTGTAGAAAGTTAGCACCCACCCTCTCCTAGAAGAATGAAATATTTTAGGAAATATTAAAAAGGCAGAATATATTTCCCTGGATGAGAAATGGAGAAACATGTTTTGTTTAGAGGCAGGAAGCAGACTCACTCTTAATAGCCCACATCAGATGTCAGCACTTAAGAGATGAAGAGCTGATTGAGTTCTAGGTACCTCTATTCATAGGCAAAATACTGCAGGCCAATACTGCAGGCAGAAATCCATTCAAGACAGGATATTTTGAAATTCCCTGCAGCAAGGTAGGATTACCCCTCAGCTACAAATAGGAATTGCTCAACAAGCCTCTTCATTGCATCAGCCCAAACTTCAACCAAACTTAGCTCAGACAAACTCCTAGGATTTGTACATGGCCCCATGGGAGTCAACAGCCAATAGAATACATGTACATGCACAGGAACAGGAAGTTCAAGTGCAAAGCCCATGAGAAAGTATAAATACCCCCTACTCTCAACTCCATGTGGTCAGCTACACCAAAACCACGGGCTTGGTGGTTCTGCTTCGTCATTAAACCATATTTCCAATCAGCCTCCATGTTTCCAGTGTCTTTCTCCCAGCTGGAACTGAACCAGATGGATATTTCTTCCAATACTATTTTTAAACAAGTTTTTTTTAAACAAAAATAGTCCTGTGTAAAGTAGGGCTTGACTTTATTTGCTCAGAGTAAAACAAGACAAAGGTAGCAGACAGGCTGGCAAGCTATGTTAAATAATTTTTTAAAATTTCAAGGAATTTTTTTCTAACTTATATGGTCAGGTAATTATTTTGAAAAATTAACACCATCTCAAAAATTGGAAAACACTGTGGAAGAATTTTTAAAAAAAAAACACGTTGGCAAAAAAAAATCCTTTAATATGAACATTGGCCTGATTATTACTTTAATCTTGTCCCTGAGGTTTTTGTCATGCAGCAGATAAAGCAAGCAAACAAATCAACTAACGTGGTTCTCAAGCCATTTTCAAGTAAAAGCTGAGGTAATTCCTCTTCCTCCTAATTACTACTATCCAGATCATTTTAAAGACATAGGAAGACACTGCTAGTCATGGACAACAGTACCCAGGAACTGGAGCTGTATACATGCCATTGGTTTAGATTTTCAAAATGGATAAAGTTATAACCATTATATAAACACTGATGCAGGGATGGGTGATAATCAGAAAATTTCCAGGCTGTATGAGAATGGAAAGTTTAAAAAAATAATCTAGAAGGTGGCAATGGCAAACGGTTTCTGTATTATGCTCAGCCAGTTGCATGAATATGCCCACGCTAAGTCACCAGGCACTTGAAGGTGACTTTACTTTACTCTTATTATGACCAGCTGGGAATAAAACAGTTCAGTAGCATAATGGAATAGCTTCTGGCTAGGCAAGAGTTCAGGAAAGCCCAACACAGCTGGATTCTCGCAGAGGCAATGTGGACGGATGCCAGCATGATGTCAAGCAGCTACAATAGTTACAATTCTCATACCATATCAAATTTGATTGGATTATATTCTCTTTCTGTACAAGAGACTGTATACAAAACATTATGTATTTTAAAAAAAGTTTTGTATGTTGCTCTTATATGGGATTCCTTCATCCTATGAAAGAGATGGGAGCCCCACAGATTCTTACCTAAAAGGTAAAAATCAAGCTCATTTCTGCTCATTTCCGCCGTGATTTAAAGACCTGGTTATTTGACCAACCCGGGCTGTGACCCCTTCCTGGGGGGGGATAGATTTTAACGTTAATTGTGTAATTGGTTTTTAGTATTTGGGCTTGTAAATTGTTTAATTGTTTTTTAAGTATTTGTTGTCTTTGCTGTTAGCTGTGAGCCGCCCTGAGTCTTCGGAGATGGGGTGGCATACAAGTTCAAATAATAAATAAATAAATAATAAATAAATAAATTTGAGCAGTTTTCAACTAAGTAGGTCCTCTCATACATTTGCTACATTCCATTAGTATGTCTCCCATAAGAGAAGTGATTTATAGGTTTTGCTGGCATGTCTGCAGACCAAGGAGTGCAGCAGCCAATGAAGGGTGCGGGCTCACCAGCAGGGAGGCCTCTGATAGGCTGCTGTTCCACCTTACTCCTTAGCCCACCCTTTGCCCTAGGAGCTTGAACGAGGCCTTGAACCTGTCAATCTGTTGCCCGCCCAGTCATTTACAGGCTGCATTTAGGCCATAGCATGTGGCTCATGGGCCATAGTTTGCCAATTCCTGATCTATGTCAACACTGGGCAGCCATATTTGCAGTAGCTAGAATCTGTGAACAATATTAAAATCCACTCAGGCAGACAATTCGGCCTCTCATGCTGAGAAGTCTTTTTGATAGTCTTCCGCTGATAAGTCAACAGAGGCGGAGGGAATAAGACGCCACCTATCCCCAATTTACAATGCAATCATTTTAGCTATTCCAAGAAGATTCCACACTTGTTTCAGGTGACCCTGAGGTCACAGATAAACCCCAACTAACCCCAACGGCTCTCAGAGAGTGTAAAGACCAGTTGAGTGCAAAGGAAACAGCAATGCCCCGAGTCAGAAATGACTAGCACGCATGTACAGGGGAAACCTTTACCTTTACAATAAATAACTTTGCATGGTGAATGACAGTAGTTACTAATGTCAGCAAGCTGAATACAGGCTGTCTTTTTATATCACACAAAACAATAACACTGGAGAATTACATTTGCAGGATTCGACACTCTGCCACGGGGCTCTTCAAAACTCAGAAACTTTTAAAGAGATTAACGATTCCTGGGAAAGAAAAAGGGCATCTGGGTATTAATTACATTTACATCCGGCAACAGTACTTTTCAGATCAGTGTTTCTTCTCTTGGGATCAGAAAGCCCATGGCAGACAAGTCCGATGAGAACATTTCGGATCCATCACTTTCAGAGATGAAATTCCAATTCTCTGAAGTCCACTTGCTCTTTCAGAATGAGGCTCCACTCTCCTTCTTTTGCAGGGCAATGCCCTTTGTAACAAAATAAAAAACAAAATGAAAGTAGGAAACAGGCTGGAAGAGAAATCTTTATTTAGTCCTCTTATGTTTTGAAATGCTTGCGGCTCTGGCTTTTCACGAAGAAAAATAAAAGAAGCATTTTGATTTAAGGATTGGTTTTGTGCTCACTTCTTTAAGGAACACTGTTCTTTGACAATTCTGATTCTGGCAGAGAACAATTGCTCTGTTCTCTCCCAAATCCGTGATCCAACGCCAGTCCGCGGTAGCATAAAGCTATAACTCGCCAACCCAAACAATTTTATTACCAGACAGGCACCACGGTTTGCAAAAAGAACTTTTCACCACCCGTCTTCTTCCTTGCAGAGGTGTCCAAAGCACACCCCAGTGGGCTGCCACATATGGGCTGCAAACTAGGTAATCCTAAAGAGAATACATCCCAAATGTTTCCAACCACAGGCTGTGGTTCTGCTCCAAAGGCATATTAAGCCATAATTAATTTAAGTCAAAATTCACTTAAGTGGATTTCCTAGAGTAAAGTATGGTTACTCTGAGTTCAATAGGTTGTGCAAATTCAGAAAAAGGTTTTAGTTTTCCTTGATCAACAGCAGAGCATCCAAATTCTGTGGAAGTGGCCAAGAAAGAGGCCAAGAAAGGACCAGGAACCATTATCATATACTAGATATTATTGTGTCCTAATTTGAGTTAGATTTTTTTTCTATTTAAAAAGTTATATCCTTGCAATTGGCATTTAAACTCTTGCCATTCCAACCTTGAGATCAACTGTAAACTTTTAACTACCATAACCCTGAATATCCTTGGTCATCAATACTCTAACCTGCCTTTTAAAAGCTGCCTTAATATAAAATGCACCTGTTCCTTATTCTCTCCAAACTCTTTAGCTCCCCAATGAAGAATCGCTCCAAATGAGGAATCCTTGGTGCTCTGTGAACTTGTTTTCTTGCACAAGAAACTAGTTTACCCAAACTAGGTAAAAACCACCAGTACAAGTGTTACCTGGTTAGGGTAATGAAACATCTGCAGGAAAACAGAGAGCACCAAGGACCCCCTCATTTCAACCCTGAGCTACCGTACTAATATTTTCCTTTATTAAAACCGCTCTAAATTTTGAAACCCTCTTCTTCTCAGACAATTGCACGCGTGCGGGGAAAGGCGTTATTTCGGCCCATTTTCAAGTTATTATGAAATTGCTAAAGGAAGAGAACGGCGCCATAGGATCGAGCCGTAAGCCAAGGAGCGAAGTAGACTAGGAACAAAACGCCCGGAAACTCTGCCACCGAAAGAGTGGCGACCTGCCAAAACAGACTGCTCTTTCCCTCACCACGAACCATTCGGCGTTCCGGGCTATAATTTGCAGCCGCCGCCGGCGTCGGCAGGCAAGGTTGTGACTCGGAAAACTGTGGTGTTAGCAGCCGCCACAAGCGAGGCGCGCTCTTTTACACCGTCGCCGATTCCCGACGCCGTGCAATGCGAGCGGGGGCACGGGGGCGCCTCAGGCGATCTCTCGGCTGGCACCAAGCGCGCAGGAGCTTTGCGCTCCCAGCAGGAAACTTAAACAAAAGAGTTTGAGAACCTCATCCCGGTTGGGGCGCGCTCGGCTTGGCGCCTCCGGAGGGAGCCTACGTGGTCCGCTGAGCTTTTCCACGCCTCCAGCGGGGGAGGCACTCTTCCCGCCTTTCCCACCCCGACCGCTCCCCACCTTGCCGGCAGGTGGCTCTTTCCGACCGCAGCTGTTCAACAGACCGCTTGAATGGCGTGACGCGCGCCAGGCCCCAAGTAAATGCTTTCTCTCCCCCCACTCCCCACTCCCCCTTTCTCTCAAGCAAGCGTGTAAATACAATCCCGCGCAGTTGCACTCCCCTTACGTCTCCGTTCGGGCTCGGGGACTTCTCCTCTCGCTGCTGTCCCTCTGCAAGGAGTAGTAATTACTCTTTGGACCTTAGCGGCTCTGACTTGCAGCCTCCGAGACCCTTTGTTCTTCTCAAAGTGTCAGAACGCCGCAACTCCCTCTGCAGGACAAGTGTTGCGTTACACTAATTGACCCGGTTTATACTTGGAGGCAGGCCAGAGCCTGGAGAGGGTTGCTTGGTTTTGGCTAAGAGTCTTCCGAAATTCCAGCCCTTTGTGGCTTATAAACCTGGTATTTATGCTTGGCGTAGGGAGTGAACCTAGCTAGTTGTGGTTAAACAAATAATGGTTACTCGGACCATTTCTTGACACGGCATGCCGCCCCTTTATCCTATACTTGGCAAATAGGAAGCAAGATATACCCCACCTTATGCTCCTTGGGGCCATAGGGTTACTTGAGATTTAAGGCAGCAGGTTAGGGAAAGATGTGTGTCTTTCTGTGGGAGCAAAGGTTGTGCAAAATCTTGGTCAGATGCTTTGCAGTGCATGTGGGAGTGCAAAGGAAGCCTTGAACCATTAAAACAGCTGCCTTGAGGGGTTGCCTTAGAGCAGGGGGGTCAAACTCATAGTGTCACATTGCCGTCACATGACGTTTCACGATGGTTTTTCCTTTGCAGATCTCTTGCACAGCTGGGCATGTACAGCCATTTTTGTGGATGGAGATTCTCAGTCATCCAGGTCATGTTGTCTCAAAGATGCTTATTCAAAAGGCAATGGGACCTCAGTTTTTCCTTAAGGAAGACGTTTCGCTACCCATCCAAGAAGCTTCTTCAGTTCTGAAGAATCGTTCTTAATACATCTTAATACAGAAGATTCTTAAAGTGAATACTAGTATAAAGATAAAAACAAGAGACTTTGCATCGAGGGAAAGGGATAAAGAATTTGAAAAAAAAATGGAACTTTGAGGTTATATATGTGGATGGTAGCAAGATTATGCACAAAAATGGAAGGATACTTTGATTCCCACAGTGGATGAATGGCTGTGAAAGTTGATAGATGTAGCAGAGATGGCTAAATTGACTACTTTGATTAAAGAAAAGAACAGAGTTTTGTTTCTACTTGGAAACCGATTCTAAACTTTGTGCTGGAGGTGGGAAAAAAAGTAAAATTTTGATTTTGGGCTTTGCTGATTAGATAGGCTTGTTATTATAAAAATGACAAGTATATATATTATAAAAGAAAAAATTAAGGTTTCATGTTACTATCTTATTATACTGCACCAAAAGGAGTCGGAAGTCACTGCTTTTCTGTTTCTTTTTTCCCTTCACCCTATATTTTCTGTCTGCCCCTTTTCCTTTCTTATTTTCCTATTATTTTCATTTTTCTTTGTATTTCTGTATATTACATTTTGATAAATTAATAAAATAGCAAATTAAAAACAAAGGCCCTGGAAGAAGATTATGTGGACCCTTTTTAGTTGGGATTCAGGCCAGGTTATGGAACTGCCTTAGTAGTTTCGTGGATGACCTCTGGGGGACTTGGGATGGGTATAGCGAATCCATTCTAGTCCTCCTGGATTTCTTGGTGACTTTGATAAGATCAACCAAGCTTTGATAAGCTCTAAATATTACTTTGAACAGTGTATATTAGCTCTTAATCATGCTGATTTCAATGCGAATGCTTCTTTAGATTTCTCTTATAAAAACAAATTACTGGTCTCAGAAGGTATCTCTTTTTAAGTGGATTGTGCCCAAATCAACCTAACTTTATGGTAAAAATTTTTTTCTTATAATCATAAAGCACTTCCCTAGATAGTTGTTCTGGTAATAATTGAACCTCATTGAACACCAATGTACCCAAAAGGATCCCACAGTTTCCCTAGCCAACTACTTTGCTGAAGGCCAAAGGTTCTTCCATCTCCTTGGGGTTCTCCTGACTTTGTCAGCATGGAGTCTTCCAGAAGGGCATAGTCTCATGTTGAGCTCTCACTAATCAAATCTAAAAGAGAGCAATTAACCGGTTCTTCATGAGTTATCAAGTCACAAATATTCTATATGCTTTGAATATTACAGACTCAGTTTCATGTGTGTAATTCTCTTTCTCCAACTAGTGTTGAATCTGAAAATGTATAGTAGCAAAAAGAAAAGATATTTTCCTCTGAGCAGACAGGATTGGGACCTACTAACAGGTGAGCAAGAGATGGCCCAAAGGGTAAAGAAAGGTCAAATCACCCAAGAGGCCTAGCAGAGAAGCAGGTTGGGTTCCAGGGTTGGGTTCCAGGGCCTCTTGAAGAGAAGAACAAAGGGAGACATAACAGCAGTCTTAGAATACTTGAAGGGCTGCCACAGGGAAGAGCGTGTTTGTCAGCTTGGAAGCCATTTTTCTTTGAGGCTTCTGGGCTGCCACATTCAGTGTTGACAGTGTTGATTCTCCATAGCAGCTGAAGGAAGGACATGAACCAGCGGATGGAAGCTCATCAGAGAGAGATCCAACCCTGGAAATAAGAAGGAATTTCCTGACAGTGAGGACCGTTAAGAGGTGGAACAGTTTGCCTCCTGGAGTTGTGTGTGCTCCATTGCTGGAGATTTTAGAGAAAAGATTGGGCAATCATTTATTTGAGATGGTATGAGGAGCCCAGCCTTGGGCAGGTTGTGTAGGTTCAAAATGTGGCCATTGTTTTCCTGGTTGCTGAGGGAACAAGGTTGTGAGTTTGCCTGAAAAGCCACCAACCAGTGCACAGCTGTCCATTCTTACTTCATGCAGTGAAATACCAACACCTAGCTTGGTTATGGCAGCCCTTTTCTGAGTAAGTGTGGCCATCTCAGAGGCCAAGAAACCAGTAGTAGAGGAGAAAGTCATGCTTCCCAGCTCTTCTGCTTGGCTCATGTCTGTTTCTCTTCTCTTCACAGAACCTCTAGAAAGGTGTTCATTGCTTTTCTGTTGTATGAAGAACAACATAGAAGACCTTCCTGTGTCTCCTGACAGGTACCATGGCCTTCTTCTTAAACTCTGGGCATGGTGGGGCATCACTGATGGATTGTAGAGTCTGGAAGAGCCTCTCCCCAAAATGGCTTCCTGTCCAGAAGGGGCTGCCAGGGGCAAGAAGATGGGCAGGCTGACTGGCCAGTCTTCAAAAGGAGAGGCTGAGCTAGATGGATGTTCTTTGACATGTCACCTTCTTCCTTTGGTCAGGGCTGATGAGGCCCAGGAACATGGTGAGCAGCAGAGCCATTCTTGGCCTGGAAACAGATCTTCATTCTCAGGGGTAAGGATGGTTCTGCAACATGACCAGTGGGGGATCATGCCTCAAAATGGGTGGGGAAGGGAGGAATTTTCACTTGCGGGAACCCAGCCAGCCTAACAAACTCAAGAAGAGCCCCTTGGATTTGTGGAATGATTTTGATGGCTTGGAAGGGAAAATACTGGGAAATACTAGGGAAGAGCCATTTTGAGTCTCTCTGTTGACCAAATATTCCACGTTCTGCTGTCTCTGTGCCCTCTAGAATGTAGCCCTTCCCTCCTGGGAACCCAGACAATGTTCCACCACATGCAGAGAACTTTGATTTATCCCTACAAATGAACAATTGTTACTTTCAAGTATTGATGGGTCTTCAGGTGACTGCCCGGAGCCCAGGAAGGAAGATGAGACATCCCTTCACATTTTGACAAGGTATGTGTCCTCAGCTGAGGGATTCTGAAGCCCCCAAGAAGGCGGCTGCACTAAAGCCCTAAAGAGGAAGGCTAGAAGAAACCTTTGCAGAAGGGAGGCATCCATATCCTCTACCTCTACTTCTGCTTCAGGAAAATGACTCAGGGCAACCCCTTTGGCAGGCCAGCTGGCAGGCCTCTTAAAGCCCCTCCACATGTCCACTCTTGAAAAAGAACCCATGGCTAGTTTGATCTTTGGCCCATCTTTCTCCCCCCAGAAATGAGAGGAGAGAGAAGTGGAGGCCATGACTCTCCACAATTTGGAGACCTCCAATGATCAGTTAACCAGTTCCTCACCATGACAATAGCAGAAGCCCTTTCACTGAGGATTTGTTCATAATGCCAACAGACAGAATGTTTACATTGTTATTTCAGGATTCATCAGAGGAGTCCCTATCTTTGGATAAGACTAATGACACGAGAAACGTGCAGCAGGAATGGAGCCCCTGCCTGTCAAAATGGGTAGCATCTCTGCTTGTTCACAAGGGGCTTGCAGGGGGAAAAAAGATGGACAGGCTGAGTGGCTCATCTTGGAAAGAGGACACTGAGCTAGCTTGATGTCCTTAAACATTTCACCTTCCTCTGGACAGGACTGAGATAGCAGAAGACAAAGCCGAGGAAGAGGACAACTCTCCAAATGGGGACTCAATGCCACCTCAGAGATAAGAAAAGTTTGGCATTGGGGCCAATGGAGGCTATGCACCCTATGCTTTAGCCATCTTATTGGGATGCAGAGAGCTTTGGATTTAGTCTTGATACTGCCGTGTGCAGGATTCGATGAAAGTCCTGGGGGGGTCCAGGACCAGCAGGCTGGAGGATGTGGACTCCATTATTTCCAACATTTGGGATGAGAAGTCAGAGTTTGGAGCAGGCTGCAGTGGCTTCAGAGAAAACTCTCTTCCAGTCCCTGGGTAACAAAGTCAATTAGTTTTCTTTTGGGGAGAGATGGAGGCTCTCTATTCAGTTCTCCTGACCTGAGTGAACTGGGCTGGAATGCTCTGAGCAAGATGAAAGCTGCCCCTTGGGACAACATACTTAGGTTAAACATATGCAGCCAAGCTCTGTTGTGGTTGGTTCATTTGCCGCAAAACACCCAGGGAAGGGCCCATTGCAGTGGACTGGTGTCCTAAACAGATGTGACCCACCCTGCTTATGCCTTCTCTTTTTCTGTATCACACTCTCCAGCACCCTGCTGTTTCCAGGCAGGGCTTTAACAGGCAAAGAGTAGAGAGCCTGCTTTTCTGGGGAATGGGTGGAATGGGAGTGGATATTCCTCCAACTCTGGAGATGTGTCCAGGAATAGAAGCATTGTTCTGGTCAGGCATCCCCACTCAATAGTCCCTCTTTTAGGAATTCTGAATCTCTTTTGCCATGATGGCTAAAGAGGAATCATTCTCATTCACAGGGTTCTCCCGAAGGAGGGGAAATCACCCTAGACAATCTCAGCAGCCTGGAAGAAGACTCCTGGGACTTCACTCTTCAATTCATGGATCACCACCTTCTTGTGTCAAAGAGGCTTGCGCAGCTCAATGAAACAATGAAGTATGCCATGCAGCGCCATTCAAGATGGATAGGTCATAGTGAAGAGTGCTGGAACGATGTGGTCCACTGATGAAAGTAATGGGAACCCTCTTCAGTATCCTTACTCAGAAAACTGCATGAAATATATCAAAAGGCTAAAAGCTAGGATGCCATAAGATGAGACCATCAGGTCGGGCGGTGTCTACTTAGAAAGAGTGGAGGGCAATTACAACTGTCTCGAGGTGGAGGAAAGTGGAAGGGCCAAAGTCAAAAGGATGTTCAGCTGTGGATGTTTCTGGTGGTGAAAGAAAAGTCAGATGCTATAAAGAATAAAAGAGAAGGGGAAGAAATGAAAGCAGTGACAGGTTTTATTTTCTTGGGCTCCAAGATCACCTCAGACAGTGACTGCAGCCATGAATTTAAAAGACCTTTGCTCCTTGGGTGGAAAGCTAAGGCAAACCTAGGTAGCATATGAAAAATCAAGAGACATCAACTTGCTGATAAAGGTCATATAGTCAAAACAGTGGTTTTCCTCATAGTAATGCATGGCTGTGAGATTTGGACCATAAGAAGGCTGAGGGCTGAAGAATTGATGGTTTTGATTTGTGGTGTTGGAGACGACTCTTGAGAGTCCCTTGGACTACAAGGAGATGAAACCAGTCAATCCTAAAGGAGATCAACCCCGGCTGTTCTTTAGAAGGACAGAAAGTGAAGCTGAATCTCAAATACTTTGGCCACTTAATGAGAGGAAAGGACTTACTAGATCCTGAAATTGGGAAAGGTTGAAAGCAAAAGGAGAAGGGGACGGAAGTGGATGAGATGGTTAGATAGTGTCACTGATGCAATGAACATGAATTTGTGCAAGTTCCAAGGAACAGTGGAGGACAGATGGAGCTGGCTGCGCTATGGTCCATGGGGTGGCAAAGAGTAGGATAGGACTGAGTGACTGAAATAGAAAAAAAACCCAACCTCTTTGAGACTTTATGATTTAAGAAACAGCACAGGAGGGGACTAACGATTCAAGGTAGAAGGAGAAAAGAAACAAAAGTGAAAAACCTGTCTCTTGTCTTTGGCCAGCTTGGAACTTGTAAAATGAGAATGGACAATGGGCTCACTGTTCCTGCACGGGAGCCTGTGGTTCTGTGACGAAGAAGCTCTTCTCTCACATCCAACTGGTGCACTAATTGTGCTTATCCCTAGAACAGGAGGCCCATCAGATGATCCTCTATGCACTAGCCACCTCATGATTGGACTATTGTGCAACTGCACTGGAGATAAGTAATTTTAAAGCGTCCCCATGGGAGAAAGCATACAGACATCTGGAAAAGTGGCATCCTCACCTGGAAAAGGTAATTGGAAGAAATGTAATTGGAAGAAAAGCAACCCAGATTTCTATAGGAAAAAAGGGGTGTGTTGGTGATAGGAAATTCAATTCTCAAGGGAATCCCCAAGATGGTTTCCTGTCCACAAGAGGTTCGCAGGGGGAAAAGATTGGAAAACTGACTGGCCAGAATTAGAAAAGCAAGACTGAACTAGGTGGATGTTCTTTGACATGTCACCTTCTTCTTTTGGTCAGGACTGAAGAGGCCAAGAAACAGGGTGAGGAGTAGGGGAGCTCTTGTGATGGAGACACATCTTCATCCCCAGAGGTAAGGATGGCTTTGCAACAAATACAGTGGAGGTTTATGCCTCAGAACTGATGAGGAAAAGGAGGACTTCTCACTTGGGGGAACTTGTCCAGCCCAGCAACTCAAAGAGAGCCCCTGGACTTAGTAGCGCAATAGGGACTAGATGATTGTTGCTTAACCAATGATTGTAATCCTGGACTACCTGCATGGTATAATTCGTGGCTGATGTAAGATTTGATTCAAGTCCCTAGTGGATATCTGTTGCTTTAATATCAGCAGCACCACATTTCAATGGCTTGACTTGCAGACTGTGCTGAATTGAATTCTGATTTGGCATGCCATACCCATGTCCTAAAATAATCGATATTTTCTTCCCATTCAAAACCTTTGTTTTCCATAATTTATCATATATTCCCCTTGTAAAACATAAGCTTCTCTTAACTAATTTTCCATCTATAGAATAAATCCCGAGTAATGAATCTCCCAGCAGTTACATGGCATTTGTAACCTACTAATCAATTGAACAGCTGTGGTGGTGCAGTGGTTAGAATGCAGTTTTGCAGGATAATTCTGCTGACTGCCAGAAGTTTGATTCTGACTGGTTGACTGAGCCTTACATCTTTCCGAGGTCAGTAAAATGAGGATTCAGATTGTTTGGGGCAATATACTGACTCTGTAAAACCACTGAGGGGGCTGTAAAGTACTATGAAGCGGTATATAAGTCTAAGTGCTATCGCTAATTCCAAAGCCTTTGGCCGTTTGTCATTTTGAATTGATAGCTAACTTGATTAAGGAAGGTGTGCTTTATTTATATTACACACTTTTTTTTCATCAATGGGATTTGGAACTAGTTGAACCACCAAAGTATCTTCAACCAGTATTTTGACAGCAGGAACAATCCTGGTTTACTGTGAAACAGTGAACATGTCTGATCTCCCAGTTGTCTTTCAAACGGCAGGGTAGCTCACTCTTATTTTGTTGTCGGACAAGAAATGAAGACATTTTGGTAAGTGAAAATAAGCAAGGAAAAAGACACACTGCAACTACAGTGGCATATTTTGTGATTATTTTACTTATTACCCTTTAAACCTGGGAACAAAAGTGAAGGTTATCTTCGGAGTTGGATAAGCTTTCAACAAACTTTGGCTAAAAGTGTGGTTTGCGTGGTTGCTATTTAACCACACTGGGTTTGCAGAACATTAGAGCTACAGTGAGCTTAATGTAGTATTTTGTGCAAATTGAGACTTATAATTGGGAATGTATTGTGTCTACTTCCAAAGACTTTAAGAGGTTAAGATCACAGACCCCCATAGAACACCTCTTTTCTAGGGGAGCGTTTGCTGTGCTGTAATTTTCCACTCTTGCTGCCCCATCATCACAGATGTTGTAGGAGATGATTAGAGCAAGATGCTTTTTTGATTCTTGAGAAAAGCTTTATAGGTTTTGATACAGACAAGAATAACAAGAATTCCAATTCAAAAGAGAGCCAGAATAGGCAAGGCTACATTATAACAACAGTGGTAATGAGATTTAAACCAGCATTAAAATAAAAACATACTGCATACTGTTATGACCTTAATGGAGCCCACCCAACCTGATTTTAATTACCTGTTTTGCAACTATCATTAAGTGATTCGTTGCAGTCATTAAGCAAACCAAGGGCTTGCTATGGGTGTGGTTTTGCCAAAAATTGGAAATAAATGCAGGTTTTCAGCAAAACCATCATAAAATCCAGTCACTGCAGGACGCAACGAAGAGCCATGAATGTGGTTCCAGAACATCTGAACTACGGTTATGTGACCAGGGAGTTGCCATTGGAACTTTGAATCTGGGTTACTATCTTCCAGGTAGGTCTGTTGGAACTTTGAATGGTTGCTAAGTGACTGATTCTAAATTGTGGGCTTCCTGTAATCCCAAACAGTTAAAATGCCTGAGAAAGCAAGCGTTTTTTTTAATTTGGTATTATAAAGGGACCTCAATTGCTAGTGCCAGGGTAAAGACCTATCAGAACATGGAAACTCAGTGATATTATTATTACATTATTGGATTTATGTGCTGTCCTTTCTTTACATGTTAAGGCAAAATAAAGTACTTTTTTTAACCTTAAACAGCAGAAACATTTTGAGATACATTATGAAGAAAGGAAGAGAGGAGGAGAAAGAGAGGAGAGAGAGAGAAGGAGAGAGAAGGAGAGAGAGGGAGAGAGAAGGAGAGAGAGAGGGAGAGGGAGGGAGGGAGAGAGAGTCAGTCAGTCAGTCAGTCACTGAGGGAGTTTTTGTCTTCCTTAATTCCATAGGTTTTATATTTGTTCTGTTACGTTTATAAAGCAATTTTGGGGAAAAAGATATGAAAAATTGCCTTTTAGTTGTTTGATGCTTGGAGAAAATGTTCCATGGTATATAAGTAAACATAATCTCAACTGTTTATACATTGGTTTAGAAACCGTATAGTGAAAATGCTTAAAGATTAAACTGTTGTAAAAGGTTTAGTTACGTAGGCATCTATCACGTTATTCCTTTTCAGGGTCAGCAACATTTTGAAGAAAAAGAGAAAGAACCAGGAAGCTAAACAAATTAAAAGTGGGAGACAGGAGAAAATGAAATGAAATCTGTAGCTGCAGTAGCTAATTCAGAAACTGTAACTGTAACATTACATAATAGAGTTTGAGTTTGCTTTTGCCAAGATTTGAGCTGACTTTTCCAAGAGCTTTCCCTTGTTTAACCAACATTCTTCCAGAACAAAAAACTTGAGGTGACCCATAATACACCAAAAGGATTTATTATCATTAGTTATGTAACTATGGGAGAAAATATGTCTGCCCTGCTGCAAATTGTTAGTTAGAAATTAATAGGTACAGCATTTAGCTAAAGTATTTCATCAGAAAAACTGTTAAAACAACCTGTTATCTAAACCGAGGAAATGTACTTAGCAGAGATTGAAGTATGTTATCTCAAAAATTTGTGAAAAAAAATAACAACACTTGGCTAAATTAATGGTGGTTCTTAGCATTCTCATTAACTTATAACTGATAGGATTCTGTGTGGGTGGGGATGGCCATGATAATGAAACAGTCATGAAAATGATACTCATTTTTAATGTAATTATGTCCTTAAAATTTTATATGCTTTAATTCTTAGCATATGTTGACAATTTCAGGAACTATAGTAACAGGAAAGAAAAAAAAAACCTTGGATTTGAATCAACTCATGGTGGTGACTAAAACTAAGGTGTCATGTATTAATTGATTTCAGATACCTGCTTGTCGATTATATGTAAAGCTTGATTATTTAATTGAATGGACAAGGTTGGAAGTTTATGAAAGAAAAAATTCTGTTTTTGTTGCAGTGCTAATGATCTGTTGCATCATATTTGTTCAACTGTGGAAGCTCATTAATTCCTTTATGATAGGAAATCTTTTCTCCTTTTCATTGCACAACAAAAACATGGTGATGCACAAAATTATACAATAAGCCTTTTAATTAACTTGGCTACTACTACACGAGAAGTCAAGAGTTTAGGAGGAGTTTTTCCTTTGATAGAGATCAGGAGTGCAACAAAGGTAATATGAGGAAATATTTAAGATACATTTTTATGAGTAAATAAGGAATCTTAAGGTTTGGCCTGCATTTGACAAGTTCAGATCTGTCATACTCATCATGTTTGTTGACCTTTTTGTGTGAATATTGTATGTCTCTTCTGCTTCTGTTTGCTTTAGAGGTAGAAATTATTAGGTCATGAAGAAGTTTGCGCACACTCATGGAAAAATA
This sequence comes from Naja naja, assembly GCA_009733165.1. NCBI lineage: Eukaryota > Metazoa > Chordata > Lepidosauria > Squamata > Elapidae > Naja > Naja naja. The sequence continues at coordinate 209,005,109 of CM019149.1, forward strand.
TAGTTTGTCTGACCTATCTAATCCCTAGTTTCATGTTGTATCCAGAGGTGGTATTCAGCCAGTTCTGACTGGTTCTGGCGTACCGGTAGTGAAAATTTTGAGTAGTTCAGAGAACTGGCAAATACACCTCTGGCTGGCCCTGCCCACCCGCCCTCGCCCTTTCCTGTCCTATCCTATATTCCCCTTTTTTAGTTCAGCTGATTCATGTGGTAGAGTGGATTGCTGTGCCTCAGCTGAGCTAAAAAACAGCTCACCTCACTAGCGCTGACACCGAGGGTTGTTTTTGAGTGTTACGCATGAAACATTCTGTCATATAACCAGTCGCACCACCAGCTGGCCCCACCCATCCTGCCCTGCCCTATATATCTTGCCTTTGCCATGCGGCCCAGCTAATCTCCATACGTCGCCCGCTCATCGCCTCGAGTCAGGGCCCTGGGATGTGCCATTCCCTTGCTCCAGCCTTGCCCTGGAGCCTCCGCCCACACACCCTTCACCTCAGCTGGGTCAGGGAACCGCCATTCCCCAAGTCCAGCTTTGCCCCTGAGCCTCCGCCCACATGTCCCCTGCGCTCCCTTTGTCTCGGGTTGGGGGACACGCCAGTGCCCTGCTCTGGCCTTTTTTTTTTAATTCGCATTTATATGCTGCCCTTCTCCGGAGACTCAGGGCGGCTTACAATTTTTGGAGCACAACCCATTGTGCTCAGCAGTAGCCTTCATTCCATTGTATATGCCTGCTTATTACTAAGCAGCATTTTTACAAAGTCAGCTTATTGCCCCCAACAATCTTGGGTCCTCAATTTACCTACCCCGAGAGGATGGAAGGCTGAGTCAACCTTGAGCCTGGTAGGATTCGAGCCTGCAGTAACTGCAGGCAGCTGGAACTAAGTGCTAGGAGTTTAATAGCCTGCACCACCAAGGCCTTCCCGGGCCTCCTCCTGCATGCTGCCCACTTGCCCTTCGCCACCCGTCGCCCGGTTTCCCCTCCTTCAGAGGCCCCGGCCTTTACTTGATCTCCCTGCTTCCTCCCCCACAACCGCCTCTTTCTTCATTTCACGATCTTAACTTCCTCCCAGCTGGTGGCAGAGGGGAAGCCAAGCCAGGGCTGAGCTGTCACGCTGGGTTCCCATCGCCACTCAGGGGATGCAGCCAGGCTCCAAAGTTAAATGCTTCCTTTTCTTGCAAGTGCATACAAATATCATGAAAGGGAGAAATGGTGAGTTCTGTAACCAGAAAAACTGAGGAATGAAAACAATGTATTCCAGTTAAATTAGAAGTGGTTCTTTGTGAAGGATCTGTGAAAATTTTGGAATATTGCAATAAGGCCCAAGAAAAAAAAATACATAAAGCAGAAAGTTTTAAGGAAAAGAGAAAAGATTTAAGGAGAAGAGAAAGAATGGTAAGACATCCACTAACCGACTGTTTGAAAGTGCCTGTCAACTGTTTTTCCAATTGTAGGATTGGAAATATTTGCTTGACTGTATGCTTTAATGGTAAAAAAGAATAATCTTTATCAGTATAAGCAGGGATGTATTCTTCAAGCTTTAATGCATTTTGCAAAAATCATTGTAGTAAACTGAATACCACTGTAGAACATCATTTCTCACCAAAATGCAATTTAATGAGTAAAGTAAGATTTTACACAGGCAAGAAAAAATGTGTAGAATAGGTGGTCCAAACACAAACTAAGAGAGTCCTAACATCCACAAGGCTTGAGTGCAAAAACTTCTTTGCTTCCTGCAAAGAACTTCGGTTTCTCAGCTGGCTTTTATCTCTTAAAGGAGGGGCCATTACCTTGCAGCCTTACTCCTGAGTTGCCCGTGCTGCTGCAGCTGATCTTTCCTTCGAGCAGCCCTGTGCGCACGCGCACTGGGCACAGGCTCTTTGGGGACCTCTGCATCACTGCTGCCAGCCTCCACAATCTCTGAAGGCAGCATTCCACTCCCTGATAGTCCTGGCCCCATCCCTGCATCACATGCAGGCCCCTCATCTGAATCCTTGCTCTCCAAGACCTCAACCATCCACACCTGCTGCTGTTGAACCACAACAAAATGTCCTGCTAATGCACATAGCCCATATCTGAAAGATTAACTAACGATGGGGATTAAATTCTAAAGATGTATAGAAAGTCTGAGAAGAGTAGCGTGATGGGTGGGGTTCTTGCTTCACAATCAGGAGGCTGTGAGTCTGATCCTAGGTAGCAGCAGATATTTCTCTCTTTGGCCGCAATGAGTAATTGTCTGCTGCAAACTCAGTGTAGGTGTCAGGAAAGGCATTTGGCCAGTAAATGCGCGAGCTCCGTTCAGTTGCCCTACTCCACTCCAATGCAAGGGATTACAGGGTTGTTAAAATAAAAGGAAAAGGAAGTCTGAGACCTTCTCCATGGGAATATACTACTATATTTCCTTCTGGCCTGCTTGAAGAATCAAAACTCAGCTGCATGCCAACAATCTTGTTCCATTGTGTTGACGCCGGTCTTCCAAGACAAAATCCAAGTTGCATTCATAACAGCCTGCTGCTTTCAAGAAAGAGGTCTCGCTGAACATTCCTTACTTTGATTTTGCCTTGCTGAAGGCTGTATAATCTTGCTATTCATTTATTCAGGAAAAGTCTGTCCATCAATTTGCACACCAGCAGATCTTTGTGCACTGGGCTACCAACAGTTCACAATATACCTTAACACCTGCAAGGCATGAAAGACATTTTGCATTAGGTGGCACTGAGATGTTTGTGCATATATATTTTGAAGGCTTCTATTCATTTGATTTGCTCTGAATGGGACCAGCCCCATCCCTCTGATTTCATGATAATGCTGGATTTCCGGAGCTTTTCTGCAGCTGAACCAATTAACTTCTCTCTCAGCTCCCTGTTAATACATGCATGCACACATACACACATACACCACATATACACATATACACATATGTATGTCAGCCCAGTATGATAACATACCATCAGTGGCCAGCAATACCTCATTCTAGCTGAGGGGGAAAGGTTGGGGAAGAAATGGAGGGCTACTGGAACATGTTTTACTCTTTATTTTGCTCATATTTGTAATCCTATTTTCATTCCAACCTTCACTCTAGCATAAAGTTCATTTTTGCATGTATTGTATTCTTCTGCTTTCTCTTTGTTTTTTCCCTTTGGTTGTTGTTTATTTTGCTTAATTAAAGAAATGGGTTTTGTTTTTTTCAAAAGAATAGCTGAAAATGTCTCTTGGCTCCCTCCACAGCAATCCTAGTGCTCGGTAGCAAATTTTTTCTGGGCTTAATAAGCTGCTGCTGTTGAGTTAATATTCTTTGGTAGTTGGCCAGAATTTCATCAGGGTTCCTACATTGGGAAGGATAGTGTTACTTTGTTCCTGCAGAAACAGGTACCATGAGGCAAGAATAAGAGTTCAGAAATTACTGGAAATGTTGAAACTGGGGGATGAGTGGGTGGGTGGGAATGGAAAACATTTTGGTGCAAAGTTAGGATGCTGGACTAGAAACTGAAGAACTCTGAGTTAGGCACAGTCAAGAAGGTGACAGATCACCTTTCTTAGCTCCACCCACTTCACAAGGTTGTGGTGGGTAAAATAGGGGGCTAGAGTATTAGGTATGCCCCCTTGAGTAGTACAAAATAAAGGTGGGATGTAAATATAATAATACAAATGTTTTAACGCCATCCTTTATCCATCTGCATTCACTTGGCTATTTGAAGAACATACAGTGCCAAGTTGCCTAGCTTGGTTTACTCTTACAATTAACCTGTCTAATGTATGCTTTCAAAGTGACAGTGTAATTTGTCCAGACAGTAATTATTTTTATTAGGATTTAAAATCTTCCTGGTGGTACAATTTTGACACTTTCTCGTTTGAAATCTAGTCAGAAATAAACTTGCTGACCTTTGGACAAAGCAGACAAGCCCATGAACAAATTAATCACCATTTTTTCCCTCCTGGTCTTGGAGAGCTATTCCTATGGTAAGGACTTATACAGGTAGTCGTCGACTTATGATTCCAATTGTGCCCCAAATTTCTGTTGGATCACATGACCTTGGGACACAGCCACAGTCATAAGTATGAGTCAGTTGCCAACTGTCTGAATTTTGATCATGTGGCCATGGGGATGTTGCAACGGTCATTAGTGTGGAAAAATAATAATAATAATAATAATAATAATAATTATTATTATTATTTATTGGACTTGTATGCCGCCCCCTCTCCAAAAGGACTCGGGGCAGCTCACAACTAAAAACAAACAATTAATTAATTAATTAAAACACTATTTTTTTAAAATTACATTTATATGCCGCCCTTCTCTGGAGACTCAGGGCGGCTTACAATTTTTGGGATACAACCCAGTGTGCTCAGCAATAGCCTTCATTCCATTGTATAAGCCTGCTTATTACTAAGCGGCATTTTTACAAAGTCAGCTAATTGCCCCCAACAATCTTGGGTCCTCAATTTACCTACCCTGAGAGGATGGAAGGCTGAGTCAACCTTGAGCCTGGTGGGATTCAAGCCTACAGCAGTTGTAGGCAGCTGGAACTTAAGTGCAGGCAATTAACAGCCTGAGCCACCAAGGCTCTTTTAAAGAGGCTCTATTAAACATAACAAGCCCAATTAATCTAAAACTACAATACAATTATAAAATTTAGATATTTAAACCCCCCAAGAGGTCAGCCCAGCCCGACCTGTTCGAACAGCCAGGTTTTCAAATTGTGACGGAAGGTGCGAAGGTGAGGGGCCAAATGGAGCCCCAGGGGCAACTAGTTCCATAAGGCGGGAATCGCCATAGAGTAGGCCCTTCCCTGGGGCACCGCCACCGGCACTGGCTTGCAGACGGTACCCCAAGCAGCCCCTGCCTGTGTGCTCGTACAGGGTGGTTGGCATTCGATGCCGGCAGGAGACGTTCCCATAAGTATCCCGGACCCATGCCTTGCAGGACTTTGAATGTTAACACCAAAACCTTGAATCTCACCCAGAGGGCGACCGGTAGCCAATGCAGGTCACGCAGGAGGGGCGTAACATGGGAGTACCGGGAAACTCCCATCACAACCCTCGTAGCCACATTCTGCACCAGCTGAAGCCTCCGGATGCTATGCCAGATCAGTCCTAAATAGAGAGCATTGCAGTAGTCGAGTCGGGAGGTAACAAGTGTAGGACTGACCGTGCATAGGGCATCTCGGTCCAGATATGGGCGTAACTGGCGAACCAGTTGGACCTGGGCAAAGGCCCCCCTGGCCACGGCTCCCACCTGCTGCTCTAACCTGAGCTGCGCGTCCAGGAGGACCCCTAGGTTCCATGCCCTGTCCACGGGGGGCAACACCTCTTCCCCCATGACCAAAGGTGGAATCTCTTGACTGGACCAAGATGCCGGTACGCACAACCACTCAGTCTTGGCCGGATTGAGCTGAAGCATGTTCCTGTCCATCCAGATCTGTACCGCATCCAGACAACAGGATATCATGGAGAAGGCATCACTGATTTGGTTTGAGGTGGAGATATACAACTGGGTATCATCAGTGTACTGATGATACCTCACCCCAAAACCACGGATGATCTCACCCAACGGCTTTATATAGATGTTGAACAAGAGGGGCGAGAGGACCAACCCCTGGGGGACCCCACAAGTGAGAGCCCTCGGAGTTGACCCCTGCCCCCCTGCCAACACCAATTGCGAGCGCCCCGAGAGGTAGGAGGAGAACCACTGCAAAACAGTGCCCCCCACTCCCAGCCCCCCGAGGCGCTGCAACAGGATATCATGGTGGATGGTATCGAAAGCCACTAAGAGATCTAACAGGACCAGGACAGAGGAGAACCCCCTGTCCCGCGCCCTCCAGAGATCATCCACCAGTGCTACCAATGCCGTCTCTGTGCTAAACCTGGGCCGGAAGACCGATTGGTATGGATCCAGATAGTCTGTTTCCTCCAGGAAAAGCGGAAACTGCTGAGCCACCACACTCTCAACAACCTTCGCCAAAAAACGAAGGTTGGAGACCAGACAAAAGTTGTTTAATACGGCTGGGTCCAGGGCAGGCTTCTTCAGGAAGGCCTCACCACCGCCTCTTGGTCATAAAAATGACCTTTCTCAGTGATATTGTGACCTTGAATGGTTCTAAATGAACCATTGTAAGTCGAGGACTACCTGTAATGCATTGAAACTGCAATGCTCTTTGAGCTGCAGTAAGTAAAAAATATTTTGGGGTGTAAGGGACAGTAGTATTTCCGTGTCTGATTACATTCATTATTCGAAAGTAAATCTTTATTTGGAAGGTTTCCCCCTCCCGCTTCTATCAAAAAGGTTTCATTTTTGGGGGAGAGGGAGATTCTCCCAGTTTGGGGTTTTTTTTTTTATTCTGAAGTTTTGCAATGTTTTCAAAAATAAAAGACAAGATAACTGCCTTGCTGGTCATCTAGAGAATGACGAGAGGAAAGACAGAGATGGTGTATATTCTGAGGATGTGTGTGTGTGGGCAGGTAGCTCTTGACCTATGATCACAATTGAGCCCACAATTTCTGTTGTTAAGTGAGACATTTGTTAAACAAGTTTTGCCCCATTTTATGACTTTTCTTGCCATAGTTGTTAAGTGAATCACTGCAGTTGATAAGTTAGCAGTTAGTTATGTGAATCTGGCTTTCCCGTTGACTTGGCTTCTCAGAAGGTTACCAAAGGTGAACCCTGAGACACAGCAATGGTTATAAATACAAACCAGTTGCCAAGTATCTGAATTTTGATCACATGATCATGGGGATCCTCCAAAAATGATCATAAGTCACATTTTTCAGTGCTGTTGTAACTTTGGTCACTAAACAACCTGTTGTAAATCGAGGACTATCTGTATGTGTGTGGAGTGCCTATGAAACTAGAGGTTGTATGAAAGTGTCTGGTAGATATGGACAAGATATTTTTCCTGATTGGTGAAATTTCTAGAAATGTTGACAACTGACACATGACCTTTTGAACAGATCATTTTTTTTTGTTTTCCCCAAATAAGGCAAATTCCTACCTCCCATCTTTACAATCATCTTTAGGATAAGCAGAATAATTAAATTCAGACTGTTCTTCCTTATGGATAAATATGATAAAGAGATTTTACAAAAAGTTAGAATTATCAAACCCCCCCCCCCCAAAATGGAGGAAAGCAAAATTAGTCTGTGCAATGATCACTTTAATTGTTGTGCTTCTGTCTTTAGGAAGTAGCAGTGAAAGGTAGAGATACTATAGGATTGTAGTGAAAAGGAGCTGTGAGTAAAAGATGTAAGCTTAACCAACGCCTATGCCTTAAATGAATGATGATAAACTTAATACAAAAATATGAAGTCTGGCTGCAACTATCAAGATCAACACCAGATGGCAGGATAGAGTTACTGTGTTATTTTTGTTTCTCTTTATTGCCATTTAGTGGTTGTAAAGACTTTTTGCAGTCTAACCCATAATGGTACTTACCAGCTGAGACTTGCTTCCTATTTTAAGTAATATCATCAGTAAAGAGTCTCTTGCTATTTACTTTTCATCTACAGTGGTTAAGTAATGTGATAGTACTCTTCATCTTACATGTAATGTAGTTGCTCCCAGCTTTTTAAAAAAATATTCTGCGATGATCTGAAGCAGCATCACTGACCTTCTCAGACTGAATACAATCTTTTAAGTTTTGCAGTGCATTTCCAAATCTCTATTAGTATGAACTGCTTCTCTCTCTCTTTCCCTTCCCTGTCTCTCTTTTTAACAGCAGGAAAGAGGAAGTATCAACCAGAAATGAAAGCTTAATTCCTTTTCTGTACTCTTGTCCTGACATCAGTGGCCCATGCTTGCTTTAACTGGACCTCTTAAAAATCCTGCAACCTTTGGAAAGCCTCATTTGACAGAGGAGGCAGTTGTAGCAAAGATGGCCTTGAAACAAAGACTGTTGGGCAAACTTTGCCAAACCATGTCACAGGAACAGGATTCTGGGTAAATGAAAGTTGCACGGCCTTCCATCAGAAGCAACTTGAAGTAAAGTGCTTTGACAGTAATACTGCAGATGTCTGCAGGAAACACGGGGGAACAGCCTTGAACACTATAGTTAGATAGCTGTGCAAAAAAGTATGTGGAGGAAAGAGCTAATGTGCAAGACTTCTATTTAAGATAGGGGGGAAGGAAATAGAAATTGTGATAGCATGCTATTTCAGGTAATAATAGAAAGTACTTGATGTTTACATGGTGAATGGATCGATACTAATTCTGTAGTCGGGGCACATATACAGTAGTTTGGATTATACATGTGATAGATGTGCTCAGTACAGCAGAAATTTTCACACAGCAACATTTTATTTTTCACTGCGTGCTGAGATGGAATTTTTCCACCCAACTATCTGGAAGGATTTGCATAAGAATGGTGATACGGCAGTATTCTTTAATGATGTGCTTTTCTTTGTGAAATTTTAAAAATGTCTACGGTGCATGATGAAGTTTGGATGAATTGCTGCGCTAATGCTTTTATATTTTCTTCTAAAGAGCTTATCTTCATGGTGTTGTGGAAGCTGCTTTACTTTTTCTCATAAAGGTTGAGGCTGGAAAGCCGAATTTGGTTACAACCCTGCTGGTGTCCACTTCTGTCCTTCAACATCTTTATGCTCTGCTTGTCCCACCTTCCCCGAACTAGTAATTCCAAGATGTGCTTGATTACATGTCGTAATTCCCAGTCCACTGGACCAAGTTCTACCTGGGCTGGATATTGTTGTATTCTAATACACTTGGAGAACATAGGGTTGAAGAAACTTGACTTAAGGCAGGAGTATTGAATTTGCAATCCAACAAATGTTGTTGAACCCGGGTTCCTAACCCCTTTCAGCCTTCCTCATACTAGCTGAGGAGGATGGGCATTGAATAAAGGGTATTAGGACCAGTCATGCAACAGCAAATTTGGTTAGGACCAGCTGTTTAGCATGCTATGTGAGGTGCATTTAGATTTGTAATTCAACCATATATGAAGGACCAGTTTCTTCACACCTTTGTACAAAATATACCAAGGCAAGCCACGTATATTGTAAAATTTTGGTTTCAAGGACACATTATTTGTTTGCTTATTTATTAGATTTGTTTGCCACCCATTTCATTTCAAGGCGTCTCTGGATGGCTTACAACATTAGAAGCATATAAAACCATGAAAAATAAATATTTCTAATAACAATTAGAATTAAAAATATGGGGATTAGCTTTGCAGGTGCTCCAGATATATACAGTAGAATATTGCTGAAGGTGATTTTCATTTAAAATAAGGACTGCTTAGTATTTTGAACTAAATTGTTGAAGGGCCCTGGGATGCCAGGAAGTGAGTCAGATTCACATTCTTTGCAGAATGATGTTCTTGAGCTGAGGAGACAAGCTTAGGCTGTGCTGGAACTATGCCTGACCATTGAGGCTTATATAATTGTACAGCTGCATAAGGATTTTCACATTTTGTTTTGATAAGCAAGTTGCAAGTCTTGAGTGCTTGCACATTCCTTCCTCTCCCCTTGCCCTAAATTTGTTGGAGGCAAATTCAGCTCATGAGTTCCAACTGCTCAGTGGTGACAAGGGGTGAAGAATGTCCCTCCAATTGCAACTGTAGAATTAATCTCTGCCCAACTTGCCATCTCCAAATTTAAGAATCAGAAAAGGATAGGAGCTGTTTGTTTTAGTGTTGGACTGATGAAGTGCTTGGAACATCAGAGTAAGTCAGCACTAGAAATATCAAACTCCAGTTTGGAATTAAGTAGCCCCTATAAGAATCCTTTCCTAACATTTCTACAGGATTCTGTAGCTGCGGTGGCACAGGGGGTTAGAATGCAGTACTGGAGACTACTTCTGCTTACTGCCGGCTGCCTGCAATTTGGCAGATCGAATCTCACCATGCTCAAGGTTGACTCAGCCTCCTATCCTTCCGAGGTGCGTAAAATGAGGACCCAGATTGTTGGGGGCAATATGCTGATTCTTAGAGAGGGCTGTAAAGCACTGTAAAGTGGTATATAAGTCTAAATGGTATTGCTATTCTAGATACAGTTCAATTCCCTCATTCCCCATCCCCCACACCTCTACAACTCCAGTCTGGGTTCTTTTGTTGGAGAGAGCCATGAAACACTCTGCATGAGCCAACTTTTTGTTGTTTCAACAAGAACCCCATTTTCAGCCTGTGATGTAAAAAGCATCTTAGAATGTGATGAATTTTAAGACTTGGCTAGGAAGCAATATTTTCTTTCAAGGATATCTGCTTTGCATACTGTATATCTTTCTCCTGAACCAATTCTGAAGAATAAGCCAGAAGAGTAGTGGCTTGAGACATTCAGCAGGATTTTGTAAAACTTGTTTACATTTGAGTTTATCTCATTATACCTTTGTAAGTTACCAAAACCCAAGGAAATAAGTTAGTCTGAGAGACGGTTACTTGTCCAAGGCTGCCCAGTTTAATGTAAAAATACTATTTCATAGCCTTCCACTTTATCTATATTTGTACACTGGTGGTTCCTACAGCAATTATATCCAGTCTCTGGGTTCACATCCAGTCTCTTGTGCTCTTGTTCATATCCAGTCTCTTGTGCTTCCCATGCTAACTTAAGTGGATATTTTGAACCTTTTTGCTTTTTCCAAGCCCAAAGTTATATTCACTATGTTAAAAATAGTAAGTACGAGGCAAACTGGCCTATTGTTTTCTTTGTGTTTTATGGATTTGAGAAGGGTTGTGAGAGAACTTAAATATTTATTATTTTGAAGGGATATTTTCCCAGAATCAAGTGACCTGGATTTCATTCTGATCTTATCTACTTTTATAACCATAATATTTAGCCTTTATTTGCCTTTGTCTGGAGAGCCACTTCTAAATCTTGATGAATTGGATCAGAGGTGGTATTCAACTAGTTCGCACCGGCTCGGGTGAACCGGTAGCGGTGATTTGGCATGGGTCGCTGAACCAGTGGTGACCCCTGGCTGGCCACACCCCCCGACCCGGTTGCTCGGTTGCCCGGTCGCTCACTTGTCCCGATCGCTCTCCTAGCTTTCCCTACCACATGGCGGCCATGGCACAGCTCGGGTGGATGTCCTGGGACTGCTACACATGCGTACTGCGTGTGCAGCCGCTACACATGCAGTGCGCATGTGCAGCAGCCCCGGGACATTCGCCCGTCTGCCTGCCCTCCTGGAGCACGTTTTCTTTCTTCTGGCAGCTTTTAATCCCTATTAAAAATCCCTGGAACCCTGATACCTTCTCCTGGCGGATGCACCTCTTCCAGCCCGGCCCAGCCCAGCCAGCCAGCAGGTGGGTGGGCAGATGTCCTGGGGCTTCTCGCCCCCCTTGTTGCGAGATGCCTGCAGCTGCTGCGTGGTTTTTTCGGTGGGGCTGCAGTCCAGCAACCACACCGAAAAAAACACACCCTGTTCTATATGCCAGGCCCGGCAAGTCTGAGTAGCCGGCGCATAGAACAGGGTGGCGCCGGACCATTGGAGAAGCGGAGCGTAACCGGAGATCAGTAGCCGCCTCTTTTGCAGGGCAAAGAAACCTCCCCCAACCAGCTGGCTGGTCTCCTCTTTCTCTGCCTGGAAATTTGAATCTCACCCATGCCTCTGTTTGTGTGTGTGTGTGTGGGGGGGAGAGAGAGGTTAGATCAGATCTTTCTCCCTCTCCCTGTCCCTGTCCCTGTCCCTCTCCCTCTCTCTCTCTTTCTCCCACCAACGTCAGCAAGCCACCATCAGTCAAAATTCATATTCGTGGTCCTCAGGATTTAAAATTATGAGTTTGGTGGTCCCTGAAGTCCAAAAGGTTGGCGACCCCTGATCTAGCACACCCTTTGCTTGATCTTAGCCAAAAGGTCAATTATTGAAGTGCTGATTATGCAAGGAGATCTGTCCAATTCCCCTGGCCACTCTGGGCTTCTCCCTTGCTCTGGTCATTTTAAGCTGCCCTCCATAGCTGCTTTGAGTCCAGCTCGAGGCACTTTCCAAAACAATTGATAGCTCTGACGCAGGCTCCTTATGAAACACAGGTTAAGTATTTGTTCAGTGGTATACATATTCATTAAACATGGTTCATTGCTCTCTTAAAAGAGCTGTGCTTTAGAAACCAAGATTGGTGCTGTCTAGAAAGAACTCTAGTCCTTTGCTGCACTGAAGATTTAAAGCAGGAAGAATAGTGCTGAGTTTGTCTCCTTGCATTAGTACTATCATCGATTTTATCCCGTTTTCTGCTGCTTCTGCCAATAATGGGTTTTGTGTGGCACTACTACTACTACTACTACTACTACTACCACCACCACCACCACCACCACCACCACCACCACCATCATCATCATCAATTTTCACTATATTTATGACTTCTGAAGACTTTCATGACATGAGCATCATAATTAATAATTATCATCCAAGCCAGTCAGACTTCTGGCAATTTCTGTGATGTCACTGCAATTCCTGTGCTGGTTGTGCAACATATCATGGCAACATGTCACAATTTTGCCTGTACCATTCAGGCATTCTGGTGAAAAACTGATATGCACAAGCAAGTCACAATTATGTCATCTTCATGGCAACTTCTGGTTGCTGTTTAGTCACTTATTGATAGTACTGATACTCTTGTATATCACTAAATGGGAAGTAAGCTTGTTGATTATATTTTGTTTTTTCCCGTTCAGTGTCTGTGACCTGACAGTCAAACTATTTCTAATGTATAAACCATGTATAGACTGCATAAATTATATACGCCATTCTGATTTTGCTTCTGTGATGTTTGCTGCAAGTGCACCAGGTCTTGGATAACTCCTAATGCACTGCATACTGTAAGTCATTTAAAGCAAAGGTCTTTTGGACCTTAGGGACCACCAAATTCATAATTTTAAATCCCATGGACCACTAATATGAATCCAGCATGCCGCTCGCTGAGGGGCCTGGACTCCCACTGACGGGATGGGGTCCTTCAGGCACTTTGCTTGGCTGCCCATTTCTGCAACCTTAAATACTAAAAGAGTCATTTGGACCCATTTCCCACAGAAAATAAAACACTGGGATTTCTCATCTCTCTCTCTCTCTCTTTCCCTCCCTCCCTCCCTCTCTCTCTTTCTCCCTCTTTCTCTTTCTCTTTCCCCTCCTCCCTTCTCTGTCCTTGGGGGTGGGGGGAAAGGAACCTCGGAATTGGTGCTGGGTGGTAGGAATCTGATGTCCGGAGGCCGACGAGCCACATACTGAAGATCAGATGGATGGCAGGAAGGTGCAGCAACGGGTAAATGCCAGTGGCGGATAGACTGAAGCGCACCAGGAGGGAGGGTAGCATGTGGGAGATTGTGGCATCAGAGCCAGGTTCCTTTCCCCCCACCCCCATTTTGATGTGAATTTCAATGGTTTGTTCTTTTTTTTTTTACCTTATACAGAACTTTGGATGAAAATAATTTTATGCTTGTAACATGGATATCCTAAATGACAATTAATACTGACAGAAATTTTACTTTTTTCTATTTATTTTCAGTACTTCAAGCTTGTGACATAATAGAATGTTAATGATTTTTACTCATATAAACATTACTGCATTAAAATCTGCATTGAAATAATACAGTGTATCATGATAATAAATTTATAATAAATTAAAAATCACACAATGCCATTACTATTTTGATCTCCAGTTTTTATTCACATTGTATTAAAACAGTAAAACATGTAAAGGAAAAAAAAGTGTTTACTAAGGCAGGAAGTTAAGTAAAAACATTGTACTTGGAAATATGAAAAAAAGGAGTACATCTCTAATTAGAGAAGGGAAATGGAAAAGCAACATTGAAGTGTTTTGATGGTCAAGTACCTTTCTGGCATCACAGCAAATTAAATGTGCTCTGAATAGAGTCCAAGAAACATTAAAAGAAAAGGCAGTGAATGAGATACTTATGCATGAAATTGCTATCGATTTGATTAATGAATGGTATTCTAGCAGAAGAAGCCAAGCTGTCTTATTTCTGAAGCAAAATACTGCACATTAAAGTTCTGTTTGTAGATTGGATTTAATAAGGCTACCATATCTATGTTTGCAAAACTTTGCAGGACTGTTAGAGGGCAACAAAGGGATACAGAAAGCACCAATGTTTTGCTGCCATCTAGTGGCCACATTTTTGCCTATCCAAATACAGTGACACTAGATTTGGGTGGAGAATGCTGTAGCCTGGAACACAAAGCTAGATTGTAGAGTGACACCTGTCTTTATTGTTTCCCATGTCATATTCAATTACAGCATTTAGCAAAAGCCAGGTTATCTAAATATTTTGGGGGGGAAACTGTTTTTTTTTTTGCTGTAAAGCCATAAATTGGAAGGTACTATTTTTTCCAGCCCCAACTGCAGTATGATCTAGGTCAGATTTTACAGAAATCTGTAGAGCAAACCTCAAAATCTGTTTATCCACATTTAATGAACAAGGCTGAAAGTACTGGACTTTCATTGTATTTAAAATTTTTGCTCCAGTTATACTTTAAATTCAAAAAATAAAACATATTTCAAAATACTGAGATACTCATTTTCCCTGAAGGGTAGTTTAAATTATTATTTCAATCTGTTTAAAAAGTTTGAAATCATACTGCAACATTTAGAGACATGCACAATCTCTTGGAAAGCTAGATTTTAATCTGTACATTACCCTACTATTGTAAGTTAAGTATTATCTATACATCCTGAGTTGCTATGAAACAGCATCAGCATAACATTTGCTATTCTCATTGCCAGTCCCTGTCCTGCTTCTGTAAGGTTGTTTCAAGTCACTGCTGAACATTGCTGTCCTGTTTTGTGAATCTGTTAGTCATGATAGGCATAATGATTCTTTTATTTACCTCTGAGCAGGATCTTCAGCCAACACAACATACGTGCATACTTCAAACCCTAAGGCAGAAGCTTGTCCACCTCAAGCATAAACTACCCAGACACAAACTGAGCAACGTGGTATATGCAGTGCAATACATGTGAGCCATGTGCAAATATGTACATTGGGGAAACAAAACAACCACTTCATAAACACATGGAACAACATAAGAGAAGAAACCCACCAGGACAAGATTCAGCAGTCCATCTGCATTTAAAAGACAAAGGCCACTCTTTTGAAGATAGCAAAACCCACATTTTGGACAGTAAGGACTGCTGTTTGAAAGAGGGGTCAAAGATGCCATCTGTATCAAAATTGAACAGTCCTTTCTCAACAGGGGGAGGGATATCTCCAATCTACAATACAATTCTTTTAACAGTTTCAAGAAAGCTCCACAACCATTTGCATCATTCAGGTGACCCTGATGACACAGATAAACCTCCAGGTAGCCTCAATAATCTCTAAAAGAATGCAAATGACTAGCTGCCTGCAAGGAGTATAAATCCTTCCATTCCCCACCATCCGGTCACAGCTGAAGAAGTGAAATGTCTTCAGAGACAAAACAGAAAGTCCAGTTGCCTCTTGAAAAAGCACCTTTGGCAGGAGACTATACCATTTCAGATGAGTGGTTGTTCAATTGCTTCTTTAAAATCTCCATTGATGGAGCACCTACAGCTGCTGAAGGGAAGGTGTTCCACTAGCAATTGGTTTAAATGTCAGGAATTTTTTTCTTATTTTTAGGTTGGTTCTCTTCTTGATTAGAGTATCCTTTTGGCATGCCACCTCTAGTGAGGCATCACAACAGGAATGAAGAGGGTCTGATGTCTGAATTCTTGCCTGTTCCACTTCAGGTAAGAACCAAGCAACCAACAACAGCCATTATGATATCCTCTGCCCCTGAACAGTCAGTGCAAGACACAACAGTCAGGGCAAATTCACTCCTTGCCTTGATTCTCACATCCCTTGGCTTTCACAAATGTACTCTCTCCATAATATACAGGTTTAATTTAGAGAGCCGGTGTTGCGCATTGGTTAAGGTGCTAGACTAGTTTAGTTTAGTTTGGACTTATAAGCCGCCCTCTCTCCCGGAGGACTCAGGGCAGCGTACATAAAAGACAGAAAGTACAAAAGTTAAAAGAAATTAAAAAGATATTAAATTATGCCAAATAAACAATCAGATTACAACCCCCGATCCCCCATCAGTCCAGGCCGGATTGCAAAAATAGCCATGTTTTGAGGTCACGGCGGAAGAAGCGAAGATCAGGGGCCAAGCGCTACTCAAGGGGTAGTTGGTTCCAGAGGGTGGGCGCCCCCACAGAGAAGGCCCTACCCCTAGGGGCTGCTGGCCTACACTGTTTAGCTGACGGTATCCCCAGGAGGCCCTGTCTGTGGGAGCGCACAGGGCGATTGGTGTTTGTCAGCAGAAGGAGACGTTCTTGCAAGTACCCTGGACCCAAGCCATGCAGGGCTTTATAAGTTGTTACCAAAACCTAGAACCAGAAAGGCTCAGGTTCCAATTCTCCTTTAGGTTTAGAGGCCAGCCAGCCAATCTTATAAATTAAATGGTTCTTTAGAATGCATAGTCCTTCATGGAGTCAGGAGATGGTTGTGGTTGAAGTTAGGAGGGGGTTGTAAGATGATATAAAATTACAGTAGTCTCATTTCATAGCTGACTCCATATCCAGACTGTTCTACTTAGCACCCAATGAGCATTTAAAAATAGTTTGGTAAAGGTGGGAATATGCATAATACTTGACAAACTGGCTAATAAACAAGTCATTTTGTGACATTGCATGTTGATAGCTTTGCTGTGAGAACTGGACATGATGATATGCATTCAACTGAATACATTTTAAATTCTTTCAACTTAATTAGAGTTTGAAAACATAAGAATAATTTTCTTTTGCACAAAGGAGTTTCGACTTCCTTTCCACCCAGTATATGGATTAGATAAGTAGAAATCTGAATTAACTGGAATTGATTATTGACTGGAGGGTTTCTGGTTGATTAATTATTTGCCTTTTAAGTAATTGACCATTAAATGATATATATTTTCATATTACCAATTTTGCAATAGCAGTTCATTAAGCTATTCTATCTTATATAAAGAAATAAAATGATTGTTATACATTATTATAATAGCAAAACCAAATAGCCTCACAAAAAATGTATTCTAAGCATATATTCTCCAAAGTGTACTTTCAGATTTTTAGTAGATCTTATTAATACTTTCAACCTTAAATTATTGTCTTAGGTGATGTTAAGTTTGCATGAAGAGTCAGACGCGAAGAGCTTCAGTGAAGAGTTTATTAAGTGACTACAGCTCGAATGGACCCGACTTGGCTGGGCTACGGCTGCTACTTATAGCCAGCAGCCGTAGTTGCCAGCCAATCAGAGTGCAGGGTTTTCCCGCACTTTTTAAACCAATCCTATTTGACATTTTACAAGAACAATTCAAACTAAACCAATGACATTCAAACCTACATACATAACACCCCTCCCCACTAGGTTCAGTCCATACCAAACCCCAACCTATCTAATGTATTCTTTTAAATAGGTGGGGCTCTTGCGTGTACGTTGAGACCTTCGTGGTTCAGAAGTTTTAACATTCTCACCCAGTGAGAGAGGAAATGTGTCTGCTGACATTTCCCCACTGGGACTTCCTGTGAAAGAAGACCCTGTTTGATTGTTAGAATCTGGTCTCTCCTCCCAACCCATCTCCAGCCCAATGTCAGCACCCAAGTCAGGTAGTGATGTACAATCTTCCACTTCTAAGGATGGATTTTGGCATTGTGACAGGTTTTGGAATGGTTCCTGTCGTAATGGCTCGTTACACATGGGGTTGATTCTTGCTTGCTGATTTTCCTCCTGTTCCTCCCCTTCCCCTAGAATTGACATCAGGTGAGGGAACTAGAGAGGAACAAGTGCGATGTTCCTGAGGGAACCTGGATCTAAGTTGATCAGTGTGCCTGCTCCAGAGGAGTCCATCCTCTGTTTGCACCCTGTAAGAACGAGGGCCTGTGATCTGAGTTATCTCAGCAGGAATCCACAAAGGTTCACCTATAAGGTTCTTAGCATAAACAGAATCACCCACACTGAATGTGTGAACTTTGGAAGTGGAATCTAGTGGTGCGTTGGGTGCGTAAGTGGGATGAAGGCGGTCAAGGGAAGACCTAAGTTTCCTACCCATCAACAACTCTGCTGGGGATAAGTTATTAGATGGGTTAGGAGTGATGTGCTGAACACTAAGAAGTTTTCAACTTTCTCAGTGATGTCCCCAGGACCCATTGCTGAAGCTTCTCCTTGGTAAAACGTACCATGCATTCAGCCCGGCCGTTAGCGAAGGGTGCCCAGGGGCAGTAAGGGCATGTCTGATACCCTGTTGTGCTAAATAGGATTCAAAAGGTTGGATGTAAATTGAGGGCCATTGTCAGAGACAAGAACATCAGGTAACCGTGGGTTACAAAAAGTTTTTGAGCTGCTTGATGACAGCATCAGTTGTGGTGGATGCCATAGGGATTACCTCTAGCCATTTGGAATATGCATCTACTATAATAAGAAAGGTGTGCCCTCTGGTAGGACCTGCAAAATCAATGTGAATCCTAGACCATGGGCCCCTAGGACATTCCCATTCCTGTGTGGGGCGAGAGGTGGTGCAGGCCTGACTACCTGACAGTTGGGACAAGATGCAATCCAGTTTTCAACCATTTTGTCAATACCTGGCCACCATACATAACTCCTGGCCAATCCCTTCATCCTTACAATACCAGGATGACCCTCATGTAACATTTCCAAAACCTCTCTTTGCAGTTTTGCAGGAATAACCACCCTGTTACCCCACAAAATACATCCTCTTAATACAGATAATTCAGTTTGCCTGGACTTAAAAGGTTGGGCCAGGTGAGGTAGATCTTTCTTAATCCAGCCTATAACAGGAGCCAATAAAGTGTCTTTGGCAGTCTCTCTGGCAATTTCAGCAGCATGAACTGGAAGCTTGGCAACAGTTTCTAGGAAAAAGGTGTGTGTTTCAGGTTCAAGGTCCTCCTTGTGGCAAGGAAGTGGGCAACGGCTCAGTGCATCAGCATGTCCGATGTCCTTGCCAGGCTTGTGGATAAGTTTGTATGAATAAGCAGCAAGAAATTCAGTCCACCTCAGCATTCTTGGTGACAGGATAGTAGGTGTAGGCTTGTCTCCTGCCACAATGCCTAACAACGGTTTGTGATCTGTAACAATGGTAAATGTTCTCCCATACAGATATTCATGAAATTTCTTAACAGCTGCAACAATTGCCAATGCCTCCTTGTCCAATTGGCTGTAATTCCTCTCTGCTTTGGTCAAAGTGCGAGAGTAAAATGCAATAGGGGCTTCTCTCCCACTGGGAAGCCTGTGGCTCAAACCCCCACTCCAAAAGGGGATGCATCACAAGTCAGTACAACAGGCAAATTCTCAGAGAACTGTATCAGTACAGCATCAGACGTGATTAGTCTTTTAATACTGTTAAATGCTGATTGTTCCTTCCTGCCCCAGACCCAAACAGACTTTTTGTCAAGTAATCTGTGCAATGGTTCAGCAATGGTTGCCTTCTGAGGTAGGAACATGTGATAAAAGTTAATGAGTCCAAGGAAAGCTTGCAAATCTGTTTTGCATTTAGGTCTAGGGGCTTCTTTGATTGCTTTAACCTTGGCATCTGTAGGGTGGATGCCATGCTTGTCAATCATGTAGCCCAGGAACTCAACCTTGTCAGTTTTAAGAGTGCATTTTTCTTCCTTGACTTTAACCCGTTTCCTGAATCTGGTAAGGACTTCTCTGAGTCTTTCTTGTAACTGAGTGTCATTTTCAGCAGAGATTAACACATCATCAAAGTAAGGCACTACCCTGGCAGTCCTTGGAGCATTCTTTCCATAAGGCTTTGAAAGATGCCTGGTGCCACACTTACTCCAAATTGTAACCTTTTACATTTGAAAGCACCTCTATGAGTCACAATGGTTTGGGCCTTTGCAGTGGCATCATCAACTGTTAGTTGTTGATATGCCTGGGCCAGATCCAATTTGGCAAAGACTGTACCCCTGCCAAGTGAATGTAACAGATGATGCACCACTGGAACTGGATATGCGCTCTGCTGCAGTGCATGGTTCAGTGTCCCCTTATAGTCTCCACAGATTCTTACTGACCCATCAGTCTTGACTGGTGTGACTATGGGTGTCTCCCATCTGGAGTGGTCAGTGGGCTCTAAAACCCCTTGAGCTATTAATTTGTCTAATTGTGCATCAATTTTTTCCTTTAAAGCAAATGGGACCCTTCTGGGCTTTAAACGAATTGGGGGCACCTTGGGGTCTAGGTTGAAAGTGATAGGGGTCCCCATATACTTGCCCAATCCTTCGCTGAAGACCTCTGGAAACTCAGACTTCAAGGCCTGGTGATTGGTGCCAGTCACCTCGATGCCTAGTGGATTGAACCACTCAAGTCCCAGCAAGCTTGGGCGATCCTTGTCCATGATGGTCAGGGGCAAACGTTTGGTGTGGCCTTTAAACTTCACGTTGAATTCTCTTGTTCCAACTACTGGAATCTTGTTCCCTTGGTAGTCTTTAAGAGTCAGTGCTTGCTTCTGGAAATGTTTCTTCTGAATGTTGGGAAGTAGACTGTGAATAGTGTCCCATGACACCATAGATAAATAGGAGCCTGAGTCCACTTCCATTTGGCAAGGCCTTCCTTCAATGAATACCTTCACATGTACTTTTCTGCTTCTCAAGGGTGAAGAATGACCAATGGTGACTGTTTGATGAGTTTCATTCTTCCCATTTGCTTCTGAGTTGCGCCCCATTTTCTCACTGAAGTTGTTGGGCTTGAATTCTTTCTCAGGAAATTTCTTCCTACTAGGTGGAGTTCTGGATGATTTGCAGACTCTTGCTAGGTGACCTCTTTTCTCACAACGTAGGCAGATGGTGTCTAAAAACTTGCATTCAGTGCGGGGTGGCCCCCCACAGCCTCTGCAATAAAATTCTTGCCTCTTTCTTCCAAGGTCTTTCCTTTTCTTCTCCATTCTGAGTCTATAAATTCCTTCCTCCACCTCACTACAGTCTGAATCAGAATCTATTTGCTCGCAATGGGTTGTTGTGGACTTTTCCACATCAGAATGGCTTGAGGCCTTGT
Organism: Naja naja; assembly: GCA_009733165.1. Classification (NCBI taxonomy): domain Eukaryota; kingdom Metazoa; phylum Chordata; class Lepidosauria; order Squamata; family Elapidae; genus Naja; species Naja naja. Next base: position 209,026,073 of record CM019149.1, read on the forward strand.
TAATTTTCTTCATGGCTGCTGCTGAGGACTTGGTTGCTTCCGCTGAAACAGCTTCCTCTATGGCCTCCTTAACGTGATCTTAGGTTTCATTAGTAATTTGCTCTGTAAGACCTTATCTTTAAGGCCTAGAACAAACCGATCACGCATGGCCTCTTCTAAGTTGGTAAACTCACAAGCACCCCCAATGTCCCTTAAACTTGCCACAAAGTTGTTAACATTTTCGCTTTCCCCTTGATCCTGACGATAAAATTCGTGTCTCTTAATGAGGCACGATACTTGTGGGGCGTAATGGGCTCTTAAAAGCTTTTCTAAATCAGGCCATTCCATTACCTTCAAGTCTGCAGCTCCCACCAATGCCTTCGCCATCTTGAAGTCTGCCGGACCGCAGTGCGTGAGAAATACCGCCCTCTTCCGCTTCTCGGGGATGTCGGCGAGGTCGTTTCCTTCCAAATACATTTGGAAGCAATCCGCATACGATTCCCAGTCTTCTGCTGCCGGATCGAACGGGTCTGGGGTGGTGTTCAGCGCAGCCATCTCGCTCTTCTGCTTGTCTTCCGCGTCGTTTCTTCTTCAGGGGAATCCCACCTTCGTCGCCAGTGTTAAGTTTGCATGAAGAGTCAGACATGAAGAGCTTCAGTGAAGAGTTTATTAAGTGACTACAGCTCGAATGGACCCGACTTGGCTGGGCTACGGCTGCTTCTTATAGCCAGCAGCCGTAGTTGCCAGCCAATCAGAGTGCAGGGTTTTCCCGCACTATTTAAACCAATCCTATTTAACATTTTACAAGAACAATTCAAACTAAACCAATGACATTCAAACCTACATACATAACAGGTGACATGTAAAGTTATGATTCAGAATACAAGCCATTTTCCTGAATGTAGGACTCATTGGATATGCATTTGCTCTATTTCCTAAACAATAGCTAGAATTTTCAAATAACCCTCCACATAAGATTTATCATTTTGAAAAATTTTCTTTTTTTCCTTTGTAATGTTCTTAGGGCATTGTGGAACAGGTGATGGTCAGGTCAACAGTTTAGACCTGTGAACTGAATTACTTGCAACTATTAATTAACAATTACATTTAAATTATACAGCTACACAAATTTATTCTGTAAATGTAATAAATTAACAATTATTAATTGTAAAAAAGGAGGACCTTTGCAGAAATAATAGAGCCAACTTTGATGAGTCAAGCAATCTCCCTGTGACAGTTTTGGCTGCATTTTGATCATTAAACTATTCAGAGTTTAGCCCATCCATCTTGTTTATCTGCCCTGAGGGAAAGTCTTCCCTCCATTCGCTCAGCAAGTTTGAAATTCAAACATATTTTTGGTCTTGTCAGGATATGATCAAGTAGGCATATTTTGATGTAGGGTGTTGACAGATACAGCTATGCTGGCAAATTTTGTAACGCAGTTATTAAGAAAACAAATCTTTATTCCTCTCTGCTATTATTCTATTTGGAATATTCCAATAGTTTGTATGTATCACTCTCCTAAATAATGAATGACCAGTGAGGTAATGTTTGTTAAAGTTAAGACTGATAATCACTCTCAGATGCAATCCCAAAGCTGCTTCTGCAATTCTTATTCACAGTGCAGAGAAGAGAAAATTCAAATACACATATATTTTGAAAAGAAATACTGCTCTGAATTTATGTTATCCTTCTGGAATTGCTTTTTAGTATACAATCCAGCATACCTCGTTACATCTGAGCATAATAAAGATACTTTCAAGATGCCTTCAAAGAAAATGGTAGAATTTATCTAGAAAAAAAAACATATTGTTTCTGATGTTTGCATGGTATAAAATAACAATAGTGTTATTTCATAGGTGTCCCGATGTCCAAATGGCTGTACTTGGCATCCAATGAGAATTTAAATTTGGTAAAATGTGAGAATATGTATAATTCTCATAGCTACAAATGGGTGTTAGCAGCCATTTCTAATCTTGCAATTTGTTTTCAGTAGCCAAGATACACACAAACACAGACATATACAAATACACACTCCTCTCTTTCTTTCTCGCTCTCTCACACATACATGTTTGTACACACATATACAAATCCTGTCCGAGCTTCATAGCAGTTTACATAAAAGCTGTGAGCACTTGAAATCGAAGAACCTGATTAAGGCAAGAGTTTTACAATCCACTTTCTTGCTATCCTTTTTAACAAAATCCTACAAAATTTTTCCTTTAAATCTGTGGCTTTATTTTTTGAGCTCTTGAAAAAAAAATAGTTTATGTACATGTCTGGGCTCCATCACAATATCCCAGATGATACACACGCACTGTGTCCCTACTCAGCTCATCCTAATGAATTCTAAAATTGTATAAAATATTCTAAACATGGAAAAAGCAGCAGGATTTCATTTATATTAGACATTCAGCCAAAAGGATTTTGTTTTGTGGAGCCTGCTTTTCTCTGCCCCATCTTCCTATCATTTCTGAGTTGGTTGTAGCTTTCACTGAGTATTACTTCAGGGCGGATTGTGATCCAGATCACTTTCTCTGCCAAAGTGCTATTCACACTTGTAAAAAAATGATTTATTTATACAGAGGTTTCCCTTTGAGTTTGTCACTTTAAACATTCAGAGCTTTCAAATCCTAATCTTGGGTGGGAAATTGCAATTATCCTTTCAAGAATCAGGAGAAGGGGTGCTTCTTTAACTCTGCCATAGAATAGCCTTAAGCAGAAGCAGCATTATTTTCAGAAAGGGGAAGAATGACTTTGCTACAGCACCTTTCTGCAAACTGGCAGCAGGGCCTGCCTTTTGTATCTCATTTGTGGCACTTCTCTATCAGCACTGCTGCTATGATTAATATTCACGAGGAGGAAGAAGAAATAGATTCTCCCTAGCAATTTTCCTCCCTTCAGTGTCAACAATGGCTCTTTGTGCATACATGAAACACATCTTCTAGAGATTTGTCCAAGAAAGAGGAGATAGTTCTGGGAATGCATTGTAATCGTATGCGTGCAGTTTCACAAGGTAAAAGATATCTGGCCATGTTCCTCTTTTTCTGTTTCTTCCCCCTTTGGTTTTCCAGTGTTGAGATCTTGGCCTGGAATGGTAACATTCATGCTTCCCAGAGGCTCAATTGGAAACGACAGACTGAGAGTCAGAAATATAGTTGCTCTGAGTGGAGAGAGGAAGAGAATTAAAACAATGCCATTGAGATATTGCTTGATGGAGCGCAAAGGACCGGATAGTATAAGATGTCAAGAGTGATTATTCGGGAACATTTTTATTGTTTTAAAGAGCAGCCATTTTTACATTTGGCCTAGAACAGTAATGGCGAACCATTTTCGGCTCGGCATGTAATTTTTTTTTTAAATGCTTAATGTGACTCTGCTGGTGTGTGACACTCCCCCAAACAAAACAGTAATAATTCTCTATCACTCCCCCCCCGCCCACCATCTAATCCACCCTGAAGAGCGGCAGTGCCGAGGCTGGGCCTGAACCGGACACCTAGATTTCAACTTTAGTCCTAGCATTTCTGCTTCCCCTCAAAAGGGCTGCCTTGTGCCATTCCCCATATGATGCGATTACGCCCAGTAGCCCAGTGCTTCTCAGGATCTGCCAGATGCCACTTGCTTTCAGGCGTTTTACTCTTTCTGTTGACTGACCCCTGTGGCCTACCCCTGAGGCTGCTGTGGGTCACGCAAGGCCATTGTTCTTTTGGAGAGTGCTCTTCTGCAACCTCTGAAAACTCTGTGAAATCACACTCCATTCTGACAAGAGTTTTGAAGGGTTCAGAGGCCACGCAAGAACACACCCTGTTCTTCCACGGCTTTGCTGGCCTGCGAAAATTATGTGAGAATGAGGTGTGCTTTCAAGAATAATTGTTGGTGAACATGTGCGTGTCAGCCAAAATATCATGACAGGTCACCTTTTACATAGGTTTGCCATCATTGGCCTAGAACCTTGATGATGAACCTATGGCATGCATGCTAGAAGTGGCACGCAGAGCCATTTCTGCCGCACGCGAGCCATCGACCCAGATCAGGTCCACTGCGCACGCCTGTGCGCCTCCTGACAGCCTGCTGATTGCTGCACATGCGTGGGGGGGCATGTGTGGGAGATGCATGCGCATGCACAAGCATGCAGCATGTGCGGGGGGTGGGGGGATCATGTGTGCATGCACAGGAGGCGGGATCATTTATTTATTTATTTATATTGATTTATTGGGATTTTTATGCCGCCCTATCTCCCGAAGGACTCAGGGCGGCTCACAACAATAAAAAAAACATACAATAGAAAATTTAAAAAGCTATTAAATAAACATCCCAATTATATAATTAAAACCAACAAACAAATTAATTAAAAAAATCCATCAGTCCAGGTTGGCCAGTTGAAAAAGCCATGTTTTCAGGTCGCAACAGAAGGATTGAAGGTCAGGAGCCATCCGGAGCTCCAGGGGCAGCTGATTCCAAAGGGCAGGTGCACCCACAGAGAAGGCTCTCCCCTGGGGGTCACCAGTCGACACTGTCTGGCCGACGGCACCCTGAGGAGGCCCTGTCTCTGGGAGCGCACGGGGCAATGGGAAATTGTTACTGGCAGTAGGTGCTCCTGCAAATACCCTGTACCTAAACCATGTAGGGCTTTATAGGTGATTACCAGCACCTTGAATCTCACTCGGAGGGCAACTGGCAACCAATGCAACTCACGCAGGAGGGGTGTAATATGGGAGTATCGGGATACTCCCATCACAACCCGCGCGGCTGCATTTTGTACCAGTTGAAGCCTCTGAGTGGTCCTCAAGGGCAGTCCCATGTAGGGAGCATTGCAGTAGTGCATGCATTGCATTATGGGTGCAGGCACGCACACGCACACACACACTTTCAGCACGTGAGGACGAAAAGGTTAGCCATCACTGGCCTGGAAACTTCGTGGGGCAGGTCGAGGTATAGAGATGGAGAAGATCCAGATTATAAAGGTCTACTCTACTTTGTGTAGTTAAGATTAAGGTAGCAATGGTTTTACTTGGCAGTAGGTTTTAGAGAAGTCAGAGTAATAACTTCAGAAGAAGCATGGATTGAAGTGCGGGGAAGGAAAGAGGGATGGATAAACACACTGTACCATAAATGAATTTTCTACCTTCCATAGTGGATTTCAATTGATTTGTAGTCCCTGCTTGTACATTTGTGATTCATATGGCTATGACAAAGACATGTCAAATGCTGTCTCTTAAGTTTCCAGCATCCCGTGGGTGCTAAAGTCTCCTTCCTGCTTCAAATCACCTTACTTCAAAACGCACCGTGATTTTAAGATGCTGAGCTTGTCAGCTGGAAAGCTGACAGCCTGAGTTGAAGACCCGAGTGTCGTGTGACAGGGTGAGCTCCCATTACTTGCCCCATCTCCTGCCCACCTAGCAGTTCGAAAGCTTGCAAATGCCAGTAGATAAATTGGTACCACTTCAGTGGGAATGTCTGTGGAGATTCTCAGTCATTCCAGGTCATAAAAATCCAGCTGCCTCTTGAAAAAGCACCTTTGGGACACTTCAGTGGGAAGGTAACAACTTTCCATGCATCTCGGCATACGGTCATTCTGGCCACATGCCCACGGAAGCGTCTTTGGACAATACTGGTTCCCTCGGCTAAGAAATGGAGATGAGCACCTCTCCATAGAGTCAGACACAACTGGAGGGGTCAAACCTTTACCTTTTTGAAAAAATATACCACTGTGGTCAAGAGCAGTAATTGGGATTATTTTATTTGTACCTAGTCATTCTTGGGAAGATCGATTCTGTTTAAGACCATCTTTTTTTTTTCGTTTGTGTTTCTCTGAAATGCAAGATCGGCTTTTTCGGATCAACTAAATGTTGATCCATTGGTTGTAATAGGGATTGTCCAACTGATGTGTCACCTGAGCCTGATGTCATGGGCTGAGAGAGAATGACTCACCCAAAATCACCTAGATGGCTTTCATTCCTAAGGTGTGGGACTAGATCTCAGAATCGCCTGGTTTCTTGCTTGGTGCCGTAGTCACACCAGGCCAAACAGACTTAAAGACGGATCATACACTGCTGAAATACAAGGGTTATATGATCATCTTCACATCTCATCATACCAAGTCCTGGGATTTACAGGTCAATTGCTAAAAATATCAGTGTGTACTCCAACTTATCTACAGTACCTGAATTTGCATGAGTACAAAAAGCACAATCGAGAAAATGAGTACGAACCACAAGACTATCTTTTGAAGAAAAAAGAAAAGTTTGCATTGAAAGTGCTGAGGAAGAGAGTTATGAATGATGACTATTTGTCTAGATTTGTGCTTTTTTAAAACAAAAGCACAACAAAACTAAGTGAGGAAATAGCCACTGTTTCACACCGTTGCAATATTATCTTCCTTATTGATTAGTGTGCCTTATTCAGCCAAGAAGGAGGTCAGCTGCAGGTCAAAGATACGTTAGAGATGCTTCAAATCGGTACTGACCTATCATAAGCACTTGGGGCATACCTGCCCTTAGTCATAATGATCAGGTGTAAGTAAGATGATTTGGAAAGTTGCTGAGCATGCAGGACTCCTGGTGAACTTTCAACATTCACAGCACTTTTGAAAACCAGCCCATTTATTTAGATAGACAAGTTTTGATTTAGGAACCTATTGTAATGTGCTTAAAAAGGAAAAGGAAAAATTGAATGTACTGTTTATGCTGAGTTTAGAACTACAAAATTGCTACATAAGAATTGCCTTGGTGGCAATTCAGTTCCTACCAGTCACCAGAGAAGCTGAGATGTCATAAGCAGGGCATGATATTTAGCATGTTTAGCATCGACAGGACCATAATTTGTCCAAGAATCAGAGTCATAAATCATGATGGTCGTTAAGCAAAGACTGCAGTCATTAAGCGAATACCGTGCTCATTAAGCTAGCTGGTTTCCAAGCACCCAAAATACAATCACATAACCTCAGGGATGTGTGTTTGCAACTTTCAACAAGGCTCATAAGTAGCTCAGGGGAGGCCTGTCTTAGCTTTGAATAGTTGCTAAGTGGCCAGTCATTAAACGAGGACTAACTATGTCTTCTTTTTTTAACTTGATCATGCATCAGGCTGCTGTATTCCAAATCAATGAAATTTCAAGGATAGATTCATTTCAATTACTGTAATATAGCCTTATGTTAGAAAGACTAAATACTGTAAGGAAAACTTATTAAAATTTCAGCGGATGTATTCTTCATCCCAAATAGACTTCATTTTTTTGAGAGGAATGTGGTGACAGGTAAAGTGTGAATATTAATTACTGAACTAATAAAAACAGGGTAGAATCCCCTGAATTTTACTTTTTAGCTGATTTTGTAGGGTATAGGTTATATAATGTGTTTTTTTAACAGTAATGTGACTAGTGATCCTAATTCATTAGTTATTAGTTAATTAGGTCCAGATATTTTGAGGTAGAAGTAAAGGAGGCAGTTTGGAAGCTTTCACTCAGCTTTAATCAGATAAACGAGGCAGATGTAAAGCAATAAAGTTGAGATCTATAATGAATCAATAAAGAAGAACACTTCCATCTCTTCTTAGATGGAAACTGTCAAGGAAGATATGCTGAAAATTCTGATTGAAAAATTTGAAGGTCACATTTTCTGGAAATGTTATGCAGGATTCTTTGTTGTATCATTTAAGGATATAACTTATAGGAAATCAATATTTTTCTGTTTAAGTTACAAAACTTCAATAGTTTTGGGCTTAATGAGATCATACTTTGTGCTTGAACTACTTAAAGTAAGTATATGTATAATAGCTATGATGGATCCTGAGGCCTATTATAGCTTTTGTTACATTTGGATAGTACACTCATGAAAATTCAGCAGTTACACGAAGGACTAAACTCCCTCTTCTAAAGCAGACCACTCAAACTATGGGAATCTTGATCTATCAAAATCTTTGTCCTGGAAGGGAACACCATATTCTCATAATAATGCATCTATACCTTTGACAATTGTAAGTCTGGTATATCTATAGGAGGAGAGACTCCATTCATCCATTCATGAACATTTGAATGTCACTTCAGTCCAAAGATACATCAATGAAGACTCAATCATCCAGGCCAAAAATATCTAAAAAGGTTAAATCATGGCAATTGGACCAATGTTTGTTAATCTGAGATATTTTGTTAATTATCCAAGTAACTTTATTTTATTTATTTTTAATTACATTTATATGCCGCCCTTCTCCGAAGACTCAGGGCAGCTTACAATTTTTGGAGCACAACCCAATGTGCTCAGCAATAGCCTTCATTCCATTGTATATGCCTGCTTATTACTAAGCGGCATTTTTACAAGGTCAGCTAATTGCCCCCAACAATCTTGGGTCCTCAATTTACCTACCCCGAGAGGATGGAAGGCTGAGTCAACCTTGAGCCTGGTGGGATTCGAGCCTACAGTAATTGTAGACAGCTGGATCTTAAGAGCAGGCATTTACCGCCTGAGCCACCAAGGCTTTATCAGCCAAAACAAAAAATTAGTTAGGTAGAGAGAGTCATTGGAATATACTAACTCTTGCCACACTAACTTGCACGGGTTTTCTCCCCAAAATATATTTCAATATGTCAAGAGGTTCTGCAATTTCCATTTTCCTAAGTGTATTTCACAACTTGATCTGGTTGAACCCAATCAAAGGCCTTTCTATAATCAATAAAGCACATACTGACTTCATTTCAGTATATTTTGGCTTTCACAACTATCCACATGCCTCAGCAATAATCTCTCTTGTTCCTTTGCCTTTTTTTTCTCTAAAGCCACCTTGAACCTGTGGCATCTCCCTTTCCTTGCAGGACTCTAATCTGAGCTGGATGATCCTAAACATTATTTTCCTAGCATGTGAAACAAATAATATTTTATGATCATTTGCATATCTTATTACATTTCCTTTCTTTGATATTGGAATGTAGATTTTGTACAGTTTGTGAGCCACTGTGTTGTTTTCCAGCTTTGCTGATATTGTTGGATCCTTTGCTGATTCTTCTGTTGCTTGCGATATTTACAGATGTTGTAATACTGCTTCATGTTTCTTCTAACAGCTCTCTGAAATTCTTTGTTAATTTCCCTCCCCTTGAGATCTTTTCTTCTGGCAATTTATTTCACTTGCTTTCTATAGTTTCCTGATCTTCAGTAGTTTATTTTTTCACCTTCCTTTCTAACAACCTTTTAATATCATTTCAACTATTCCTCTGGTTTCCTATGGTATCAGTGAGGTCCAAAATGGCAATGACTGCAAAAAGATTCCTGGTTTTCCTGAAAATGATGGGGTTGTGCTCAGGATCGCATTATGGAAAATGGTTGGTTTTCTTCTGTTTTGGCATAAGACATTTCTGAATAGTTTCTGTTCCACAATCGACCCGTGGCAAAATGGCTTCTTTACAATTAAGTTCTTCCATCTCCTTGCACAGTCAATTTGATTTCTATGTATTCTATCTTGTGATGATAATTCTACAAATGACATTTTGATTGCTTGAAGACAGTGTTAGCCATGAAGAATCATTGGATAGGCAGGAACTGATAAATAATTCTTTTGTTTCATATAGACTCAACCATGTTTTCCTCCTAAATATTTCTAACTTTGGCATTCCAGTATAAGCACTGCATCTTGCTTGCATATTCCATCACTTTCAGGCTGAATTTGATCATAAAACTCACCATCCTCTTCTTTTTCTTCATTAATAGTTGGCACGTAACTTTAGGAAATCATCGTATTAAAAGAGTTCCCCATACTGTATAATTATTATGATTCAGTAGTTGACTCCATTGTACCCAAGGACAATCTTTGAGAGATCCCTCCTGACTTTATAAGCAATGCTATATTCTTTTTTTATTGTATGTCCTGAGGAGTAAAAAGTACCATCTTCTGACTGCAATTCTAACCCATCTCATCCCAATTCAATTCAAGCATGGTTTGTTTTTCCTAAACTGTATGAAGTTATGTCTTTGCTGTTACCTTTAAAGTGATAATCCACCATATTGCTGCTGCCCAGTATAATTGCCTGCTTGTTTTAAGTGGGCAGTTGGGATGATTTGGAGATACTTCTAGGATTATATACATTCCCAATGTTCTTTGTTCATCCTTTCCAGGAAAATCATGTTTAGTACTGCAAGGAGCCCCAGACCGCTCCTGAGTGAAGGAGTGGAATATCTGTCAGTTTGAACTGAGGTAACGGAATGTGAGGCAACAGGCAGTTGGAACAGAGTTCTTTTCAGGTGGGGAAGGGGAGTACAACTCTTTAGCATCAGAGCATGTTTATTTATTTATTGGATTTATATTGCCGCCTATTTGCCCATGTTAATTACTGTATTAAGAAATAGTCATGATCTGATGGTTATTTCGAAAAATCCTTTCTTAGCGAGCACCTAGAGGCCAAGAGGAACATACTTGCCAAATTTCAAGTTCGTAGGCTGTACGGTTCTGGAGATTTCGTGATGAGTGAGTGGTACTTGGCTTTTAAATATATAGATTCTTGTTGAAGATAACTTGGTTTCTTCTTTCTCAGGTAAACCTAAGCTGGAGATTCTTTACTGCTAATCCTATTTTACGTTTGAGGTGGAGTTTGGGAAAGCCACTGTTCTTTGTACAGGTAGTCCTTGACTTACAATCATTTGTTTAGTGACTGTTCAAAAGAGTGAAAATAGAAAATTGAAAAAAGTGACTTATGATCATTTTTCACACTTAAAACCATTGCAGCATCGCCATGGTCACATGATTAAAATTCAGAGGCTTGGCTACTGACTCATATTTGTGATGGTTACAGTGTCATGGGGGGGTCATGTGATCATCTTTTGTGACCGTCTGACAAGCCAAAATCAATGGGGAAACTCTATTCACTTAACAACTATGTTACTAACCTAACTGCTGCAGCAGAGGTTGTATTCAGCAGGTTCTGGAGAACTGGTAGTGGAAATTTTGAGTAGTTCAGAGAACTGGTAGTGGAAATTTTGAGTAGTTTGGGATGCCACCTCTGACTGGCCCCACCACCATCTATTCTCTGCCTCCCGAGTCCCAGCTGATTGGCTGGGTCTTCATTTGCTGCCCTGCATAGGAGAATGGAGCTGGAAAGCAGGTTAGTGGGGTGGGGAGGGAATGGAGATTTTACAGTATCCTTCCCTTGCCATGCCCATCAAGCCACGCCCACCAAGCCATGCCACACCCACCAAGCCACGCCCACAGAACTGGTAGTAAAAAAATTTTAATCGCACTACTGTGCTGCAGTGATTCCCTTAACAACTGTGGCAAGAAATATATTAAAGTGGGGCAAAACTCACTTAACATCTGTCTTGCTTGGCAGGGAAGGATTTTGGTCTCAGTTATGGTCGTAAGTAGAGGATTACCAGTAGTTATGCTTCCACAAAGCGGGGACAAAGCCAGCCTGCTTCCTAGGATAATTGTAGCAATTACTGGCTTCTATATTTATAACTGCATGATTAATTTTATCATTAGACACCATCCAGCCAAAGTTGAGAATTCTTAATCTGAGGGATTTATGTGTGCATTTAAATGTCGTGCTGAAATTAATGGGGCTTAAATGTCATTAACATTGTTTGCATTGCACCTTTTATTTTTCCTTTCAGCATGAATAGCAACTTGAGAAACAGAAAAGAGTGAAATTATAATGAGCAGATTTGTAATTTTTTTTAATGTGCAAATAGAAAGGAATCTTTTGGTTCTCATTATTTTTTATTGTTCTATCAGGTATCCATTGTTTCAAAAGATACACTTTCCCTCCTTGTATTGTTTTCCTGCTCCAAATAAATTAAGTCATATGTATTCAGCAAATTTTACTAGAAACCTGGAAGGATGGAGTGAATATCATCTCCAAACAAAACATTTCCTGTTGCAAGGGCTGAATTGGAATAATAAGAATTTTTATAGGGAGTTGATATGCGTTTGAAGCAGTTTGGTTAAAATGTCAGAATAAGGAGAGAGGTGCAGATTTAAATTTACCCTCACCCGTGAAAATTTTCTCTCTCCCCCCTCTCCCTCCCTCCCTCCCCCCTCCCTCTCTCTCTTGAGCCAAACACACACTGTCAGCTCAGTCTACCTTTCAGGGTTGTTGAGGGGGAGAATTGGAAGAGGGAATGCTCTACATGCTGCTTTGTGCTCTTACATGATAGTTGGATATGAAACTAATGAATAAAATTAGCTTTTGTAGAGTTATCATAATGATTGCATCCAGAGGATACAATTGCATTTATTGAAATATAAAGAATTGCTGGTTTACTTTTACATTGCTTTGGTAGTTTATTGGTGTCAAGCCACTTTTGTTGCCAAAGGATACAGACTGACATTGCTTTTCAAGTTGCCCGCATCCTCCATAATTACAGAAATCATATAAAAGATATTTTGGCCTTGAAATTACAAGAATAGGAAAGTTCCAAAACAATAATAAGAAATGTTTACTAGAGATGTACCCTACATGTTGAGGCAGCTTGTTTAAATCAGGAGTGGATATTGCTGAACAGAAGACATATTTCTACAAAACATGTAGGCCTATAAAAAACAAGGGGTAAAAAGGAAATGCACAGGACCAGACTCAAACTCATCTATAATCCCACGGTATATATTTTAGTTTTATTCAGTTTTAATTATCTAGGCCATGGATGTCAAACTTGATTGCATCACATGACGTATCATGACATATCGTGATGTTTTTTTGCCTTTGTGGAGCTGGGTTGGGCGTGGCCTGCACATGATGCATCCAGCCCGCGGGCTGCCAGTTTGATAGGCCTCATCTGGGCTCATAGTTTATTAATAGTAGTGCATGTGCTAGCATCATATGATTTTATGTCAGATTAAATTACCATCACTTATATTTGTACCTACCTATACATGCGTGTAACCCCATCACATCACAGTGATACCTTGGTATTCAACTGCTTTGAAACTCATCAAATTTGGTACGCAACACATTTTGACATGAAAATCTTGTCCCAGTACTCATCATTTGTTTGGTACCCAATGCACAAGCTAGAACTTTTTGGTGTCGGCTGCCTTGTGACTTACTACATCATTCTTTATGGGGAAAAATTATTTGGTATTCATCATGCCTCCTGGAACCAATTAACAACGAGGTACCACTATATTATCTGGCATTAGCAATGTTCTATGGAGCACCCCCAAAAGAGTGCAAAGTACAAGAAATTGTAGGCTGGAGGTAAGTGCTTTCTTCAGAGGTGGTATTCAGCAGGTTCTGACCAGTTCTGGAGAACCGGTAGCAGAAATTTTGAGTAGTTCGGAGAACTGGCAAATACCACCTCTGACTGGCCCTGCCTCCATCTATTCTCTGTCTCCCGAGTCCCAGCTGATCGGCTGGGTCTTCTTTTGTTGTTCTGCACAGGAGAACAGAGCTGGAAAGCAGGATAGTGGGGTGGGGAGGGAATGGAGATTTTGCAGTATTCTTCTGCTGCCATTCCCACCAAGCCATACCATGCCCACCAAGCCACACCCACAGAACCGGAAGTAAAAAAATGTAAATCCCACCACTGGCTTTCTTTCTGCCAGCCTTTGGATGTCTCAGCATTGCTCTATTTCCTGTCTTTAGTGAGCATTGTGCTAAGGTATACAAATTAAGTTACTTCTCTAGGGATTTTTTTGCCATTGTATAACTGTTTTTTTTCATATAAAGCTTTTAGTCTGTTTCCCCTTTCAAACACAACCCCCTTCATCTTCAGATCTGAAGATCCATATTCCTTGATCCATTGTGCGATCATACTATTTATCCATTGTAACTCATATGGGTTCTCGGCCAACATAGTACTGACTGCACACACACACAAAAGTTTTACACCCCCATCAGCAGACCTCTAACATCACCACATGCATTTTCATGCTATATATACAGTATACGGCCACTCCTTGCTTAGTGACTACCTCAGTTAACAACAATTTGCAAATAAAATGGTAATAAATTGTGTGTGTGTGTGTGTGTGTATGTGTGTGTGTGTATATATATATATATATATGTAGGTCTTGGTGTATTCGGGTCTTGTCCCGTATAAGATTGAGAATACCTTGGCAACGTTTTGACGAAATCTCATCCATCATCTTCAGGCTGGTGTCTTCAGCTTCGTTCTCCTGGGAGAAGTGTATGATCGTGGCTGTTTTTCCCTTTTAAACTCTAGAGTTGGCTGTGTTGTTATTTCTTGATTGGTTTGTGGAGTTGATGTATGCAGATTGGATGGCTTTTTCCTGAGACCCTGTGTGGCTGAGGTGCTGGCTGTGTGTCTCTCAGCCTTTTGTGTTGTAACGACCTGGGTAATGGGCTGTGTGATGACCTTCTGAGTTCTATTGTTGTGACGTCCTGGGTGTGGTGCTGTAATCTCCTGGATCTTTGTCTGTGCTGCAACCTCCTGATGTTTTGTGTTGTGATCTCCTGAGTTCTGTGATGTAGTATCCTGGGTGGAAGGCTGTGATGTGGCATTCTGGGCCTTGGTTTGGCTCCGAGTTTGAGGTCTGGCTATGTGTTTATAGCGTGTGTCAGTTTGCTTAGTTTGGGGGTTGGAGGGGGGTGTAGCACCACAGATAAAATCAGCAAAATTCTCCACAAACACAATATCAGGACAGCCTTTAGCACTGACCAAAAAATAGCCAACATCTTAAGAAACCCCAAAGACAAGATCCAGCTAGAAAACCAAGGAGTTTATAAAATACCATGCAAAATTTGCCCAGCCACATACATTGGACAAACCAACAGGAGAATAAATGCACGCATCGCAGAACACAAGAACGCAGTCAAAAAAGAAGAAAAAACTTCCTCCCTTTTCCAGCACCTTAAAGCCACAGGACATGAAATTGATTTTGAGGGATCCAAACTTATCTCCAATACTGAACACTTCAACAAGAGAATAATTAGGGAAGCCATCGAAATAGAGAAACACTCCCATAACATGAATAAACGGGATGATACTTCCCGCCTACCAGACACCTGGAAACTAGCCCTAATCAACAAACGAGTCCCAGCCACGAAAACCAACACAGGACCCAAAATAACACATGATGCCACCACCAATCTCCTTCACCAGACTCAAACCCAAGCCCACGCCACAGATGAAAGGCAACCACCATCCAGAAACCAGACCATGGCTGCAACACCAGCTGCTACACCCCCTCCAACCCCAAACTAAGCAAACTGACACACGCTATAAACACATAGCCAGACCTCAAACTCGAGCCAAACCAAGGCCAGAATGCCACATCACAGCCTTCCACCCAGGATACTACATCAGAGAACTCAGGAGATCACAACACAAAACATCAGGAGGTTGCAGCACAGACAACGACCCAGGAGATTACAGCACCACACCCAGGACGTCACAACAATAGAACTCAGAAGATCATCACACAGCCCATTACCCAGGTCGTTACAACACAAAAGGCTGAGAGACACACAGCCAGCACCTCAGCCACACAGGGTCTCAGGAAAAAGCCATCCAATCTGCATACATCAACTCCACAAACCAATCAAGAAATAACAACACAGCCAACTCTAGAGTTTAAAAGGGGAAAACAGCCACAATCACACACTTCTCCCAGAAGAACGAAGCTGAAGACACCAGCCTGAAGATGACGGATGAGATTTCGTCGAAACATTGCCAAGGTATTCTCAATCATACACGGGACAAAACCCGAATACACCAAGACCTACATATATATATATATATATATATATATATATATATATATATATATATATATGATAATATGCTCACTTAACAAATATATATATGATAATACGCTCACTTAACAACCAATTTTCCTGCAACAAAAGGGAAAAAGTAGAACTGCTTAATTAATTCTTTGCATCAGTCTTCACACAAAAGGAAAACAAAATAGTTCAACCAATCAAAAGTAGCACTGTAGGAGACAGAATAGGAATGCAAATCAAAATAGGCAAGAAAATGGTAAGAGAATATCTATCCACACTAGATGAGTTCATATCACCAGGACTAGATGGATTACATCCTAAGGTTCTGAAATTGCTGGTAGACATGATCTTGAAACTACTGAACAAAATCTTTCAAAGCACCTGGGGCATCAAGGAAATACCAGAGGACTGGAAAAGAACTAATGTGATTCCAGTTTACCAAAGGGTGGGAAACTGGAACTAGGAAACAGACCAAACAACCTGACATCAATACCTGGGAAGATCTTGGAAAAGAGAAACAGCACATTTGCAAGCACCTAGAAACAAACAAGACAATTACTTAGAAGTCAGCATGGGTTTGTCGAAAATAGTTCATGCCAGACAAATCTTATTGCCTTCTTTAACAAAGTGACTAAATTACAGTAGTAGATAAGGGAAACGTTGGGTTTACTTAGACCTCAGTAAGGCATTTGATTAAGTAGAGCACAGCTTTAAAGTAGAGTACAGCATTCAGCGAGTAGTCATCAATGGCACTACATCTACATGGAGGGAAGCATGCAGTGGGTACTTTGCAGTCCTCTTTTAGGCCCAGTTCTCTTCAACATCTTTATAAGTGATCTAATTGAAGGAATAGAAGGGGAACTCATCAAATTTGCAGATGATACCGAGCTTGGTGGGTGGGTGGGGAAACAGCTTGCACTTTAGATGATACACTCAAGATTCAGAAGAACCTTATCCAACAAAATGCAATTCATTGGTGATAAAAGTAAAGTCCTACACACAGGCAAGAAAAACTAAAAGTGCAGACATAGGTAGGTTGATGTTATACCAACAGTAGCAACTGTGAGGGATCTAGGTTTCCTAATAGATCACCATTTAAGTATGAACCAGCAGTGTGCTACAGCTGCCAAAAAGCTAATGCAATTCTAGATGGTTAGGTTCCAGATCGCATGATGTGATAGCACCACTGTATGAAGTAACATCACGTTTGGAATACTGCACCTAATTTTGGTCACCATGATACCAAAAAGATGTTGAGAGACCCTAGAAAGAGTGCAGAGAAGAGCAAAAAAAAGATGATAAGGGGTCTGGAGGCTAAATCAAATGATCAATGAATATGTCTAGTTTAATGAAGAGAACGACTTGGGTTGATATGATACCAACAGGCTTCATAAAGCCTGCTGTGGGCCTTGAGCTTTAAATCCCAAAGGTGCTTTTTCAAGAGGCAACTGGGCTTTGTGTTTTTTTTCTTTGAAGACGTTTCGCTTCTCATCCAAGAAGCTTCTTCAGCTCTGACTGGATGGTGAGGGATGGAAGGATTTATACTCCTTGCAGACAGTTGGTCATTTGCATCCTTTTAGAGAGTGTAGTTGAGGCCACTTGGAGGTTTATCTGTGTCCTCAGGGTCACCTGAGTAGTGCAAATTGGTGTGGAGCCTTCTTGGAACTGTTGAAAGAAGGACAGTGTCGTAGAGTGGAGAT
The DNA here is from genome assembly GCA_009733165.1 of Naja naja. Taxonomy (NCBI): domain Eukaryota; kingdom Metazoa; phylum Chordata; class Lepidosauria; order Squamata; family Elapidae; genus Naja; species Naja naja. Next base: position 209,043,415 of record CM019149.1, read on the forward strand.
AGATGATGCCATACCCCTCCCTCTCTGTTGAGAGAGGCTGCTCAGTTTTGACATAAGTGGCCTCTTTGACCCCCCTCTTTCAGTCCAGTTGCCTTTTGAAAAAGCAGCTTTGGGACAACCATGACCTGGATGATTGAGAATCTCCATAGAGGTTGAGCTCTAAATGTTCAAAATCACTTCTTAAAATATATTTGAAGTATAACATTAAAACAAACCTTAAACCTTAAATTTATTCTTTTTCCTCTTCCCACATTTACCAGGGTTAGGAAACAAACATTTTTTTTTAAAAAAAATAGAGTTTTAAACAGCATTTGGAAGAGAGATGCCTCTCTCTATTTGGTAGCTAATTAAAAGCAGATATTGAAGAGAAAATGTTTCACCATTCCAAGAAAATATACTCCTCTTTATCTAGAGTCCTAAGGTTGGATTAAGGCCAACTGATGTCCCAAGCGTGAGATGGAATGCTTACCCCATGAGATGGAAACAAATGTGTTATCAAATAACACCTTCAAACCCATAGTTTCAAATCTTAGTCACTCACCAAGCCAAAGAAAATATTATTAAACAACGCAGTTTAAAGTTGAGCACCACAGATAAGGACAAATTACTAAAAAAATCAATTAAGGTTGAATGGGACAATGAAAAAAAATACGGAATGATAGCTAGGAAAAAAAAAATTCTGTATGATACTCTTTTTTGGTACCTGAATCATGTGCTTATTTTGCTTAATGTTTAATTGAGGGCTGGATGGAGTCCTCTAAACTGCAGAGCTGGAGGTGTATTGTAACTGAATCAATCTTACAGGCTTCCCTGTCCTTTCCTTGCTGATTTATTTCAGCAAAACCATTTTGGGAAAAAAAAGACCCGAGAAAAGACCTTCTCTTTATAGGAAGGGAGGCGAAAGCAGCTGCAAGAGATACCTCGTATTAGAAACAGACATCTATAAAATGAAGAGGGGGAGGATGGAAACCCAAGAAGGGCAGCTCTGTAACCACAATATGTGGCTCGCAGTAGGAACTCACTGGAAATGTTTGGCTTTGACAGCTTTGAGCCAATGAGACACATTAAGGATCCTTTACTTGAAAGGAGGTTGGGAAACTTGCTCGGCTAAGTTCCATTTCAAAGATTTTTCTCTCGGCAAAGCCAATGGGCTTTGTTTTCTCTTTCAGGTATATGTAATTGTAGGTGTCTCAGCTCAGCAGGGAAAAAGAAGTTGAAGGTCTGTTTGGGTTACCAGCAGATGAAAAGCCATTAAGAGAAAAGTCCTTTTTCTTGATGTATCTATTGAGCTGGGGTTGGTTGAAGAAGTGAAGGAACATGCCTTCACTTTAGCATTGAATACAAAAACCCGAGAACATGCAGCATTGACTAGGATCTTTTATTATGAATGGAATGGAGTGGAGTGGAGTGGAGTGGAGTGGAATGGAGTGGAATGGAATGGAATGAATAGAATAGAATAGAATAGAATAGAATAGAATAGAATAGAATAGAGCAGAGCTGGAAGGGACCTTGGAGGTCTTCTAATCCAGCCCCCTGCTCAAGCAGGAGAACTTACACTATTTCAGATAAGTGACTGTCTAGTCCAGCCATGGGCAAACTACGGCCCGGGGGCCGGATCCAGCCCGTTCGGCTGTTCTATCCAGCCCATGGAGCCGAAAGAGCGGAGGGTTCTCTTGCTCTCCCAGAAGGCTACGTGAAGTAATCTAACTTTGAATTTATATTAGTTCACACAAACACTCCATCCATGCTTTTGTTCCGGCCCTCCGGTCCAGTTTAAGAACCCATTGTGGCCCTCGAGTCAAAAAGTTTGCCCACCCCTGGTCTGGTCTCTTCTTAAAAACCTCCAGAGTGCCCATGATTTCTGAAGGGAGGCTGTTCCATTGGTTAATTGTCTTCACTGTTAGGAAGTTTCTCCTTAATTCCAGGTGGTTCCAAATTAGTTTCCTACCATTGCTTCTTGTCCTGTCCTCTGGTGCTTTGTAGAATAATTTGACCCTCTCTTCTTTGTGGCAGCCCCGCATACTGGAATACTGCTATCGTCATTTTTAATAGATGGCTTTTTCTAGTGATAGAGCATCTTCTATCCAATAGACAGAGATAGTGTCTACCTAGGGGCAGGGGTGGGATTCAACTGGCGTTACTACTGGTTCAGTGATTACGTTTTGCTGCGCAAAGCAGCTGAGGTTGAAAAAGCAGGAAATAAAGGACAGGTAAGAGCCCGGGTAGGTAGGTGGGCCAAACAGCAGCAAATACAGAACTGGTTCGGTGTTTGCTGCTCTTCAGAGCTACTGGTTCTATAGAGCCAGGCAGAACTGGTAGCATCCCACCCCTGCCTAGGGGACAGCTACCTCACAAAAGCCACCTACAGCTATTTCAGATACTAATATTAAAATTCTTAAATCTTTTTAATGGCTAAGATCTTAGGCACGGACCATCATCTAATATCTTCCAGAGGATGAAGAAGCTGCTGACTTGTGGTTTAATCTTAGATCTATTAAAGGAAATGAAAATAACAACAAAACCAACAATGGTTGTAAGGTTAGGCAAAGATTAACCCGTGATAGGCCATAATATTATTGTCCACTAGAGCTTTAATGACATTTTGCTTTATTTGCTTCCTTAAAACTGACTTCATAACTATGGAGTAGATCTATAATGCTCTTCAAGTGACACGATACAGGACATAGATCTTTCTTGCATTATCACAGAAACCAAGCGGACAAGAGAAGACTTCCATCTGTGCATAATTACTAATGTGCAGTCAAGTATTTTAAACCCAGAGTAAAATGATAAAATAAACATAATTGCATGCAGAAAAATCTATCTTGACCTGAACTTTGCAGTGGGGGCATTTGATGGGATTGTCGCATCTTGGGAATATGTCCTTTCCTTTGCATCATTTATACAGAGTATGTATTATTCTGAGTTAATGTGAGACTGAGCCTTTGATCTCGCTTCATTGCACCAAAGTGAAAGAGATGTAAGAGTTGAATTGCTTCCTCTTTTATCCTCAGTCTCAGTCAATAATGTGTCAGCCTCCCGTGCCTCTCATTTGTAGGTTCTGGAATGGCTTTCCGTACTCTCGCTGGTATTTCAGTGCAGTTCTCAAGCCTCCAAGAAATATATTTGAAATGGAAAAGTGTATCTGGAGGTGGGTGGATGGGCAGGAGGCTGGCGAGAGCATCTCACAAACACAAAGATGCACAGATCATCACTTTGACTTTATCTTATTTATAGATGCCGTAGTTACAGCTTTTCAGGAGCCAAATGATTATCATTTCTTCGGTGCTTCAGCAGATGGTATAACCCTACAAGCATTATGTGAAAATCTTAAAGCAAGCAAGGTGGCGGGGCGGGAGGGGGAATGGAACATTTTGCAGGGAGAAATGTTATTGTCATTCCAAATAGAAGACAAAGCCATTTCTGGCATTGTCTTGCGCAGAATATCTGCATTGCTGGTTATTGTCAGGCTGAAATCACCAGGGAAATCAATGGGGTTGGTTTCTGGTAGAGATGGGGTGGCATGTGTGTGGGAGGGGGGTAAGTATCTTTAAAAAAAAATCAAATCAAATCCCCAACTGATTTTTGCAGCATACGAAACTAATCTGATTAATTCTGAGATGGAAAGCCAAAGAAACAAGAGAGACTTGTTCATTATAGACAACATTCTCGTACGTTTTTCAGGAGGCTCTAAACTTGGATGGAATACCAACCCATTGATTGCTATTCAGCTGCTTAAGCAGCTCAGCAACTGATTGAACTGGAAGAATGACTAAGAAATTTTCCCCATTCTTTTCTATTTATCTCCTTCTTCCGTATTAGTTAGCTTGTTGCCTTTTTTCATCTTCCCCAGAAGACCTGCTGATACCAGGGTAAGACCATCTTTTTGAAATATGGTCAGTGGTCATACAGTTAGCCCTCAACATATAACTGCAATTGGGACTAGAAATCCGGTCGTAAGTCATTATGGTGCTATGTTGAAGCACCTATATGACCGGAAGAGTTTTTTCCAGCATTTGTTGTTGTTGTTGCGGTCATTAAGTGAACATGGCAGTTGTTAAGCAAATCCATTCATTTGAATGGTGCTGTTGCCAGAAACTGGCAAACAATGCTGGAAACCAGCCAAAAAAGCAAAATATTGCAGTCACATGCAGCTGGTCCTGAATGTGGTACCTCGCTCAATAGTAGTAACTGTGAGAGGGATCTTGGAGTCCTAGTGGACAACGATTTAAACATGAGCCAGCCGTGTGCAGCAGCTGCCAAAAAAGCCAACACAGTTCTGAGGCTGCATAAACAGAAGGATAGAATCAAGATCATGTGAAGTGTTCATACCACTTTATAGTGCCTTGGTAAGGCCACACTTGGAATACTGCGTTCAGTTTTGGTCACCACAATGTAAAAAAGATGTTGAGACTCTAGAAAGAGTACAGAGAAGAGCAACAAAGATGATTAGGGGTCTGGAGGCTAAAACATATGAATAATGGTTGCTGGAACTGGGTACGCCCCCTCCATATGCGTGCACGACACCCCCATGTGCATTGCACGCCTCTGTGCATGCGCACACATCTCATGCATGCGCTGCACCCCCCATGCATGCATGGCAGATACCTGACAATTAGCTGGCTGTCGGGAGGCGCATGCACAGTGCATTTCTTCCGGGTGACGGCTGGCATGCCGGCAGAAATAGCTCTGCGTGCCACTTCTGGCACACGTGTCATAGTTTTGCCATCACGGCTCTATTCTACAGCAGTAACCTTTCCCTGACCTGCAGTTCCATGATCCTGGGGACAGGGGGCAATAGTGCAACCATTTACAATGGCCAGAAGGTGCTTTAAGGTGTACAAAGCACCTGTTCCTTAGCCATGGTAAATGTGATTTAAGTCAAGGACCTACCTTTAATATAAAAACATAGCATTTTTTTAAAATGAATGTTTTGATTGGGAACATTATGGAAAAATTAACTGGAAAAGCATTCTGGTAATCTGTTACTCTGAGCACGTCCTTCTAACCACTGTTTCAATTGTGTTTTCAATTGAGAAAAAGGGGAAAGTGAAGGAGGTGCTTGGAAAGCTACAGTTTTCTATCTGGATTTGATCCTCTCAAATATCACGAGTAACAGCATTCTTTTCTTTGTCTTTTTTTTTAAAACTCAAGCAGCCATTACACAATCTCAGAATAATAGAGTTGAAAGAATTAGATTTGAAAGAATTCCTGACTTCACCCAGGCATAGTTACATGCCAAGTAACCAACACCTAACTGGAAAGCAAAGGAGCAAGATTAAATATAAGCAACAAACAGCAAAATATGCTGTTCAATAGAATCTTAAGAGTCTAAGTTCCTTTCTGTTCATCTTACAGAAACAAATATCAAACAGGGTTTAATCGAATTTCTGTTTTTCATGCTTTCCTCTTTCTCAGAATTTGAGTACTTTTTTTCTCAAAATTTCCCCATGTTCGTTCCTTCTCTATCTTCAGAGTGAGTACTATATTCCTTTACATTTACAAATGATAGCCAGTAAGGTGCTTTCCTGTGAGAACATAATGCAGGGATTGGGGGTGAATTCCATTTTATGAAACATTTATGAGAATAATGCACAGGTAGTCCTCGACTTATGACCACAATTGAACCCAAAATTTCTGTGCTTAAGTGAGACATTTGTTAAGTGAATTTTGCCCCATTTTATGACTTTTCTTGCCTCTGATGTTAAGTGAATCACTGCAGTTGATAAGTTAGTAACCCGGTTGTTCAGTGAATCTGGTTTCCCCATTGATTTTGCTTGTCAGAAGGTGACAAAAGGTGTTCACATGATCTTGGGACACTGCAACCATCATAAATATGAACCCATTGCCAAGCATCTGAATTTTGATCACATGATCATGGGGATACCGGAAAGGTCGTAACTATGAAAAATGGTCATAAGTCACTTTTTTCAGTGCCGTTGTAACTTTGAATGGTCACTAAATGAACTGTTGTAAGACTACCTGTATTACAAATATTACGAACAATTGAAAATGCATATTTGCAGAAATGTGTATACAAAAATGCATGGTAGTTCTATGGAAACTTAGCCTAAACTCTTAAATTAGAGCAGGAATAGGTAGAAAAAAAATTCAGAATAGAAATCAACAGATTTGTAAAGACATGCAAAAGTGAAAAAAAAGATGCAAGTATATTAAAATATGGGGGATTCAAGAAGCAAATCTCTGTGTCCAGTTTGTTGTAATGCCCCCCCAAAATAATTAAGTGGACCCTCAAAATAAATCATGTGTAGCAAAACAGGATGAGATAAACGTCTCTTTGACAAAGAAAAAAAACTTGTAGGGATAAAACTCAAGATTAGAGTATAGGAAGTGGGCATATAACCTTATCTAGCAAAAGCATCCTTTGGTGCAATTTTCTGTTGGAAAAGGTAGATTTAGTACCTCACACTTTCAAGCTTATCACCAGATATTTTAGCTTTGGCCATCGGTCAGAACCAGGATTTTCAAATGTTCAGCTTCTTTATCAGCACAACTTGAAAGTTTTAACTGAGATCATTGAAGTCCCTTCAAATATTGGGATCCCTGTTTCTTTAAGGATGCCTTTAGCTCTACAAGTTATTCTTGGAAAATAGAGAGCTATGGATATAAGTGTATATCATTTAAATTCATTTAGCAAAGGTTCCATTGTATGACCAATCACTTTTGATGAAATAGTTCCTTCTTAAAAAAATAATCTGTAGAGTTTAAAATAAAGTTGTATTTATTTCAGCATTCTCAAGATTTATTCATTTGTTCCTGTTTGGTCCATGCAATTCCTGCTTCCAAAACACCACATCGGTTAGAGATTTTGTAGGAACCAACCAAGGCTCTTACTATCCCAGTAACCCATTTTTATAAGAAGTTGAAGGAATTTGAAGAAATTGACATTAATTATTTGTGTGACCTTTGGGCTAATGAGCTCATATGTCCTATTCTTGTAAGCAAGTGAATGTCTCTAAAGAATGTAAAATTAAACCTCTTTTGATCTTGAAAAGAGACTAACACAAGATAAATTTTGATTCGTGTACTGTATATTACATGCCTCAGAAAATGTTTACGTTGTCCTTGCACTTGATCTGCCTTTGAAAATGCAGTTCATGAATTGATAAATAAAATCATCATGAACTGGGCCTCTATATTTCAAGGATTTGGGGATGAAATCCATAGGTTTGCTAAGAAGATGGATAGAACTGGCTACACTAATGTGTTATCTTCCAGATAGTACAGGTACCATTCCCGACATTTTAAGTGTATCATTGGAAGAGCCATCTTATGCCAATGGGACTAGCCTGCCCCACTCGCTCTGGCAGAAGAGGCTTACTTTAGATGCCACCTACCAGAGGTGGTATTCAGCAGGTTCTGACCAGTTCTGGAGAACTGGTAGTGGAAATTTTGAGTAGTTTGGAGAACCGGCAAATACCACCTCTGACTGGCCCCACCCCAATCTATTCTTTGCCTCCCGAGTCCCAGCTGATTGGCTGGGTCTTCTTTTGTTGCCCTGCAGAGGAGAACAGAGTTGGAAAGCAGGTTAGTGGGGTGGGGAGGGAATGGGATTTTACAGTAACCTTCCCTTGGAGTGGGGAGGGAATGGAGATTTTATAGTATCCTTCCCCTGCCATGCCCACTAAGCCATACCCACCAAGCCACACCCACAGAACCAGTAGTAAAAATTGTTGAATCCCACCACTGCCACCTACCAAAGAATTTTGGCTGGTGGTGTCAGGGGTGGGGATTCTACCAGTTCGCACCTATTCGCTAGAACCGGTTGTTAATATTCTAAACAGTTTGGAGAACCGGTTGTTAGAAGAAATTACTGGCCTAATCCTGTAAGGAAGGCAGGAAGGAAACATTCTGGTGTTGCTTACAGAAACTGCCTCTCCGTTAACCCTTATTACATTCTTGGCAGGACTAGACTTCCTGTCTCTGGAACTTCTCTGGAGGTTTTTTTCCCTCCTTTGCTGGTACTTTGCTTGTGTGGAGTGACCATTCAAAGTTACAATGGCACTGCAAAAAGTGACTTATGACCATTTTTCACACTTACGACTGTTACAGCATCCCCACAGTCATGAGAGGCCAGGCGAGGAGATGCATGCCTCGATGTGAGTGATATTGAGTTGGCCATGCCCAGCCAATAACATGACCACCAAGCCATGCCCACCAACTAAGCCACACCCACAGAAACGGTTGTTAAAAAAATTGAATTCCACCCCTGGGTGGTGTCCAGGAGAAGAGCCTTTCCTGCTTTGGCTCCCAATCTTTGAAATATTCTGCTGCTGGAACTGAGGTCCACCCTCATACTCCTGGCCTTCTAGAAGCGCCTGAAAACTTGGTTCTGCCAGCTGGCCTGGGGCCTTGACAGGGATGTGCTATGTTGGGGATGGTTGATAGGATAGAGAGAAGAACCTCCATGTTCTCCATCCTCTTGGTCTTCCTGTTCAATCGTCTTAATAATTTTGTTTTTTCTTTTTTTAACCTCTTGATTATATTATAAGCCACCCAGAGTCACTGCAACAGTGAGATGGCCAGCATGAAAATGTAATGAATAAAAATAAAATAAATAATAGTGTGTTACTTAGAGATTAATAGATGTTATCCAACATGCAGAAAGGGTACCTGAAGTGGTAAGCTGGGAGAGACAAATATTCTTCCAGACCAGAAATTATGCCTTGATTTTGATGATGGGGTCTTTTGTTAAGATCAAAATGGAGAAGGGGTTATTGATTTAACAATTTATATGACCATCTGCTCACCAGGTAATATGTAAGGTGCTATTTTTTTCCTTGCTGTGAAGAAAAATGCTATAATGCGTGTTCACCAAGAAAGATTTTGTTTCCAACTTTTGCTGATGTTCGATTTAATGGATCTACTAGTTGTAGCACTGCCTGAAGTGAATTTTTCCTTGTAAGAACTTTAGAATGGCCAGTTCAGGTAGGATCGGTAGATTGTATTTGGAACTCGATCCAGGTATTTTCATAGTTATAAAGGTCCCACTTAATCTGTAGATTTTATAGATTCTTTGTCGTACACAGGTGTCCTTGTCTAACAACTACTCATTCAGCAACCGTTCAAATTTAGGATGGTGCTGAACAACTGATGGCTACAACCGGTCTTCATACTATAGCAGAATCCCGCAGTTATGATCCTGATTTGTGACTTTCCCTGTCAACTTCCCACAAGTAAAATCAGTGAGGAAGCTGGCAGGAAGTCAAAAGTAGTAGTCATATGAGACTCTTGCTTGAAGATACGTATGATTCTCATTTAATGATAGAAACTGGGGCTGCTGTAACTGCCATTGCTAAACATCATGGTCACACAGGTTTTTAAGTTACAACTGTGTTGCTTAAAGAGAGAGTTTCTAGGCCCAATTGGCATTATTAAACAGGGCTACCTGCATGGTAAAACAAACAGCCAATGTATAGCAAGTACATTTCAGAATAAAAGGAAGGTGACACACAACCCACAGGCTGCACACACTCCTAATTTCCCAGTAAATTTAAAATAGGTATGCTACATTTCCAGGAGTTTCACTGCAGTTTCTCCTAAACCCCAAATAAAAGGACCTATTCCTAGGTGCCACTCATTGAGAACCTCATTGTGTGAAAGCCATGTTCCTTGTGTCCCTTGGAGGTTCAGCCTCTACTTCATGGGTGTCAAACTTGATTTCATTGAGGGCCGCATCTGGGTTGTATTTGACCTTGAGAGGATGGGGTGGGTGTAACCAAGGTGGGCATGGCCAGCATGATATCACTTGTGTCCGGGGGCATCTGTGGTGGCCCGAGCGTTCTATCAGTGAAAATGGGCTCCTGAGCTCCATTTTTGCCTGTGATGGCCTCCTGCAACCTCCTGCCAGAGAAAACGTAGATCAAGGGGCCACATGCGGCCCTTGCAAGCTCTGTTTTTGGCTGGGACAGCCTCTGTAATCCTCTGCCAGTGAAAATGGAGGTGGGGAGGGCCATGTACGGCCCTTGCAAGCTACATTTTCACTGGCAGAGACACTGCGGGCTACTCCTTCACTGTTTCCAGGGCAGCCCCATGGGCCACATCTAAGCATCCCACAGGCTGGATCCAGTCCATAGGCCTTGAGTTTGACACCCCTGCTCTAGTTGCAAAATCATTGCCCATCTAGCATAATGATCACATGGTTTCTTAAATCCAAGGGATTTTAGGAACCAGATTGTTTAGGAGGTGCTGAGAAATGACTATGAGGATTTGCCACTTACAACTGAGTCTCTTTTCTGAGTCGCTTCATACTCTTAGTTATGTAGATAGTTCAGGGATTTTTTCTTGATACAGGTAGTTCTTGATTTACTATGGTCATTTAACTATTGTTCAAAGATACGATGATGGCTTCGGAAACGGTGCTTTATAGTCTGTAAAGCACTTCTGGCCATCGTAAAACCTTGTGTTGCAAACCCCCCAGGTCACATGACCACATTTTGGGTGCTTTGCAACTGGCTTGTGTTTATGACTGGTTTTTAAGTGCCCTGTGATCATGTGGTTGCCATTTGCAATATTTTCTACCTGCTTCTACAGAAAGTCAATGGGAAAATTGCAAGCAGAAGGGACAGAGAGAAAATGAAATCCTTCGGCGGACTTCAGAAATGCTTGAGAGTAAAAGGGTTGCCTGCTGAAAGGATTTCACTTCAGTGTGTAGCCAAAATCTTCTGGCAGGCAGCTCTTTCTCTTCGACTGCTGAATGACCTCAGAGTTCACTTAACAACTGCAAACATGAATACCAGGTTAATAGTATTGAGTGAAGCAGTCCTGTGAGCATCTTGCTTAATGACTGTTTTGCTCAACAACCAAGGTTTGTGGTCCCAATTGTGATAATAAATTGAGGACTAGTCATACTATTTTGGCTTTGGAAAGTTCACTACAGAAAGATACTTTAAAGATACAGTGGTGTTTTTTGTAGCACCAAAGAACTTTTCTATTCCCCCAGGTTTACTTATTGTGATGATCGATATCATTTTGTCTTGCATATTATTTTAATGCCCTTTTTCAAATAAACATGGGTTACCCATAAAACATATTTTTATGTTCTTGTTATTTTCTAGTAGAGTTTTTCTATGTACCATGGTAGACTATCTTGATAATTGCACCGAAGGCCTCAGTATAAATCTGAATAAATACAAATTGCTACCATCTCATGCTTCAAATAATTATTCAGGACAGTGACTTTACATGTGCTGATGGCTAGGTACATTTAAAGTTGTCTGGATTGTCTCAGAAGAAAACAATTCTAATGTCTTGAAGATACCTGTTTACTCCACCTTTTAACTACTGCAGGATTCATACAGCTGTTCTTAAGACTGATATTATTTCTACCACATTAGCAACTCCACAGAGCTGTTTATCCCATACCTGTTTAGTATGAGATATATTTTTAGTACATATGACTTCTTGCAATTGGGATTAAGATGTGTCAGAATAATATGGGAAGAATGTGCATAAAAAAAGAACTTCATGGGTCCTTCTAATTGAAATTCACTTTGCTAACAGGTTGGTAAGGAGGAGATTCCAAGTGCACCAAGAATTAGAAATATTAGTTTTCCTCTTCATTTACATGAAGACCAGGACTGGTAGCATACAGATTTCTAGATATTGCTGGATTAGGGCTACCATAATCCTTCATCATTGGCCAGGCAGGTTGGAAATGATGAAAATTGGATAACATCTGGCAGATCACATACCGACTCTGCTTGATCTTTCCCTTCTGAAAACATTTGTGCCAATAGCTATTTGTGATATTAACATGTCACATAATGAGAAAAAAGCTGAAGGGGAAATCTCTCTCTCTCTCTCTCTCTCTCTCTCTCTCCCTCCCTCCCTCCCTCCCTCCCTCCCCCTCCCTGTAATCTTGAATCTTGGTAGCAGTAGATGGAAATGCATTAGCTCAGAAGCTGGCTATGAGATTCCTGAGTCAAGAAATTTTCCTTTCCTGCATTGAAGCCTATGGATGATAAAGCTCAAGTTCTACATCATAAATTCCCATTTGGACAGTTGGTTTTGAGAACCTATATCCTCCATCCTTATCATTTTGAAGGGGACCCACAATCGGTAATGAAATCTGCTTGCTTTTCACACAGTGAAATTAGCTTTGATTCTTCGCCTGAAACATGTGTTTAGAAGGCAACATGCAGAGAGTGAATACTGACCCTATCCAAGCAATAAATATCACCAAAGTAATTTTTGCAAAGCTGCCTAGAGTTAAAGCTGAACTATTTTTTTTTCAAGTGGGCCAAAGCAGCTTAGAAGAAAGTTTTGTTCCCCATCCCCTTTTCAGACTGACAATTTTTCTGCATTCCCTATTTAGAAATAAAAAAAATACTTTAAGACTAAATTCTGTTCATGCCAGAGATTACAATTTATTCCATGGAGTTTTAAAATGTAATTGGGGGAAGAAGCTGTATTCTTTCAAAATAGATGTGGGATGTCACTCTACAGCTGAGTCTAACTTTTGCATGATAGCCATTTGTTAAATTCATCAGCTTTGTGTTTTGTGACATGAAGGTCTATTATATCAGTAGCAGATCAAAGTGCTTGTTGTACTATATTATTTCACAATGCACATGGGTAAATCATATATAGTATATTGAAAAGCACTACTGCCTTGTTTGGCAATTTGTATCCCAAAATAAAGTATATAAACGTTGATAATAGGTACAGAGCCTTGCTCTTTCTTCCCCCATCCATGCTTGCTGAAGTGGCAAAATTTGGATAATGATTTACTTATAAAATGAGTAGAAGCAAGTTGGCTATTCTGTTTATTTGAATGCTGGTTGAACAGCAGTCTCCCATAGGTATCCTTGTTGAATGAGGGAAATTAGGGCCTCGGGTGATGGGACTGGCCATAATACATGACTCTCTGTCCCTTATACATGCTGTATTCCCTCTGGTGATCTAATTAGTAAAACAAGACTGAGCCTTTCATGTATGTATGTATGTATGTATGTATGTATGTATGTATGTATGTATGAATATGTAAAGGTTCCCCTCGCCGAAGAGACAGCGCTGTCTGAAGATGTCTCCGTGGTCATGTGGCTGGCATAACTAAATGCCGAAGGCTCATGGAATGCTGTTACCTTCCCACCAAAGTGGTCCCTATTTTTCTACTTGCGTTTTTACATGCCTCTGAACTGCTAGGTTGGCACAAGTAATGGGAGCTCACTCAATTACGCAGTGCTAGGGATTCAAACCACTGAACTGCTGCAAATAGATAGATAGATAGATAGATAGATATATTCTATTCTATCTAGATATATTCTATATAGATATAGATAGATATATATAGATATATAGATATAGATAGATATAGATATATGCGTGATTTAGAAGTGTGTAGGAAAAGAGCAAACAAAACAGGGGGCAGGGGGCAGAGTTAAGCGAATCATTGGCCTGCAGTCATTATATTCCCACAAACTATTTAAGTCCAACCCTTTTTGAATTCTGCTCCATTCTCTGGTGTCAATTTAGTACTGTACATTGGCCGACTCGATTCTTGTGTATAGGCTTGAGCAACAAATCTGGACTGAAACTTATATGTAATCCTGATCCTTCACATCTGACACAGTATGTCTCAAACTTGGGAACTTTTAGATGTGAAGACTTCAACTCTCAGAATTCTCCAGCTACAATGGCTGGATGGAGAGAACTGGGGTTTTGAATTCCACACATTGTAAAGTTTCCAAGTTTGAAAAACAGATCTAATGGGTAATGGGTAATCCTTGTTTCTCCAGTGCCAAACTATAATGCCCACTGGCTATGCTGTCGAGAATTGTAGTACTACTGCAATATCTACAGGTCTACATCCTGGCATTACGGCTTATCTTAGAGGAATTTAGCAATATTCTAGCATGTGAGGAAAGATTACATTTTCAGAGACCCAGACTGCTGCTCCTTTCAATATTCTGGTTTTTAAATAGTTCATTGTTTGATTTATAAGAAAAACTTGCATTAATCCTGTATATGAATGCACAACATGAATATTAACATTAATACCATCAAGAAGAGATTAAAAATCTCAGGAGATTAGCATGCTGGAAAAAAAAAATCAACATTTTTCATGCTCATGATGACAGTTAAAATGGCACCAAGGGTAGTATGCTTTATCACTGTCATTTAACACCGGCAGCATCTCTTTTGACCAAAAACATCCTGATTAATAAATTGAGGCAAATTTATTTCTCATACAGACCCAGGTTGCTAGATCTTGTAACATAGTAATTCCTTTCTTGTACTCTACGAACTCATAGGAAGACAGCTGGATAGAACAAAAGCAAAATCCATGTGGAAATCCACCATGGTGCTTATTCATACATCACCATATAGGCTGATTTCATTGGTTGGATGTACCATCACAGTATGTCTCTAGGTAGTCCTCAGTGTACAACCACAATTGAGTCCAAAATTTCTGTTGCTAAGTGAGACATTTGATAAATGGGTTTTGCATGATTTATGACCTTTCCTGCCACAGCTGTTAAGTGAATCTTAGTAACTTAGTAACCTGGTTGTTAAGAGAATCTGGCTTCTCCATTGACTTGTCAAAAGGTCACAAAGGGGGATCAAATGACCCAGCCAGGATATTACAGCTGTCATAAACATGAGTCCATTGCCAAGTGTCTGAATTTTGATCCTGTGGCCATGGTGATGCCACAACAGTCATATGAAAATTGGTAATAAGCCACTTTTTTCAATGCCATTTATCTTGGAATGGTCACTAAACAAACTGTTGTAAGTCGAGGACTATCTGTATTGTAGACTTAGGGTTCCACATCAGATGATGGTTGGAGCACCTGGAGCATGTGATACATATCCTTACTAAATCATCCAGAGGTAAAGCCTTCAACCCAGAAGGAAAAGACTAGACAGGAAAGTGCAAGAGCGAGCTTGCAATATATGAATATTTTTCAGACTTTGTCTTTCCCAAGAGTAAAGCTTGTTTGTACAAAAAGATGTGTGAATATTTTTTTCCTAAGAATACATTTTGGCTTTTATCATAAATCCCTTGATAATATTTAAAACCAAGATGGGTGGCAAAATCACACATGAGCTTTTAAAGACATACAAACCATCCTTCCTCTATGTAACCTTTGCATGAAATTTTATAATTTTTTAATGACGTGTACAACTAATCTTCAGTCTCTATGGGCAATCCTTGAAATGACTTTTTAAGAAATAGATTAGAAATATTTACGATAGATCTCTCGACAGCCAGAATAGCTAAAAAGAACTCCTGCTTACACCTTCTTTCCCTTTCTCTAGGAGATCACTCCAATCTCAGTACAGATTGCTGTGCAAATCTATTACTGTTTTATACTGGCAATCCCAAATTACATAGGCCTATGAATACCAGTAATCTCTTGGATCAAAAAAATTAGGAGTGTATTGCTTTCAGCCTGTGCTTGTGACTGCTTTAAAGCATTGGCCGAGTTGTGCTATATTCACTTCTGGAAAAAAGATAACTAAATGATAGCGTACGATTTTAATACTCATTTTGGGAAGTTCAGGGAGATGGCAGGCATTTTGGTTCACAAAGAAGTTGTTTTAGCATCCGAGAGCTGAGATCAGGAGCTGGCATTATTGGGGACCTACCAGGTCTCCTAGCCTTGCCATTCCTCATTTTCATTGTTGTTCTTTATTGTCTTTTTTTAGTTGATAATTGAAATGAAAAAGGGCCAGCTTGGTTGAAAGATCCAAGCTAGAACCCAGTAGACCGAGAGCCTTAGTCCCACTTTAAGCATGAAGCCAGCTGTGTAACCTTTCTCAGCCCAGGGAAGAAGGCAGATTACCAACTGGACTCTCTTTCTTTGAAGACCCTCCACTTCTCATCCAAGAAGCTTCTTCAGCTCTGACTGGATGGTGGGGAATGGAAGAATATATATTCCTTGCAGAGGGCAGGTCATTTGCATTATTTTAGAGAGTCATTGAGGCCACCTGGAAGCTTCTCTGTCTTATAAGGGTCACCTGAGTAGTGCAAATGGGCGTGGAGCCTTCTTGAAGCTGTTGAAAGGACTGTATTGTAGACTGGAGATATTCCTCCCCCTCTGTTGAGAGATGCTGTTCAATTTTGACATAGATGATGGCCTCTTTGACCCCTCTTTCAAACCAGTGGTCCTCTGTCCAAAATCTCTGTACTTCCCTTCCCCATCATCTAGTCAAGGCTGAAGAAGCTTCTTGGATGAGAAGTGAAGCATCTTCAAAAAAACAATAACAACAAAGTCCAGTTGCCTCTTGAAAAAGCACCTTTGGGACAACTGTGACCTGGATGACTTGAGAATCTTCATAGACGATAGATTATCCCTTTTGACAATCCTTGTCAAGAAAACTGCAGGGATTAGTCCAGGAAGTCACCAGGAATTCAAAACTGACTTAAAGGCACGCAGAGGTAAACACACATTTCTTGTTCACTTCTCCTCTTGCAGCAAAAGCCAAGATTGGTTAGAGCAGATATCTGATCTTGTCTTACAGTCTTTTTCTGGGTGATGATATGGACTGAGTTCAGAGAGAGCGATGTTAATTGAGATAGTAATAAGGAGGAAGACAAGGAACATACTACGAGTGAGCTTACTGGGAGTTGTTTGCTCCTGGGGGTCCTAAATCCTGAGCCACTATGGAATGAATGCAATCAGGCCTTTATTAAACACAATAGACTGTGTTTACTAGTAAGTGCAGGGTCATGAAAGCTGTAGGCATGGTCTAAAATGTTTAATAGTGCTTCCAGGATGATATGAGTCAAATACAAAAATAATGTAAGTCCAGTGTCTTTCTTTCTGGGCCATACATATATCATACAACCACAGCTATGTAGAGTTTTGAGGAATACCCATTCAGTCCTCCTTTATGTTAAAAGTAAGCTGAAAAATGCTGTTATATAACTTCATGGTTCTCTGAAGCTGCCTCTTCAGCTTCGATCAGCAGGCTGTGAGGGATTGCAGACAGCTCTTTGAGACAAATTGTGTTGCCTTTTCACCTCAGCAAGTGCACTGTGGTGCTTTTGAGTTCAAAAGTACCTCATTGAGGCTAAACAAAACTGCCCCATACAGGCCTAATATACTCAGCACACAAGCAATAGATCCTAATTTCCTATTCTACTTTGCTTTTCTTCTCTAGCCAAAGGAGTATTAAAAAAAGATCACTGAAGGATTGTAGATCTGTATAGAAATAGTTAATTATTTTAGTAATATGAAAAGATCCTTTTGTTTTTCTTTTCAAACTGAAGCACACAGAAGGTTTTCTTGGAGTAATACATGGCTGATGACAATTAAACATAATGGCACCAGAAAAACTACTTTGGACCTATAATTTGTTCTTGATTGTGGTAGCTGGTGAGTATTAGAGGTTTATCAACCAGTAGGTTTCCACTGATATGTAAAAAGGTTGTGAAGTAGTTCACAGTAAAGCAATGTAAGAGATGATTTCAAGATCCTTTGGAAGGAAAAAGATGAGAAACCCAAAGCATTTCACTGATTGGAGGGAGGGGGGTGTTGTAATTCATTTGGGAGAAATTATACACATTTTGTTCATGAATATCAATAATCAACAAGAATAATTTTACTTTTTGATTTCAAAAGATGAATCATACTTGAATTTTAAAACTCCTCTTGGAGTTTCATTGATCTACACTGGATATTGATAATTCAAGCGTCCTTCATAAACTTCATAGAATGGGATTCTCAGCCACATTATCACCTCATAGGATCTACAGATAAACAGATTTTTTGGGGGGAGTGGAATTTCAGGAACCATGTCCTGAAGAAATAATCAAGTCATGAAAATGAAGAGTCCTATTAAATATCATTGTTATAGGTGGTGTTTGGCTATAAAAACCTGAAAAACAAAAGATCAAATGAATAAAGTGGTTGTGTTTTAACACTGATGTGTCAACATCTTTAGACATATCTGCTAGATCTTAACAGAAAAACTTTCAAAAAGTTTTGAAAGCTTCAAGCACTTGGCCTTTTCCAAAAATAGGCAACTCATACATTTACCCACAGATATTTTCTTTTGACAACTATTAAACTTCAGTGTGGAACAGAAGGTTTTATGATCAGCAATCAAACCCAAAGCAAATTGCTTGTGGTTTTAATTTTCATATAATTGCCTTTTTTTAAAATATGAAGTCTTCTCATAGATCACAGGAGAGGTATTTGGAAGTTAGTGCTTGGATGTGAAATGACGAAAGTCCAGTTTTTTCTTTTTTGCCAAAAGTTCTGAGAGTGTATCTCAGTATTACGGATGGTGGCTGTGAACCTACCATTGTTGGAATAATATCCATGCAAGCTCCAATTAATTCATTTCTTCCAATTTAGCTCATTTATTTCAAAGAATATCATCAATTTCAGTAGCAGCTACAGAAAATGGCATTTCTTTTTTAAATTTTAGCTACATGGACAATTGAACTTGATATACTTCATCTCTTGCCACGTAGGCATCAGGGAGGGCATCTGGCTGGTAAACACTCAGCTCCATTCAGTTACCCTGGCCGCACCCTGAAGCAAGGGATTACAGGGTCATAAAAAGGGAAAAAAATACTTCATCTGTTGATTCATTAGAATTAATAGAAAAAAATTATCTTTTTCCAAACTTTTGAGTTGAATGGTCTCAGCTGAATTAGTGATGTGGTCCTTGATTATAGAAGCAAGCAATTTTCTGGAAGTTCTTCTCAAAGCAAAGCATTGGCAATGCCCTGTTTCCCCAAAAATATGACCTACCCCGAAAGTAAGTCCTAGCTTGATTTTTTTTACATGTATGCCCAATATAAGCCCTACCCCCCAAAATAAGCCCTAATTAAGACCCCAACCACTCCAGAGTGCACGGGTAAAAATTAAACTAGGGTGGGGATGGGGTAGTAGTGGAGCTGCCCTACTATTTACCTTCGGATAGTTGTAGTTAGGCCTCGCACACCCCAACACCTGCCTTGCTGGCCCATTTCTTCTGCCACTCACAAGGCTGGGAAGGCTTTCCTGAAGGCCTCTCTAGCTGATAACAAAGCTCCAGATCAATTGATCCGGAGCTCTCTTATCGGCTGCAGAGGCCTTCAAGAAAGCCTTGCTGGCCACAGAAAAAAAAAGTTCCTGAAGGCCTCTGACAGAGAAAAGGAGGCCAGGGGCAACACACGCAAGTGAGGTTAGTCAGTGGATGACATCCCCTGAAAATAAGACCTGGTGCCTTCTTTGGTAGCAAAAAAAATATAAGACAGGGTCTTATATTTTTGGGGAAACATGGTAGCTAGAATTCAAGAAAACGAAAGGGTTTTTTTTCCACCAGTAGTTTAAAGCTGTCTTTCATTTGCAATTAGAAAAAAAACTATTTCATACAAAGCTTTCCTAGACTTTGTGGATTCCTGATGAAAGGTGCCAGCAACGTCCTTCTTCATTGTGCTTCAGGGAAGTAGGCTTTGCAACAAAAGCATCACTTTTCCAAATGATATGCTTTGCTTGATTTTGAGTCATACACTGTCATTGCTCAGTGGTTTTATATTTCTGACACACTGAGGAGATTGATCCCAGTATTTGCAATGCTAGTCTGTATGCATCTGTACTAGCAGAAAATATGCTTGCTTGGATTCCCCCTCCCCCCCCTTTCTGCTGGCTGCTGCACCATTAAATACTGTGACAGGAAAGCTAGGGATGTAGAAACAACTATGGCCAAGCCTATCAACATTTAACCAACTACCCATCTAACTTACATTGTGCACTTGCCCTCCTCCAAGGATATTACAAGAATGAAGCTAAACCATCTCAATGCCACCTCTTTTATTTTCAATCCATCTGATCCAGTCCTGTCTGTCCATCGAGTTATTATGGTAATATCACAGGAGAATAGCCAACCAGTATGCCTAGCATGAGCAATATGCCCATAAAATTGGAGCTCTTAAGATATAGAAAACATATCCTCTGACCTATAGAGTTACCAGTTACTGCTGGTTGCACTTTCTTATAGATCTCCTAGTTCAGGGGTGTCAAACTCAAGGCCTGTGGGCTTGATCCAGCCTGTGGGGTGCTTAGATCTGGCCCACAGGGCTAACCTGGAAATAGCAATGGACTGGCTTGCGATGCCTCTGCTAGTGAAAATGGGATGCAGTGGTGCTGTGTGCCCTGTCTTCGGCCTGGATGGCCTTCTGCAGCACTCTGTCAGCCAAAATGGGGTGTGGTGTGGCCATGTATGCCCCCCGTGCCCCGTTTTGGCCAGCAGAATGCTGCAGGAAGCGTTTGTCCCGTCTACCATCCGTCCCATCTCCCCCACTCTCCGGCCAGCCAACTACAACTACAATGCTGATCCAGCCCTCAAAGAAATCCAGTTTGACACTATCCTAGTTTATAAGGATGAAATAGTTGTCATGGTTTTGAGTAATGGGCCCAATCAATTCAGGACTCTGAGGCTGTGGTCTTTCTCAAAGATCCATTTTATTGGGTACATCATAGCGGCACATTCAAATGTGAAACCAACTCTGAATAATTCCCGCACTTTGGTACAATTAAAGAATAGATTTTGTCCATCCCCCTTGTGACACAGGTCACGTTAACCAACCAATCAGGTGAAGAACTTGGCTTAGGAATTCTGGGAGTTGAAGTCCACAAGTCATAAAAGGGCCATCATTCCCCACCTCTGTTTTAGATGAAAAGTCCATCTTAAAAATAAACCTCTCTTTTCAACTTTCCAGTTTCTCTTATGATCCAGCCCTGATATTTTTATTTACTTAGATATGAGTGGATTGCGATATACGATAACTGATATATGTAATTGAAGATACATGTATAAATGCACACATCAGGAACGTTTTAATTTGCCTTCCTGCATGAGTGAAATGTCCTGTCTCTTATTATTGGGATTCTGTGTTTCTTTGTACAGACACAAACATGCACGCACACCTGCTACACTCATAACTGGACATCTTCCTACATTTTCGATATTTGTTTCAGAAGAACTGTACCGTATAACTCCTGTAGCAAATTGCCTGTTATAGCATTGCCATAAATCTTGCAGTGGGATTTATTTTCAATGAAGTTTATTTTGGATTACAACCTCACAGCAAACTTCCATATTTGTTTATGTAGGATTAAGACCCACTCTGTTCCGTGGAAGCTATTGGCGTCCCCAGATGGCTTTTGGCTTTTAGCCAAAATTACTAAATTAATTAATTAGCAATAGAAACCTGTAACCAGTTTGGAAGAAAAGTCAAACTAGATCAGGAAAACAATTCAAAGGGGAGATACGCCTCTGCTAGATGGTTGCGACTTTTATCAGAATTAAAATAATGCTGGGGAAAAAAAATCTGCCTTAGGAGTTGGGAAGATTTGTTACTGAGCCTCTGAAATAAAAGCAGTTTTACATTTTAACAGATGTCCTATTTTGTGGAGCGCACGTGTCTCAGATATGAAATGTTGTGAATTCTCCCCCACCCTGTCTTAATACTAGGCATTTAAATGTTGATCTTATTTATACTATGAAGGGAGGTGGGAAAGAGAGAAGGAAACCCAATCTATTTTTCATCTGGGCTCTTATTATTTTCTGCTTATTGCTCGGTCTATAATTTTCATCTGCCCTTCCTCCAGTTTGTCTTTGTGTGTGTGTGTGTACACAGATCCACATACACATACCTGCACTGCAGTGGAAAGCAAGATTTAAATATTTTCAGACTGACTGTATCCGTCATTTGCATTCCACTGACTCATTCAGAGCAAAGACATCTGAGCAGAAATACAGCAGATAAAAAGGAAACCATTAATCCAATGAAGATTACTGGCACAGAATTTTTATCCTCTATCCTCGCTGCAGTGAGACAAAGATCTTACTATCTGCATCCCACTGGCTTAGCTTCGGAAAGTAAGCAATGTAGCTGGTAGCTGTGGTGCTGCTTTCTTGCTTTATTTCATTTCATTTCATTTCATTTTTTAAAAAGTGCATTATGTTGGGCTGAAGCTTCGACCTTATTAGAGATAGTAGGTTCCAGTCTTTGCTTTTTCAGTGCACACCTGTCCCTTCAAGAAAAGCAATATATTACGCCTACCTTATTTCCTTTCTAATACTTAATCTCTATGGGGGAGGGGGGAGAAAAGAAAATTTGCATTTCTTCATGTAACTAAATGCAACTTGCCTTTTTCAATAATAGATAACACACTTCTGGCCATTGAGAAACGTTCTCTTAGTCCACAGTTCCTGGTCCTAATAAACTTTGGATATGTGCCACTGAATTCTCCAAGGCAGTATAGCTGCTCAACATTGGTTAGCTCACACCCAAATGTTTGATTCAGTCCTTGCTTCATAGTAATGAAATTATAGTAACCTCATACCTCGAATTTAATCTACCCCATCCTTGTGTAAATGTCTCACATTTCAGTGTATGTATATGTATGTGTGTGTGTGTGTGTGTGTGTGTGTGTATATATATATATATATATATATATATATATATATATATATATAAAGAGTAGAAATATTTTAGCAAGAAATGCACTGCAAATAAGTTTTCCAGATGGTGTTTTTCTACTTAGCCAAGTCCGCTAACCAATGCAGCTCACAAATCATCACTGCAAAGCCAATTAGGGCATGGAACTTGGCTTAATAATAAGATGGAGCAAATCGTAAAACTAAGGTCCTCTCTCCAACCCCCAAATGTGATGGGGATGATCAGTAGCAGCCTGATCATAATGATCCTATTAATTTGAGGATAAATGCAGTTATTAAATCCAATATCTTCTTCTCTCCAACATAGCATTTTTCAAAAGCTAAAACAACAACAATAACAACCCCAGACCAGGAACAGTTTTTTTGTGAATAATTAAATGTAAATGAAGATCCATCCATTCTTAGATATATGAAAATCTGAGAGCTATTTTGGTCTAGTAAATAAGGCGCCAAGCTAGAAACCAGGAGACTGTGAGTTTTAGTACCACTTTAGCAGTGGAGGGATTAAAAAAAATTGCCATTGGTTCTGTGGGTATGGCTTGGTGCGCATGGCTTGGTGGGTGTGGCAGGGGAAAGTTACTGCAAAATCTCCATTCCCTCTCCACTCCACTAACCTGATTTCCAGCTCCGTTCTCCTTTGCAGGGCAATGAAAGAAGATCCAGCCAATCAGCTGGGACTCAGGAAGCAGTGAATAGATGGGGCAGGGCCAGTCAGAGGTGGTATTTGCCGGTTCTCCGAACTACTTAAAATTTCCTCTACTGGTTTTCCAGAACTGGTCAGAACTTGCCTGAATACCATCTCTGCACTCTGCAGGCATAAAAGTCAGCTGAGGGACTTTGGGCCAGGCACTCTCTCCCAGCTGTACTCACCTCACAGGGCTGTTGTGGAGAAAACAGGAAGAGGAAGGAGTATTAGGTATGTTTGCCACCTTGAGTTGTTTATAAAAATAATAAAGACAGGATTAAAAAAAACTACTCTGAATTAGTCCATTCTGTCTCATGATAAGTCTAAGGAGTTTCTTTTATCTGTCTTTCAGGTTTTAAAATTCCCCCCCCCCTTTTGGTTTTGGCCTCAAATAACTTGCTGGAAAAGGAAAGCATTATAAATCAAGTGAATGAAGGAATAATACACGCAACCTCAGACATTTTGCCACCTGAGAGAAGAACAAGATTGAGTCCTTCATGCCGATTCCTTATACAAAATTTGACCAGACTGGCAAATGAATCTTCATATCAGCAGAAAGACCTTCTATCACCTAAAGGAAGATGATTAGGAAATACAGGGCAAACCGTTTGTTAGAGTAATTTTACATTCAACATTTGTTTTCCCACATATAAATGAAAATATAAATGCCCTCCAAGTACCAATATCCATGTGAGATTTCCAAGAAAGAGGAGTTGAAAATAGCATGAGGATCACAAGGTTTACGAAAGGTAAATACTTAGAGAAGTAAACGTGCTATGCTCTCTAATATGGACCCCAGGTATGAATACAATGTTCTGCCATGGCATGTCTGTGCCAGGGGGTTTGTAACGCTTTTATACCCAACACATTGAGCATTCACTGCAATCATCATGGATGCCAAACAGACTGTCCATTAAAAATGTATGAGAAACTAATTTATCAGCCTGCGAGATGCCTTCTCTGTGAACTCCTCTTTGTCTCTGCACCTGACATTACTTCCAATTACATTTCCTGCCCATGATATTATCTATTATTTTTTTTTATTCAAAGTCCATGCAGTGGTTAAATATGGCACTAACTTGGTCCAGGATATACAACAGTGAAATTGCTTTCATTGCCCCCACTTCATTTAAGCTAGTGTAGAGGTCTAATGGGCCAACAGACATATTTGTCACAAAATGGCTACAAAGCATGAAATTGTTCCTATTACCTTCACCACCACTATTGTTGCTCATGTGTATTTTTTTCTCACGTGAATAAATACTACTAAACAGAGCTCTGTGCTGCAACTCCTATTATTATTATTATTATTATTATTATTATTATTATTATTATTATTATTATTTAGAATGGAGCCAAATACATGTGGAGTCCAGAAGCATTCTTAGAAATACAAATTATGCTTTAGGTTTGGCAATTTGTTTTCTAGCATTCTAGTGTTGTTATTTTTAATCTTTTTTTTTTAAACCAGATTTGGCATTCAGTTGGATGAGACCAAGTGAACTATGTAGAAGCATATTGGAGCCTGGCATTCCCAGGAGCAGAACGTAGCTCTGAATGCATTTATTTATTTATATGATTCTTTATCCCCCATTTGATTAAAAGTAATCCTCTCTTCTATGCAGGCCAGCCATTAATTGGTGTACTCTAGCATCATCTTCTCTGGCTAGTATGAGCTCTCAAAATTCCACTACCCTTCCAGCAAGATGCAAAACATAAACTAATTAGCCATGTTTGTATGTTTTTCACCAGTGAATTATCTCTCCCCTTTCATTCTGACAAATCATGGAGTCCTGAACAGGTCCCCGAAGAATGACTCCTCGTCTTCTTTTAATTGCCTTAACACAGAACACATATTCCATTTCCACCACAGTCTAGGCCACAAACAGCTAGTCTAATTTAATCATTTCAAGGTCCTGCCTTCCCTCCTAAGATAAGCTTCATTCGAGCAGGATAATATCCAGAGTGCTTATTTTGTCGGTGGGCTGGATAATCCCCATCCTTGCTGACGTCACTCAAATGACATTAGCTTCCTGCAGGAAGCTGTGGCTGTCTCCATGGCTGGAGACAGAAAGGCTTTCCCTGTGGATGTCTCTGCTGAGCGTGTGGACATTTGCAGAGGCTGACAAGATTAGTGTCATGCAGTGGGGGCAGTTGCATGGGGAGTAGAGTTGTGAATGCTCCGGATAACATAATGCCTGATAGGAGCACACAGTTTGAATCAATGTAGAATGTAGGAAGTAGAAGATCGTAGCATATATCTCTTAGGGGCCTGTGTATCGCATCTTCTTGTATAAAACAAGATGTTTATAACTCCCCTTGTTCTGAACACCACAGCTACAAAAACTTGCCACTTTGTTTCTTTCATGGAGCAATATTGATTTTCCTTCTGAAGATACAAAGCAGAGTTTTTGAGCGTCTTCTCTTCTCCTGCAGTAATAAGAAAAAGTCAGCTTCCTGGACTGATTGCTGACCCTTGGCATTCTGCATTCACAACATGACATTACACAAGTTTGCTGTATCCAATAGGTTTCCCCTTAAGGAGAATGGAAGAGTTTCACTTCACTTTTTTTTTTTTGCAATCAGTTATGATACTAAATTTATAGAAGCAATTCACTTTGGAATAATTACATTAGAGCTGGTAAGAGGTCAGAAATGCTGATCCATGGATTGTATTATTTTGATCTGATTCCTTGTAAAAAAGATAGACATTATCTATCCATCTATGTGTCTGATGAATGAGAACCAAAATAGAAACAATTTAGAGGTTTGGACTTTTTCTTTTCTAGCAATTTTATTTCCTGTCAGAGTAAAAACAAAAACAGAAACCGGAAATAAATTTCTGGAAGAAACACCTGGCTTCATGTCTTGTTGAAGACATTTCAACCTTTGCCATTTAAGATTATTAAACATGTAGAGAGGAAATCCTTTATCTTTGATAAGGAAAAATCATACCTGGCACTTCTAAAATATAATCAGTTTGTTGATTCAAATATAGCAATGCAGAGGGTCAGAAACAAATCCTATTTCTTTTCCAATCCACAAGTTTAGAACTAAGAAATCCACCCCCACTGTGTGTGCATTTAAATCATTTGAAGTGATAATGACTTCTGGTTTAAAACCCAGAGGTCTTTCTAAACATCTTTTTTTTGGGTAGTAAGAGTGTTCCTTACCATTTTTAATTGTGCTTTCCAGTACTAACACTCTCTCTGGTTCCTTGTAGGAAACTTCATTTTGCCAGAAACTGAGGGGGTGGGGGGAGGATCGTCGACTTATTGAAAAGGATATGAAAGAATGCAAATAGAGTCTTCCAATTTCCTAATTCTTAGAACTTAGAATAACTTTATTGTCACTTTAAATGTACACTAATTGGCCTACAATAAAATGAAATTTCATTGCATACAGCTCTCAAAGGGTCACCACCTCCAATATACACTATATAAACATGACAAAATAAATACATACATACGTAATTATGCATATATCCAGATACATGACCCAGAGAAAAACACTAGTGTAGTCCGGATGTATACATGTACATGGCGAGAAAAATGATTCTTGCGAGTTTACCAGATGGATGGCATAGGGAACAGCTGTCACAGAATCTGGTAGTCCTACTAGAAATACTTCAAAAATCTCCTCCCAGAGAGGAGCAACATAAACAGACCATGAAGTGGGTGTGTGGGGTCTCTAACAATGCTTCGAGCCTTAAACACATAGTACTTATGAGCAGTATCCTGAATTAATCTTTTACTCTCACTTGAAATTAGAAGGTAGGAATAAAGCTACCTTTTTAGGATCTCTTGCTTGAAAGGAACTTTCATGGATTGATGTTGATACATAGTAAAATATAACATAATTATAATTTAATTCAATTTAATTTAATTAATATAATTAAAAATACTCACTAAAGAATTGCAGTATGGAACTCTGATTTTGGTTTCTGATTCTGTTTTGGAAATTAAGCTAGAAAGTGTTTCAGATACAGTAGAACAAGGTTTTCTTTAATACTGTATTCTGTGAAATCCTTGGATTTTGTAAGAACTTGACGGGGTTCTGGGGGAGCCTCGGTGGTGCAGTGGTTAGAGTGCAGTACTGCAGGCTACCTCTGCTTACAGCCATCTGCCTGCAATTTGGCAGTTCGAATCTCACCAGGCTCAAGGTTGACTCAGCCTTCCATCCTTTCCAGGTGGGTAAAATGAGGACCCAGGTTGTTGGGGGCAATAGGCTGACTCTGTAAACAGCTTAGAGAAGGCTGTAAAGCATATAAAGCAGTATATAAGTCTAAGTGCTATTGCTATTGCTATGGGCAAATAAACAAAAGAAGTTCTTTTTTTCTAACATCACTGTCATCACTGCAAACAGTACAAGGCAATCGCTAAACAAAGACAACCTGTAAAGGAGTGGAATCTTTGCCAACTAAAGACAACATAGAATAGGTTTTCATGTTTAAAATGGATCTTATATAGGGACATTTGTTTGTTTTTAACTTCTGCTGATCTTTGTTGTAATCCTTTAAGCCAGCTTTATAGAAGAGAATTTCAGAATAAGACTAGTAAGATTCAAATGTAAAAGGAAACCACATTTTTATTGAACAAGTAATTTTTACTTAGAATTCATTTCCACGAACCCTAGCAGATCTCTAGAAATCAAATTCAGCTGGATACACTTCTGCCTTGGTTGGTTACCTTCTTCAATCATACTGATTGGTCCTTGCAGATGTCTAGAGAGTGAGATTAACCTGAACAACCTGCCTTTTTTTCCAGAAATAATCTAGCCAACTATTTCCAGCCAATTTACTAAGCATTATTATTCAATTACATGATTACATTCTAGACAGCTTTGTAGGAAATGTTAATTGCTACCGTGTTTCCCCGAAAATAAGACACTGTCTTATATTTTTTTTTGGCTCCCAAAAACACACTAGGTCTTATTTTCGGGGTAGGTCATATATATATGAAAAAAACACTTACCATATTCATGGAGAACAATGTACATTTATTCATGTACTGAACCACCAAATCGCATACCGTGTTTCCCCTAACATAAGACACTGTCTTATATATTTTTTGGCTCCCAAAAACACACTAGGTCTTATTTTCGGGGTAGGTCTTATTTTCGGGGAAACACGGTAACTCAGTAGAAGGAGTGGGCTTAGGAGCAAGCTAACCTCAGAGTGGGACAGTCAACATGAGATCAACTGCATCAGTTGGAAAAAAAATAAAGAGGAATCCTTTATTATTTATAACAGTATTCCAGTATTTGAGGGGTTGCTACAAAGAAGAGGGGGCATCAAATTATTCTACAAAACACCTGAAGGCAGGGCAGGAAACAATGGTGGGAAGCTAATCAAAGAGAGAAGCAGCCTGGAATTAAGGAGAAACTTCCTAAAAGGGCAATTAACCAGTGGAACAGCTTCCCTTCAGAAATTGTGGGCACTCTGGAGGGTTTTAAGAAGAGACTAGAGCAGGGATGTCAAACTCCTGGCCTGTGGGCCAGATGAGTCATGCGCTAGCCACACCCACACCCAGTTTAGCGAAGGGGGGAAAAAGTCCCAATACGTCACATGATGCCGCCGTGACAATGTGAGTTTGACACCCCTGGACTAGACAGTCCCTCATCTGAAATGGTATAGATTCTCCTACTTGAGCAGAGGGCTGGACTAGAAGACCTTCAAGGTCCCTTCCAGCTCTGTCCTATTCTAAGAATGTTAATTGCAAGTAACTTTATGTCACCTTTCCTGGCTTTTGATTTGATTTCTAAAGTGAGATTGTGGAGGAAATGGCAGCTTTACTTACTGTTTGAAATCTATTGTGGTTGATGTTTTTATGTTTGAGAACATCTACATGGGGAAATCACTGCCATTGGCAATTGCTCTGCTTCAGTTATCATCTGGGAAGCTGCATTCTTGCTCCACATTTATTTAATTGTTATATTGATTCTGCTCTAAAATCCCTATCTAAAAGGAAGTTCTACCCTCCAGGGTTAGGTTTCAATATTATTTCCATTCCGTTCTATGCTGACTGTGCTGTTACTTTCTCAAAAAACTCCTATTGTCCTTTGGCAAAGTCTGTGGACCCTTACATGTTGTTGCAAAGAACTGCAAATTATCTATTCCAAAACAATTCCAAAGTGGTGCTATTTACTAATCATTGTCTAAATTGCCTCCATAAGTGGGAAATGAATGGCACCCAAATTGAATAGTCGGAGGTTTTTAAATTCTTGGGAATCTTGCTTCCAATCTTCTCCTGTGTGAGGATATCAATCTTGTGACATTTCAGTCTGTGCCCAGAAGGCTTCAAATGCTATAATGAGTTTTGCCAGACGTAACTGCAATAATTTTGCTCCTGCTGCCACCCGAGCTATTTAGAGCAAAGGGGCTGAGCTCCTCTTACACAGGGCACATCTCTGCCTCTGTAAAGACTTGAGTGCATGGCCAGCATTTCATTCAAAAATTTTAAGCCTCGCTCTGTGTGCCTTGCTGTGTGACTAATTGTATGACTAATGCACTTCTTCATTTGGAGCTTGGCTTCACCTCGGCGAAGGGTCACATGAGAATTTGTCATTTAAAATAGTGGCTAAAAGTCGCCTTGAGATGGGTCCCTAATTTAGTTCAATTTTGTTGATAATCATTTCTTTAAGTGAAAAAAAATGTAGTCAATGATTTAGCTAATTATGGATCATGCTAGTTCTGGATCATGCTTGGGCCTACATTGAAGTAAAAAATAAAGAGAGAACCCTGTTTTGGACTTCAAAGTTGTAGACTTCAGGCCCCTCATGGTAATTACAAACCATTCTCCGCACATAAACAGCCTTCACCTTAGCAAGATTTACTGTCTTGCTTCCTAGAACATTAGAAAGTGCGGTCACATACAGTAGAACCTCTGGTCACGACCATAATTCGTTCCATAACTTTGGCGATTTCTTCGTCTTCTAATGTTTTGTCTTCTGGAATTTCTGGGTCGGGGTCATGTTTGATCACCACCTGAGTATGTGTTCATGACCAGATTAAAAATTTTTGTGAATTTTTTGATTGGAACCCGATTTGGTTGTGGTCAGAAGCATTTGTGACCAGAGGTTCTACTATATATATATATTTATGGTTTATTTGAATTCTGGACGTTTGAATTGTTGGAACACCAATGCATGTACTGTGGTACTGCCCTTTTAGTACTTGTCATGGTTCCTGACATTCTGAATTGACATTCAGAATTGAATATGAATTGACATTCTGAATTGAAAGAGCTTCAATGGCGCAGTGGTTAGAGTGCAGTACTGCAGGCCACTTCTGCTGACTATCGGCTGCCTGCAATTTGGCAGTTCAAATCCCACCAGGCTCAAGGTTGACTCAGCCTTCCATCCTTCTAAGGTGGGTAAAATGAGGACCCAGATTGTTGGGGGCAACATGCTGGCTCTGTAAACTGCTTAGAGAGGGCTGTAAAGCACTATAAAGTGTTATATAAGTCTAAGTGCAATTGCTATTGCTATCTACTTACTGGCCTGAAGTCCCAAATCAATTCACAAATATATCTATGAGTTAGATTCTATTAAATTTTTGATTTCCATTAGCGAGTTTTGGGTTTATATTGGGTTATTTTATTTTATTTACAGTATTTTAATCTCCATTTATTGAATTACACAATTATTATAGCTGACCTTGTTTGGTTTATGATACCTCATTCATTTCATCATTCATTCCCTGGAAACCTTTTGTCAGTACTGAATTAACTCCTCTATTTTCACTCCCAAGATGGAAGTTCCATCAGCATCAACTCATCAAGCATAAATCCATTTATTCATTCAGCCAATCAGATAATCAATGACTTTTCCCCTCCCAGTAGCAGTACCTCGAATAGCAATCATTGGTTATACATTAGTCTGGAGAAATGAAAGTAGTAAAAAGAGAATTTCTCTATGGTTCTCACTTGGTCACCCTGATAATGTATCACCTGGATTCTTTTGGTTTGCCCTAATTGTTCTATTATTTTTCTCACTGGCACAGCAAGCAACAATGTTTGAGAATAAGCCAGCAGCGAGTAAGAGAGATAGCATCTTACACTCAGGGAGAAGATAAATATGTCATATTACAACATTTTTGAGTAACTGAAGATGTTTGGTACAATTTTGGAGCTTTTTAAGCAAAAAAATAAAATAAAATTGGGGTAGTTGAAGTTCAACATAAAAAAACAAACAAACAAACCAGAAGTATATATTGAATAATCTCACTTCCATGGTTTCTGCAAAAACAAAAGCCACCAAATTATGGATAAAGAATAATAGGAATCCAAGTGTAAAAAGTGAGTTTATTTTCTTATCTATAGTCTTCTGTAATTTGGTTTGAAGGAGCCTTTGAGTTAAATCTGCTGCAGAAAGGTAAGTTAACTTATTTAAAGAACACATTTTTAAGGAAAATTGAAGATGTATACCACAAAGTCTTAACTGGCTAATATTTTTTAAAAGTCATCTTTTGTATTTGAATTTTTTATCAAGCCCTTCCTGATTTTTGCCAAGTTTCTTTAGGGTACTATTTTGAAACTATTTTCTAAGTTTTAAGATAATGAATTGCAGCTTTGAAAACTGGCAACACATTCTACAATGAGAGTGTGGTTGCATGATAGATAGTAATGGGACCATATGAACCATGATTTGTCCTCCGGATCTTTGTCCAATGTTTTAACATCTTTTAGCTAGGAAGTTCTTGGAAGCACCTTTAGTTAGCATCATAAATGCTGTTGGAGGAAAGGCAAAAAAATCCTTCCTTGGCTAAAATTGCAATTATCTGATATCTTTAAGAAGCTTGCCCTGGATCCCTAAGAAATTAGATTTTTACAGGGAAATCTCTGACTTTTTATGATTAGGTGATTGAGTAACTGGTGGCTTCTCAAATGTAGGCAGTTCCTGGAAGAAGCAAATTATCTTGAAATATTTCAAACTGGCTTCAGGGCAGACTATGTGATTGTGGCTACCTTGATTAATCTGATGGATGAACTTTGTGTGGGAATTGACAGAAGTTGACTCCCTTAATGTTTCTTTCTATAGCATGTGAATTTCTCCACTAATTGAGATCATCTGTGCAGATTCATCTACAGCAGGGGTGTCAAACTCAAGGTCCGCCCTGGAAACAATGAAAGACTGGCCCGCAGTGCCTCTGCCAATGAAAACAGAGCTCGGGAGGGACCGGCCCTCCTGAGCTCCGTTTTTGCTGGCAGTGGCTTGCAGGAGGCTGCCGCAGCTGAAAATGGAGCTTGGGAGCCCGTTTTCACTGGCAGAGTGCCTGGGCCACCACAGGCACCCCTGACACGAGTGATGTTGTCGAGCTGGCCATTCGCACCCTGGCCACCCAAGGACAAACACTATCCTGATGCAGTCCTCAATGAAATCGAGGATTCATTGAGGTACAGGATCGCACCTTCTCAAATGACTGCTGTTTTTTTTCTAAAAAAGAAAAGTAGAAACAAGCTCAGATAAATGAAAAGTAGAAACAAGCTCAGATAAAAGCACGCACATTTACTTTTCTTTCTCGTGAATTCCCTGTGGGTTTTCTCCTTGTTTTTGAAATACATTTGTTCTTTTATTGATGTACACCAAGGCAAATACTAATTCTGTGCACAGTCCTTGAGTTTGATGAGACAGTGCGGTGTAGTGGTTAAGTTGTTTGGCTGGCACTAGGGAGATAATAGGTTCTGGTGCATCCTTAGCTATGGAATTTCACCGAGTGACTTGG
The DNA here is from genome assembly GCA_009733165.1 of Naja naja. Classification (NCBI taxonomy): domain Eukaryota; kingdom Metazoa; phylum Chordata; class Lepidosauria; order Squamata; family Elapidae; genus Naja; species Naja naja. The sequence continues at coordinate 209,076,255 of CM019149.1, forward strand.
GACCTGTCAATCAGCCCAACTAGCCTCTCTGGGATTTTGCTGTGGGAAGAAATGGTGGAGGGACTATTATATATACTGCTTTAGCTCCTAAAGGAAAGGTAGGATATGAGTAATCTATTTTATGGGCATCAAGTAAGTGCCACATTCTATTTACTAATATTAAGTATAGCTCACTCGGAATTTATTTATTTATTTATGTGTTTGTTTATTTATTTATTGAATTTATTTGGGCCCATCTCACTACCAAATGAAATGATCGTAACCCAACTCAGGAGAGGGCAGATTTTGCTTACAAGCCATTCCAAACACAGCACTTAACAGGCAAATACTATATGCAGTGGTGTATTAACCATTAAGCAGACTAACCACGTGCTTAGAGCACCAGGCCCAAAGGGGGCACCACAAAGTTGAGAAAGAAAAAAGAACCAATGAAGATTTGTAAAAAATCTTGTATGTACAAAGGAGGGAGGCATCAAGATTTGTCAGTGCTTAGGGCACCTGTGAGCCTTAAACCGCCACTGACCATATGTATCAATATGAAGTACACAAACACAAACACATGCCCGCCCAGTTTGGGATGGGATCAAAACTTGCTTCCTACCCTTGAGAATCAATATTTTTCTTTTGGACAATCTTCCACTGGTTTTTCAGGGGTGCCTCTACGATTGTTTTCTTTGGGCTATGCCGAAAGGGTTACCTGGCCTCTTTTCAATAGTTTGAGCTTTTATCTCTGGCTTTACAATTCTGGAAATTATAACACAATCTGCACTTTCCTCCTAGCAGAGGTAGCAAATTTGTTCTTGAGTCACAAATGCATCCTTCTGGAAAAGCTTTCTCACAAGGTCTCTGGATGGTGTGTGTGTTTAACATTATAGCCCCTTTGGGGACAATGTGATAGATCAGCCAGCTTTCCTTTCCTTTCTCTCCCTCCCCTATTTTTTTTCTTTTTTCTTTTCACAAGGTCTAGCATTCTTGCTAAGAATGGTCCTCTTTGAATAGAAGCACAGTGGAATTTTTTCCACTGTCTGAAAGTTTTTGACCTTTGGCAGAGCAAAGAAATCATTGCAAACCGGCCCGCTATAGGATTTCCAACAGGTAGCGTGGCATAAACTTTTTAGAGTTTGAGATGGGAAATACAATTCCATACATATTCATGTATTTTAAGTATGTTCCTTCCTGTTAAATGCAGTTAAGAGTTTTAAAGTATAAAATGAAGAGACATAATAAAATTCAGTAGGCTTCAAGATAGCCTTTCAATACTTAAAACCCAGATTATTCCTCTGTGGATTTGTAATGGGATGTGGGAATGACCTTGGGAGACAGGGGGAAGAGCTACAGCTAAGGCCAAGTTGGACAATAGCAATAGCAATAACATTTAGACTTATATACCACTTCACAGTGCTTTTACAGCCCTCTCTAAGTGGTTTATAGAGTCAGCCTATTGGGTCCTCATTTTACCTAACCTTGGAAGGATGGAAGGCTGGGTCAACTTTGAGCCTGCCAGGATCGAACTCCTAGCAGTGGAATGCAGAGTTGGCCTGCAATACTGCTTTCTAACCACTGTGCCACCACGACTCAGATAAGATGAAACTTAGCCTGCAGGAGTTATATGGGTGTGGCAAACATCCCAGAAGGAACCTTCCTAGATTCTTGGGCTATAAAAGTGACAAGAGATAAATACTTTCAGACTTGCAAGATTCTATTAATGTAACCTTACAAAGAAGTAAAATTAATTCATCTGAGCATGCCTCCTGTCTGGACTGCTTCGCAAGGCTGACAATACTCATGCTCTATTTCTTTCCCAAAAGGTGTTATCGTCATGTCTGTCATAGATCATTACTTAACCTGTAACAATCTGCATTGTTTATCTGTTTCCCCCTAAACTTCTTTTTTTACCCTATGTATATTACCTTATATATAACATATATCTTAATAATAATTTTTGAAATATCCTTACACCATTCCTTTAATAGACTTTATATCATGCTTTGAAATTCAATATCTCTTTCTTCTCTTCAGGCCAGATGTTTTATCCTCCTCTGCTAAATAATCTTGATGGGCTGCCACAAGGGGGAAACAACTGTTAGTTTTTATGTTACTCCTTATCTTTATTAAGGGGTGACATTGTATGCATCCTAATTCCCCACTATCGATGCTTTCCTCTGTTCAGGTTTCTCTCTTTCTTTTGTTTGGAATCTTACCTTTTGCTGAAGAAGAACACAACACTGGCTAACCCGCCATTTTGCTAACAAGGTTCTAGATATCATGTAATGAATATGTAGCTCAGGATGGATTCTGCCCGGGACTGCCTTGTGCCTTTAATCACAGTTGGAATGCATAACCAGGCTCCACCTTTCAACCCTATCTCCATCATGCTGAGCCTGCAAGGCTGAGCCTGCTAGACAGCTCAAAAGAGATTGCAGCTCAGATGTCCTGGAAAACAGCAAATCTCCCAGACCTGGCAGAATCCGTTACCATGAGAACTGCAGATATTTCCATTGTGATGGCTTGCTCCAGCAGCCATCTGTTACACCCATTTGATTAGGAAGTACAGTTCAGCTTGTACAGGATTTCCATCACACCTTATCCCGTAGCAGTCTACAGGGATGGTGGTGGTGGGACCGGCTGGCGTGGCGATGGTAGTGGTGGTGGAGGAGGAGGAGGAAGAGAGGCGGCATTTGGAGATGACAAATGAGAAGGTCTTACACTGCAGTCATTTCCTGAGGCGTTTAATGAAATGCTACAAAGGAGGCACTTGAGGGACAATGGCATTTCTCGGAAGAAAAGATTCCATAAGGGATCTCGAAAGGGATTAGCTTTCCCGTGTTAGAAAAGAAGATCAGCCTAGAAATGAACTGTATTTAGTAATCCGTCACACTTGTCTTAGAAGAGGCCCGAATCTCCTGAAAATGCATTGCCATTGTAGGTGGGTGATTAATCAGGATATTAGCTGCGTTACGATTCAGTACAGGAACTCCCAGCTTCTAAGAAATTATATCTGTTTGATTTCCTTTGAAAAATGGGGGAGGGGGGAAGGGGAATTTGAAACTGCAAATAAACAAATAAAATATTACTGTATAATCGAAGGCATTTTTTAAATGTATGGAGAGGGCTGGGATGATGCAATTTCATTCAGGTCAAGTCCATAATGAATGATGGACTCTTTAGGGTTGTAAGCAGGGAAATGGATGTATTTGCATTTGAGGTATTCAGCATGCAAAGCACCATTGGTTCCCCCTCACACCCCTACTCCCCCCATTTTCTTTCTTCAGGTATCAAACTCAAGATTTAGTACAGAAGAAATACAATTCTGTCCATCGTAGGTCAAACTGTAATTTGTATTTCTAATAATAAGCAGGAAAAGGGAGGGATTTTGCCTTCTTTTCATGAAGCTTTATTTACTTTGTGGATATTTTTTTTCTTTTGCTCGCAGAAGATTCAAATAGGACAAAGGCAGTTTTCTGAACAGGCAATTTACAAATCACTCTATCAAAAGGCCTGGGATCAAAGGACTTGCTAACCCCATCACTTTAAGTTTGGTTGCAGAGCATTGCTCTACATAATTTACCAGGTTGTGTCCTGTCTAAATAAGATAATTTCTAATATTTACCTCTTTGAGAAGGGTAACCAAATTGTTTGCTAATTATGAAATTCTAGGTTACTGGCACAATTCATTCTTGGTGTTTCTGTGTGTCTGTGTAGCTAGGTGTGTATCTCAGAAATCCTTACACATTCAGTAGACTTAAAACAGGTTCAGTCTGCAGTTGCATACCCACTTTCAAGCAGAGTGAGTGTAAACAACATTTGTTTGGAAGTAAGTAATCTTGAATCGATAGGAGATTATTCAATAGACATCGTAGAGGAAGCTGACGGTCCTTTTGGAAAATTGGATCATCTGGAAATCAGGCATGTTTTTAAACAGTCTTGCTTAGTTGGGGGATCTCTATGGGGAGAAGTGCCTTTTCCAACCTTGTGTCTTTCAGATGTGTTGGAGCTACAATCCTGCGTCGTTTCTAGCCAATGTGCCAGAATAGTTACTATTTATGAAAATTTACCAGCATACAGTCACCTACTCAGACAGAGTGACTTTAGGTGGCCTACAAACAGTAAAAGCACACAATAGAAAAAATAAAAATAAAAAAGCAATACCTTTCACCCAAAATAAAAAGCAATACCTTCATATGACAGCATACGATTCAATAAGCCATTTGATGAGCTCCCTCACATTCGGGTTCCCTAGGACCGCCGGCACAACCACATTTTCAGGGCCTTCCAAAAGATCGCCAAAGTGGGGGCCAGTTTGCAGTCTGCAGAGATGATGTTCCAAAGGGAGGGAGCCACCACAAAAAAGGCCCTTCTTCTGGGTCCTGCCAGATGTACCTCCTTAGGGATGGGACCAGGGGCGGGTTGCTACTGGTTCTCCCCGGTTCGGGTGAGCCGGTAGCTAATTTTATCATTTTTAATTACTGGTTTGGTGAACCGGGAAATCCCACACTTGGTGACCCCATCCACCCTGCCCTTCCCTTCCCAGGAGTCCCCACATGGCCCATTTTGGATGCCAGGTAAGTACAGGGCCTGCACAGAGGCTCAGGGAGGGTAAAAACGGGCTTCCCAGAGGCTCCGGAATGCCAAAAATGAGGCTGTTTCTGGCCTCCGGAGTCTTCGGAGGCCGGGGAGGCCATTTTCGCCCTCCTGGCAGTTCAAAGAAAGCCACTGGACACCAGGGAGGGCAAAAACGCTCGCCCTGCCATGGTGCAGGAGGCCGACTAGGCCAGGCCCAACATGGCCACACCTCCCAGCAACTGGGCAGAGAACCGGTTGCTGAAATTTTTGAAGCCCACTCTTGGACAGGACCCACAACATTCCTTGCTTCCCCACTCTAGGGGGTCAGGTGGATGTGACTGACAAGAAATGGTCCCTCAGTATTCTGAGAGCTGCAGCATAAATACATTTGGAGGGCCACAAGTGGGGGTTCAGTTAGGCAATTGTTTGTTAGTGAGGACAGAATTTTTAAAAAATACCATCACCCAAATTATTTGGAAAAATTGGGCTTTCTGTATGTGTAAAAAACCCAATCTGAATATATACTACTTTAATTCTCTTTAAACCATACCATAGGAAGTTAATTAATCCTTACAACAGGGAAAAGATTGGCAGATCGATCTGTGTTCTCCATAATTTTAATTATAAACAAACCCTGTAATTAGTATCTCATTTCACCCCAACTGACTAGTAAATACCATCCTTGGAGTTAAAATATATTAGTGAGAGTCATGCTGTACCCCGGGGGATCCTGCAGTGCCTCAGAAAGTTGCGGAAAGATCAGTAAGGGTAGATGAGCTTCTTCATTATCAATGGCTATTAGGAATGGTGAGCCTCAAAGGGCCTCTTCATTGCTTATGTAGCAAGAAGAGATCAGGGAGGGAATGAAAAGGGGATCACTTACTTATATATTATATAATTATACCCTTTCTCTAAGGCAGGGGTGGGGAACTATGGCCTTTTTATGACTTGTGGTCTTCAACTCCCAGAATTCCTGAGCCAGCCATGCTGGGAGCTGAAGTCCTAAAGTCATAAAGGGACCCTACTTCCCAACCTCTGCTATAAGGCAGGAGTGTCAAACTCATGACCTCACGGCATCATCATGTGACATATCGGGACTTTTTTCCTCTTCGCTAAACTGGGCATGGGTGTGGCCAGCACGTGACCCATGAGTTTGACAGCCCTGCTCTAAGGTATCCAAGGTGGTACATACACTGCTGTCCTTTCCACCAAACCTGAGAGGTATGGTAAGCTAAGCAGTAGTGATCTGTAGAAGGTCTGGAGTCATCACTTTTGCTGGTTCACTATTGACTCTTAATGAGTAGAGAAGTCCACCTCCACATGGCCAAATCTGGTAGTGAACCAGAGGGAAAGCACGCTGCATCATTGAATTATAACTGAAAGGGATCTAAGGGGTAATTGAATCCAACACTGCCAGATTTACTACACTCTGCAGATGATTATCCCTTTCTCTTTGAAAACCTCCACTAATAGGAAAAAAATCCCTCCAAGCACTAACCTGTTCCACTGATTAACAGCTCTTACTATCAAGATGTTCTTCTTAAATGTCTAATCTGGATCTTCATCCTTGAAAATTTCATCCAGTTGGTTTTAGTCTTACCCTTTGGAGAAAGTGAGTATAAGCCTGAACCTTCTACAATAACAGCCCTTCAGGTATTTGAAGATACCTATCATATCCCCCCTCATCCACTTATTCAAGCTAAATTTAGCTGTTTCTCATAAAACTTGATTTGTAGTCTTTCCCAGTTTTGGTAGCCCTTCTTTGGACTTGTTCCAGTTGTCAATGTCATTCATGAGGACAGATACCTAAGCTGCCTGTCTATCTACTTGCCTACTTTATTACTTATGGTAAGCAATTTCCTCACAGGTTTAGGCCTGGATGATATGCTTCCACTATTTCAACAGGCTTACTTCTTGGCCTGAGTGCCCAAAAAGAATGCCAAGCTGGGATGATAGGTCATTTCTGAAGAGAGGAGTCCAAAGGGAACTGCCCTTTAGAAAAAAAAAACTTGGAGCTGAGAGGGTCTCAACTTTTATTTCTGTGTAAGGGGAAAGGGAGGGGAATCTGCTAATTGGTTGTCATCTGGCGTTGAGATGTGTTGGAATGTCTGAAAATTTCAACTAATTAAAGTGCAAAGTATATGGTACAAAGTTCATATGCAGAGGTGGTATTCAGCAGGTTCTGACCAGTTCTAGAGAACCGGTAACGGAAATTTTGAGTAGTTTGGAGAACTGGTAAATACCACTTCTGGTTGGCCCCTCCCCCATCTATTCTCTGCCTCCTGAGTCCCAGATAATCGGCTGGGTCTTCTTTTGTTGCCCTATATAGGAGAATGGAGATGGAAAGCAGGTTAGAGGGGTGGGAGGGAATGGGGATTTTACAGTATCCTTCCCCTGCCTTGCCCACCAAGCCATGCCCACCAAACCATGCCACACCCACCAAGCCACACCCACACCCACAGAATCCGTAGTAAAAAAAATTGAATACCACCACTGTTCATATGGTTATCCTGAAATATACACACAGGTTGCCATTGCTTACAAACTTAGTTTAAAGCAGTATTTCTCAAACTTGACAACTCTAAGATATGTAGACTCCAACTCCCAGAATTCCCCATGACCCGGCTGGCTGGGGAATTCTGGGAGTTGATGTCCATCCATCTTAAAATTGGCACATTTGAAAAACACTGATCTAGTCTAAAAAAACATGTTCCTTTGGGTTTTATATTCACAATTCTCCTTCTCAGAAGGTTTTTAAAAATTGTAAATACATCTCATTTGTTTGGTTTTCACTGCTAATTGATTTTAACATCCTTGAATGTTTTTAATTTTTTTCTTTAGCTGCTTGAGTATTCTCTAAAGGTTGAGCTGCATATCTTATTATGCAGCGTGATTTGTTTTACCTTAATGTGAACTGAGGTATTGTGTTTGGCAAACTATGGTTTTGTGGCATTTTCAGCAACCTATGGTTCAACAGATTGGTTCTAGTGGTGTATTGTGTCAAGTCAGGGAGAGTGGCATGGTTGACTGGTATTTGAAGCTGGGCTTTCTAATGTAATTTTCTGGGGCCGCAGCCTCCAATCTAGGTTTTAAGTTTTCTTTGCTGGTTCCATGAAGGTTTTGTTTGATCTTCAAAAGGGCCAAGAGAACTGAAACAGCAAAGTAGGAATGTAACTAGGTGACAGTTTGCTTACAGGGAAATCTCGGAGGGGTTTAATATGTTCAGTTCTGTTTATACATTGAAACACCACATCCAGGGATGCCTGCAGAGTCTAGTGCAAGTCAAAAACGCAAGGATGTCTGCAGGTCAAAAAAGTCAAGGTGACAGCTATAAGGTTGCGATCAAAACTGCCTGTTTATTAAGTGCATTGATCATACCCTGAGGACATCCCTGATAGGACATCTGATTATTTTTGAAGCTAAAACACCACACATTGATCTAAAGACCTCCAGTCTGTGTCCATATCATGACAGAATAACCTAGTTGGAAGGGGCCTTGGAGGTCTTCTAGTCCAACCCTTTGCTCCAGCAGGAAACCCTATACCATTTCAGAAAAATGGTTGTCCAATCTCTTCTTTAAAAACTTCCAGTGTTGGAGCATCCACAACTTCTGAAGGCAAGTTGTTCCACATTATGTAAAAAAATTGTGCAATCTAAAATTGGTTAGTCCTCTTTTAAATGTACAATCTCCTGATGCTGCAGCCCTTATCACAATTTGATAGGGTTGATTAATGCCAAACAAGCAAAACTAAGGAAAAGGGCAATACAAATGTCCAGTTTTCTCCTCTAATAAGAAGCTTTCCATTTCCACCATGCCTGAAGACTGAATGTCAGCATGGCCCAAAGCAGGAATCCCTGTTTTTGACAGGCAGCAGCTGTACGAAGCCTCTAAAACAATGAATGCCATTCAATCTCTCTCAGCATTGCACCTTCACATAATGGTGCCTTTGTTAAGCAAAGCTTTTATAAGGGTAGTACCTCCTCCCCCTTCCGCCTCCAAGCTAGACTCTGAACTATGTTTTTAAAGTAAAGGTTAAGTACCTGAGGCATGAAGAGTTGACATACAAAAGGCTCTAAAGTAAATGTATCATTCATTGACCACAAAAGAAAGCTGGGCCTTTGGGTTTCAACACATGAAGATGAAGAACCAGACTAGTCAGAATAAACATATAGATGGCAAATTTCCTTCACTCCCACAAGACTTCTCCTCAGCTGGACAATCTGCACCCAATGTAGCTTTCTCTGGAGCCATCTCATGGGGTTCTGCATGCCTTCTGCATTTTCAGAGGCTTTAGAAAGTTCAAGCAGAACATGGGTTGAAAGATCTAGGCTGTGGGAAGTCAATGGGATTTCACAGTCTACTTGAATTTATTTATTTATTTATTTGTTTGTTTGTTTGTTTGTTTATTTATTTATTTATTTATTTGGACTTGTATGCCGCCCCCTCTCCACAAGGACTCGGGGCGGCTCACAGTAAAAACACCACAACAATAAATATATAAAAAAACAATTAAATCTGACAAGCCCAATCGATAAAACAATTAAAATACATTAAAAAAACCCCAGGAGAATTGACCCTTTTGACTGGTTTATAGATAATGGTGATGCATCAGTGAAGACATTCATTGGACAAAACTGAGAGGATGGTCATGAGAGCACATTTTAAAAATCTTCTTTTTGTGGAAACATTGAAGAAATTCCTGTCAGAACTTCTGAATCACTGAAATGTTTAGGCCTGGGTTTCTCAATCGCTGCAACTTTAAGACATGTGGACTTCGACTTCCAAAATTCCCCAACCAGCCTGCTGACTAGGGAGTTCTGGAAGTTGAATTCCACACATTACCATCACTGAAGATGAAAAACATAAATTTAGACTTTGAGCATCACAGCCATTGGGGTTATATTGAGGGCAAGCCAGGCCGAAAGTCATACAGAAAAAAAATGGGTTTAGGAAATATACGGTTTTTATGTTTGTTGTTATTGTTTGTATGCAGCCTGGAGTGGCATTTTTGTGAGATGGGGGCTATATAAATGTGATTAATAAATTGGTTCTTAAATGCTCTTACATAATTCCCTCTCTCTCCCTCTCCCCCTCCCCCCCTCTCCTTACTGGTTGTCCAATAGTAAATAGTAAATAGTAACATCAGGAGTCATCCAATATATTGAGAGGCAGAAAAAAAATCCTTAGATTACAGGAACTTCAGTGGAAATAAAAAAAAATCTGGAAGAACATTAATGGTTGCAATGATTATACATCAAGAGTAACTTATCTTTGCAGTTGGACTTCATGTTCTTAAAAAGCATATATAGGCTTCTGAAGTCTGCAAGGGTCACGATGGTGCCATAGGAATCATTAGATAAGATGACTCCAAAACCTTTGGTATTTCTGTTTTTCTACAATTTATACTCCCAAAGAGATCATGCTCCCCAAAGTAGTCCATGAACCGTGAACAAAAATCAATATAGTTGTTCTATTTATTTAAGCTTAACTGAATCTAAAATTAAATACAGTTAATATGATTGCTCTCCAATCACATATTTCATAATCATCCCCTTTTACCACATGAAACATTACAATTTGTTAAGGATATGTCACTCTCAAGAGCTTTAATGGGTTTTTTTCCCCCTTCATTTGTTGAATAAAATAAATGTGGTAAGTCAACTAGAGGCTTAGTGCTCCTATCTTAATACTTACTTTTTAAAGAAAATGACAGTAAGCTGTCAAAAATACTATAGGCAATCAAAAGCACAAATGCAAAATTCACATACTAATTTCACAGAAGTTTCCCAATCATTGATGGCAGGGCTTTGCTATAATGTTGAAGTTCGGATTGCTGATGTGAGATTTGAGGGAAACACAATGTTTGACTTGTATTTGGAAACTACAAATTAGGGCAAGATGTTAGAGATCTGTAAACTTCTGCTTACCATAAGGTTTGGCATTCTGTTTCCTTTTCTGTGTCCTCTGGAAGAGCTGGAACCATTTAGATTAGCAAAACTTCTGCAAAAAGGATGTAAAACATATTTATCTTGGTGTCAGCTTTATCTGATCCACTCAGCCTTGCTGAGTTCAGATGACTTCCTTTGTTACAATAACTAGTTTTCACACCTATATATATACCCATAATATTAAAAGTCAGCCTCTAGTGTGTAGTATTTCAGGACAAAGAGTTGAGAATACTGACATATTCCTTTGTGTGTTTGTGTGTGTTCGCGTTTGTGTATGTGTGTGTGTGTGTGTCTGAGTACATGTATTTTCACAGAAGGAAGAGCTCTGCAACACATATTTCTGATAGAAATATGATTAACACAAATTATTGGCAAAACAAATTGAAAGGCATTTCAGTTTATATGCATTTAAAACTGTTCGCTAAAAACAAGGTTTTCTAGATTTTATAGAAAAGAGGGACTTTTGTCCTAAAGATGTATTTAGGTCTCCAAAATCAATGGGCAATGAACAATTCTGCAAATAGATTTTTTTTATTTTATATGTGTCATGCTGATGATGATGGCAGCTGAAGCTAGATTTTGATTGTGGACCAAAGCTGGCTTTATGCGTTGCTATGTAACAATTGTTCAGGACGACTTTTAGCCTGATCAATCATTAGTGGGATAAAACGATCCAGTTGCAGTTGGGTGAGCAGTCAGTGAAATACAACCTTAAGTTCATTTGCACATACGTTTGACCGGTTTATGATTTGTATAGATCACAATAACAATAGCAACAACAGAGGGGAGTCTCAAGTTAGGAAGGCTGGGAATGAGCAAGAATGATGTTAAGACCAAGGACACAATTATGATGGATTTGGAGGAGTAAGATTTGATTTTCCTGAGGTGCAGCCTGTGGGCATCTCTGTAGAAGTTTTATCTTGGAAAGCGGAAGGGGAGGGGGGATAGTAGAAGGACTTTAACCTCTGTATTTAGAGGAATTCTATCACTATAAAGAGAATTTCTGAGAGAACTGTTGTCTTCATGCCCATCAGGCAGCAGCATAAATAAATTTAAAAAATAATGAACAAGAGGCTCTTTCCTGGAAGGCCTGTAATAATACGGGTGACAGCATAATACGGAGCTTGAAATCAAATGCTCGCCCTACAGCTGCTTTTAGAAGATAAGAGGTTTATAGCCATTTTTCCTTATTGAAGGTAGGAAGAGAAAACAGTACTAATCAAAAGTCCCTTAGCATGACATCCTCCAAGCCCATCTATCATCCACAAAATTTGACCACAGAGATCATGTGACCAGAAGTTCAGTGCTGGAGCAGCTACTTCTGATGGTTTCCTGAAGGAACTTCAGGATCTCCACCAGTGGTGATATTCTACTGGTTCAGCCCAGTTTGGCTGAACCGGGAATCATCTGTGAGTGAACTGGTTTGCTCCGATGATCAGCTGCTGGGCGTTCCCACATGCCCGGCTCTATTTCCTTTATTTCCTGGTTTTGAAGCTCAGCTGCTTCGCATGGCACAGCGGATTGCTGCACATCAGCTGTTGAAGACACAGGGAGAGTGCAGGATTGAAGGAGAAGGTCAGTATCAAACCCTCTGTGCTTGCGCAAAGCATGTGTTTGGTGTGTGTTTGCAAGTGCGCACGCTAAGCGTGCCCACCAAGCCACGCCCAGAGAACCGGTGGTAAAAAAAAAAAGTTGAATCCTACTACTGATCTCCACCAAATGTGATATGATCTCCTGCTGTCCTGAATGGGTCCCATTCATGCATCAAGACCTCAAGCTTTAACTTCTGATATAGAACTCTTTGTCAGCTGGAAGGATGAACAAGAATTGGAGAAGGAAAAGAAATCCCGGCACAATTAATCCTCGTGATTAAAAGGTGGACTTTTCAATCCTCCAGAACCTCTGCCCGCTCCCCACCCCGGCTTTTTAAAACTAATCTCAGCATCTCTAACATATGCAAAAATAAAACAAGTTAATTTTTTGCAGACTTGTTGCAGCTCTGCAGGCCTTCCAAGTGCCAAAGTATTCACAATTTTTTTTTTTACAAAGCTTAGGCTTGGTTTTGGTGGCTTTGGAGGAAATCCCATTTGCCCGAGAGACCCACAGAATCTTTTTAATTTGTCTAATTTGTCTTGGGATTCATCCAAACCCATTGCACGTTGTTAGTTTAGACTGAGCAGTGGGGCAGGAAGGGAGGGTTTTCACTGGAAAACAATTCAGCAGTAGAAGAAGCTGGCTGAGGATATCATAAAAATCTAAATTTGGAGCCATCTGCCAGATATATTTATTATATAGAAAAGTCAGTGTGAAGACAGCTGTAGAATTCAAAGAGCAATCACTGGATTTTTTTATAACAAGAATCCAGGCTTCTTCAGAGGGGGAGTTTTTTCAGATGTTGATTTACCCCAGCATTAAAATGGCCCACCATTCTTCCAAAACAACAACAATACCTCCCCTCCCCAAGTAACGCCCAATTTAACTGCTTGAGGACTGGAAGACAGATGTCTGACTCAGGTTTATCAACAGGTATCCATCATAGCTGATTTACCTTTAGTAACAGGAAAATAAATATTTGTAGGGGGAATTGGTCTTATTTCTCCTATTTAATATTTGCAGTTAGAAAGGAGAGGCAACAAGGCCCCTATAGGCATCTTATTTTAATTTTTAAATTAGCCTTTTAACTAAAATAGAAGAAAGCTAGTATGTTACAAAGTAAGGATTCAGCCTCTGATGTCATATTTATTCATATGAACGTTTAATGCTTTGTTTGAAGGTGGTTAGGTGCTTAGAAAAAGAAACCAGGGGTAAGCTGGGTTGTAATAAAGAGTCCTTTTGATACACAGATATTTTCTGATTGGTCACCTCATTCTTGGGATTGATCACCTCATGTCTTGGGATACCACACCATACAAGGCATACACAAAAAAAGTAGAAGGTCAAAGAATACAAGGCAGTAGAAGATGGAAAGACAACATCAAAAACATGCTAAAACTACATCAATTAACAATGGCTGAGGCCACCAGAAGAGCAAAAACCAGAATTTTGTCTCTCCTTCGACACCTGAGCAGCAAAAGAGGAAGTAAAGAAGAATTTAACCTCATTCTATTTTTATGGGAATACCTATAATGTGCTCTCTAAATTTCAGATGTTCCCAATAAAGCAAAAGTCCATGATTAGATTTTGTCTTCTTCATTTGGGATATATAGGGTCTTGTATTTTGAGCAGGGGGTTGGACTACAAGACTGAGATTTATTTATTTGTTTGGACTTGTATGCCGCCCTATCTCCCGAAGGACTCAGGGCAGCTCACATCATAAAAATCATACAATACAAAAGTTAAGATTACTAAAAATTGAATTAAACCCAAGCCAAACAAAATTTAAAACAGATAAAACTAGATATTAAAATGAATTAAAAACCCACCCCACCTCAGTCCAGGCCGGCCTGCTGAAAAAACCACGACTTCAGGTCGCGGTGGAAGGCGCGGAGGTCAGAGGCCAACTGGAGCCCCAAGGGCAACTGATTCCACAGGGTGGGGGCTCCCACAGAGAAGACCGTGCCCCTGGGGGTTGCCAGCTGACACTGTCTAGCCGACGGCACCCAAGGAGATCCCTTCCAGGCCTATAATTCTATGTTCTATGAATAACATAGATCACAGGTTTCATGTTTTTCATTCTTCTTCTTCTAATTTTCTTGGTTATTCTCCATCCCACAAGATTTTCTCATACATCATTACATGTCCTTAAGTCAGGCTGGCCCATAGACACTCCATGGATAAATGCATGCCATCCTGCTTGTCTTCAGAGACAATCTACAGCTCTTCCAAGGTCATCCCAATGCAACGTATATACCTAGATCTACCTTACTTTCTTGAAGATGCAGACTTATTCCATATTTATTATCACAGAGATGTTTGCACTTTAATTGCTTCTTTGCCTGCAGTTTTAAACAATTCATGAAGTATTTCATCTGCATCTGCTGCTTTTCTATTTGACAGTTGGCCTACGGCTTCTTATATACCTCACTTTCTAAGGGAGACAGTTTCTAAATCTCTCTACAAATGCTTCTATCATTTAATCTGGTTTGTAAAAGGGTTCAGTGTAGCCATTCCATTTTCTTTTTATCTCATTTTCTCTATTAGATCACATCCGTGATTATTCCTGAGCAGCTGTATCTGAGCTGTGATTTCTCTGATCATCTTTAAAAAAGTTCTTCCACTTTCCCTTTCTTGTTATTTTCCCTCTATTTACGTATATCTTTTCTTGTTCTGGCTTGCTTGATGCTGAAAGTCTGTGTTCGGTTATTATACGTTGTTCTAGTTATCTACAGCTTTTATCTTCTAGCTTTCTCTGGCTATCATAAGAGCTTGCTCTGAAAATCACTTGCAACTTTTCTTCTTTGAAATGTTGGGCATATTTGTCCCCTCCAGTTTACACAAAGTCTATTATCTCTTCCGGTAGCTGCTTAGTTTCTCTTTTGCATACATTGAATATACTGAAACTGTTTCATAGACTGATCTTATATTCTTATATTCTGATTAAATTTCTTGCAGGTTACTTTTAAAGCTTAATTCTTATAACTGATGCCAATAACTCGTGGTTTATTCTACAAACTATACATAGAAATGCTCTGGCTGAATGTCTACAGAGATTCTCAATCCTTCAGGTCATGGTTGTTCCAAAAGTTCTTTTTGGCAATTGGTCTTTCTTAGGGTTTTTTTTTCTTTGAAAATATTTCTCTTCTCATTCAGGAAGCTTCAACTGAAAGATTTCATAGAAAAACCAAAAAATTCCAGTTGCCTTTTTGGAAAAAGCACCTTTGGCTGAATATTTTCAGTGATGGTGACGATGACAATGATTGTGATGATTTCAATTTGACTCCAGTGTTGCCCATCAGAATGTTGTAGAGTTGTGTTTAGGAATTGGCATATCCAAGAATTGTCTTCACAACTTTATTAACACGCTCTTTGTCTTATTGTCTTTACCTAATCAGAAATCTTCCTGTAATTTCATATTCTTGTATTTTGTAGCTTTGGCATTTCAATGACTTATACCTTTTCAACACATTGTATTTAGCACTTTTTGCAATTTGCCATGCAACTCCTCAGTCTTTTCTTACCATTGAATCAGGAATATGGCCATACCTTTTATAACATTGATTTTCTCTGACTACCCACTAATTCATTACAATATGATCCTGTAGATTATTGCATTATTGATGAACTCATAATTAGCGATCTCCCTTTGGAATATCATTGTCACTCCATTCTTTCATGGGCCCTTATACTCTGAATAGTATGTCATATAATCATTGGATGTAAAGTAGCCTGTTCTGGTCTACCTAAGTTCTCTTTTTTTTCCTGAAACAGCTAGTTTAGCATAGCAATTTAGATATAATTCCTCCGCAGAATATTTGCTCTTTCTGTGTTTCAGCAGAGAAGCCTTGTGTAAGCAACAGTGCAATTTGCAGAGAAGTCTTGAGCAAGCTAATCTAATTACCGAAGTGATAGCTACTATAGCAGTTGCTTCCCCAATATTTATGCCTAGAAGCATAACTTTCAACCTGATTTCTTTTCAGACTGCAAATGAAAAGCACCTATCCAGCTTTTACTGAAAATAGGAAGTTGTGGGGGGATTTCTCTCCTAAATTATTTCCCCCCCAGGTTAAAAGTATATAATTTCACAAGGAACAATTCAGGACACATCCTGCTGTGAACCTATTGCTGAATTATTTTCAGCAGCAGTGAGCTGCCTGCAGTTCTTTACTTGGTAAGTAACCCCTGTGAATCTGAGGCGCCCAGCACTGAAGATGACAGCTGATGCTGAGTTATTTGTGCATGACTCCAATGCCATAACAGCGTGAGATCTTCTACCAGAGTTTCTTGGTGCTTGCCTAGTTTGTAGATGTCAGGAGCTTGGTTAAACAGGGGTTGGCTTGAATCACATGGCAATGTCATATTATAGGCTTCTGGGATATGGAGCAGTTAATGGGAAACAATATTATCGCGTCTGTCTTATTTCCAGACAATCAACACGAGATGCAACATGCACAATTCCAAATTGCACCCGACGCATCAGTGTAGAAAAACAATCAATATCAAAAGCATTAAAATGAAGAGGAGCTACTAATGGGAGTCAGATTAATTTGTAAATGGTAGATAGCACCAATAGGCAGGAGAGAGAGAGAGAGAGAGGGAGGGAGGGAGGGAGGAAGAGGGGGAGAGGGAGAAACAGTGCAGGGGAAATGCAGTCCTAATGAATTCAAGAATTTGGAAGTAAGGATAAACCTTGTTAAAGATTTAAAAAATGGGACATGTTTCTGGTTAAATATGACTCAGCTAAAAAGACGTGGGGGTAAAGGAACCTTTGAGTTGTGAAAATAAAAATCTGTTACTTTGTCAGTTATCATGAAAAGAAAGTCTATTAGGAAGCAAATTCCAGATTTTGGAGCCTATGCAGTTTTATTTCCCCTAGTAAGGATTGGACAGTTATCAGAAGAATGACTGAAAGTCACCAACTGCTGAGCGGGTGAGAAATTTAGCCAAGTAATCAAAGCAGGGAAATGGATGTATCTGAATAAAAATGAGGTGAGATGAGGTAGTAGTTTTGGCACAGAATATATAGATTCAATTGCTAGCAGCCAAGGGGATGACCAGCAATAAAAATAAAAAAAGTCAGATGGAGAAAAAGAAGGAAAGGAAGGAAGGAAAGAAGAAAAAGAAAGAAAGAAAGAAAGAAAGAAAGAAAGAAAGAAAGAAAGAAAGAAAGAAAGAAAGGTGTTATTATTGTCCAGAGAATTGCTCAGCAATGGGGTGCCCAATCTTGGGTGGATTTTTAACAGAATCATTCATTTAATAATCATTGCTTTAGCTTTTTATTTGCTTATAACTGGAACAGCTAAGGTGACTTTAGGTTCTATCGATATGGGACAGGAATGAGATGAATGGGACATTGCTGAGGCATGTTCATACTGTGTGGTACAGTACAAGTCAGGAAAGACTTCGGATAAAAAAGATCTTCCACTTCAGTGGTGGCCACAGGACGGCAGCCTCTATTGCACTAGAGGGCAGAGAAGACCGGATAAACCTCAGGGCACTCATAGAATGGCTGCAGTGGTGACAGTATCTGCAAGATTTTATTACACTCTCCCATTGATGCCTTCTGGAGGAGGAACTAAGTCTTGGCTTAGTTCCCTCATTATTTGCTCTATCCAAGCCCTGCTACCAGTATCTGCCATGAGTAGGCTGAGAAGAACAGAATGTCTCTAACCTGCTGAAATATGTGATGATTAGATAGTACATGGAAGGACTTTGTTAATTGTTCTGTTTTGGTTTATCTTCAGGGATCATTGTAGATTTACTTTAAAAAAATCTTTGCATATTTATTTATATATTTATTTATTATCTCTCTATCATGTATCATCTCTATCTATCATCTATCTATCTATCTATCTATCTATCTTTCTATCTATCTATCTATCATCTATCTATCATCTATCTATCTATCATCTCTACCATCTATCTATTTATTTCATATTATTAGCTACCCAGAGTCACATTCATGAGATGGGCAACCATGTAAATTGATCAAACAGTCACACAAAGAAATCATAATTCTCTCACTCCATAGATTGATGGAACCATTTCCTAGGCTTTTCTGTTTCACTCTTTCTCAAAAATATAGGCAGCTCAAGAACCTTCCTTCTGCCTCCTTTTTTAGATTTCCTTATACCCTTTGGTGCAACTGCATCATGTTTATTGTTGTTCTGATATCAAATCTTTTAATTTGCTCTTTCCCCACCCTCTATCGCTCTGCTCCAGATTGATTGGGAAGTTTCAGGCAAGGCTTGACTGATGCTACCGACAAAGAAATTATTTCTGCCTATGTTGTCATTTTCTGTGCAGCACAGCATGGCATTTGTCTTTCATGTCTATTCTAGGCTCTAAAATTAAGCTTCTACTGTCACCTCCTCTCTCTTCCTAGCTAGGCTCTGACGTCTCTGCTCCTGTGGTATAAATGAAACGGGAGGAGGGAGATGGTAGTCAAAAAGGGTAAAGGTTGTACTCTAATACCCATTTACCTGGGAATAAGTCCTACTGACCTGTGGGTGTGTATGTGTGCCTTCCAGTCAATGATAACTTCTGGCAACTGCCTGGACTAATCACTGGTTTTCTGGGAAAGATTTTAGAAGAGGTGAGCCATTGTTTGCTTCCTCCCAGGACTGAAAGAGAGGGTGTCATCGTTCCTCACTCAGGGAAGTCAGGATTCTGACACTTTGCTCATGGTTCAAGAAATCCTTTATTGAGTACATTATATTAGAAAGGTAAAGCTAGCTCTAAATTGTTCCCACGCTAAGAGATAGTTAAAAGAATAAGGCCTCCCCAACCCCTTTTGTCCCTCAGGCCAACCAGTCCAGGTGCAGGTTCCCACTCAACCAGGGGTGGGCTTCAAAATTTTTAGCCAAGGGTTCTCTGCCCAGGTGCTAGATGGGCGTGACCATGGTGGGTGTGGCCTAGTTGGCCTCCTGCACTATGGCAGGGTGGGCATTTTTGCCCTCCCCAGGCTCTGGAGGTTTTCCTCAAACCCCAAGAAGGGTGAAAACGGCCTCCCTAGGCTCTGGAGGTGGTCTGGAAGCTGGAAACAGGCCCATTTCCAGCCTTCCTGAACTTCTGGAAGGCTTGTTTTTCGCCCTCCCCGAGCCTCCGTATGCGCCCTGCACTTACCTGCATCTAAAACAGGCCACGTGGGGACTCCTGGGAAGGGAGGGGCAGGGTGGGCGGGGCCAGGCAGGAGTGGGATTTAGTGGTTCTCTGAACTGCCTCAGAACAGAATCTTAGCTAGAGTCTCTGCTGAATCCCCGAGAAACCCCAGTAGCCCACCCTGTGCTGAACTTGACAAATGTCCCTTGAAATGACCTTGGTTCACACTCCGGCCAGGAGATATTATGGCTAGCCAGCTGAGGCACCACATTCCTGAGTCCCCTCCTCCCCCTTGAATGGCAACCAAGAAACAAAGCAGAAGTAAGTATGGCTTCGGTTGATGTCATTTTACAGGTTGACAGAGTGACTGGACCAAGGTAACCCAGCTGGCTTTCTGCTTAAGATAGGACTAGAACTCATGGCTTCCTGGTTTCTAGTCTGATGCTTTAACCACCACACTATGGCTTGCATCTTATTAAACTAAATGGGATTTACTGTATGTTTTGTAATCTATAGGTAGTCCTCAATGTAGGACCATAATTGAGCCCAAAATTTCCATTGTTAAGTGAGACATTTGTTAAGTGAGTGTCACCTGAGAAACAGACTTGCTGAAGCAGACAAGCCCACAAACAAATTAATCCCCATTCCATCCCACCCAATTCTTGGAGAACTAGTCATATGATAAGGACTTATACAGATAGTCCTCCACTTACGATCACAACTGAGCTCCAAATTTCTGTTGCTAAGCAAGACATTTGTTACGTGAGTTTTGCCCCATTTTGCGACCTTTCTTGCCACCATTGGTAAGTGAATCCCAGCAGTTCTTAAGATAGTAATGCGGTCGTTAAGTGAATCAGGCTTCCTCATTGGCTTTGCTTATTAGAAGGTCACAAAAGGGGATCACGTGACCCCCCTGGGGCTCTGCAATCATCATAAATATGAGCCAGTTGCCAAGGGTCTGAATTTTGATCACGTGACCATGGGGATGCTGCAGTGGAGGTAAGTATGAAAAATGGTCATAAGTCTATTGTAGTTTCGGTCACTAAATGAATGGTTGTAAGTCAAAGATGACCCATCAATGTCAGGGGTCTTCAAACTTGACAGCTTCAAGACTTGTGGACTTCAACTCCCAGAATTCCTCCTCCAGTCATGTTAGCTCAGGAATTCTGGGAGTTGAAGTCCACAAGTCTTAAACTTGCCAAGTTTAAACCCTTGGTTTATGTGATAGCTGCAAGGATCCCTGCTCTTGAAAGAAATCAGTCCCTTATCTGGCACACCTATCCACCACTCCATTTACAAATGAATGCTAGTCAGCAAATGTATGGAAGCGAAGTATATTTTTTCCTGGGAGAGGGGAATAACATTAAAAAGAGGGTTTTTAAAAAAAATGGTGGAACAAGAGATGACGAATGAAAGCTCAAGGCAGCCTTTTCTCTGTGTCCCCAAACTGCTTTTTCTCCCACTGAGATTCCAGCAGGTATATTTGCACAAACTTGTTTGAAAATGCTGTAAAGGAAAACAGTGTTTGGGGAAATAACGTTCAACTGAGAAAACATTAAGCATCACCGGGCTTCTCTGTTCAAAATCCCACCCGTGCAGTGCTGCATTTCCCAGGAAAAATACACCGGCTTTTGTTACACCCTCTGGGCTACCCCAGAGGATGTAACAGGCAGAAGGAGGTGATTGCCTTGGGTAGTGGATGCTGTGAAACAGCAGGAAAAAAAGTTGGAGGAGGAAACTCTGCATAGGGTTTCTGAGATGCTCTCCCAGCCAGCTTCCTGCCTTTAGGCACAATCGACCATCTCCAGGATAGAAGAAACTTTGACTGCCAGCCCAGTTGATGTTTGCACAAGGCATGGCATGGGTTGCCTCAAGCAACAAAATGTCTTGGGTCAGCACTGCATATACTCAGGGGTGGGATTCTACCAGTTCGCACCTATTCACTAAACCGGTTGTTAACATTCTAAGCAGTTCGGAGAACCGGTTGTTAGAAGAAATTACTGGCCTAATCCTGTAAGGAAGGCAGGAAGGAAACATTCTGGTGTTGCTTACAGAAACTGCCTCTCCGTTAACCCTTATTACATTCTTGGCAGGACTAGACTTCCTGTCTCAGGAACTTCTCTGGAGGTTTTTCCCCCCTCCTTTGCTGGTACTTTGCTTGTGTGGAGTGACCCTTCAAAGTTACAATGGCACTGAAAAAAGTGACTTATGACCATTTTTCACACTTACGACTGTTGCAGCATCCCCAGAGTCATGAGAGGCCAGGCGAGGAGATGCATGCCTCAATGTGAGTGATATTGAGTTGGCCACACCCAGCCAATAACATGACCACCAAGCCACGTCCACCCAGTCACCTGACCACCAACCCACACCCACCAACTAAGCCACACCCATAGAACTGGTTGTTAAAAAATTTGAATCCCACCCCTGCATATAATTTTTAGGTATCTAAACACACAGCTTAAGACAGATATATATATATATATATATATATATATATATATATATATATATATATATATATAGGTCTTGGTGTATGTAAGATTGAGAATACCTTGGCAGCTTGGAAATCTCATCCGTCATCTTCAGGCTGGTGTCTTCAGGTCTTGTCCGTGTATAGGTTGAGAATACCTTGGCGTCGTCTTGTCTGAAATCTCATCCGTCATCTTCAGGCTGGTGTCTTCAGCTTCGTTCTCCTGGGAGAAGTGTGTGATTGTGGCTGTTTTCCCCTTTTAAACTCTAGAGTTGGCTGTGTTGTTACTTCTTGATTGGTTTGTGGAGTTGATGTATGCAGATTGGATGGCTTTTTCCTGAGACTTGAAGTCACCAACGTCCTCTGCTCCAGCAGTCCACCCAGAAGCAACTTACACAAAGAAGAACAAAAAGCACTCAGCAACTTGAGGAAAGACAACAACATAATCATCCTCCCAGCAGACAAAGGCAACGCCACAGTCGTGATGAACACATCTGACTACCAATCCAAACTATCCAACCTACTCCAAGACCCCGCTTACAAACCTCTAAACACAGACCCCACCACCTATCTAGAGAAAACCACCAAATCCAAAATAAAGCCTCGCCCATCAGTGAAGAGATCCAACAAAGAATCATCCCCAGAGAAAAATCATCTAGATGCCCTAAGCTCTATGGCCTCCCAAGATACACAAAGAAGGAACACCACTCAGACCCATAGTCAGCTCCATAGGCTCACCTCTACAGAACCTTGCCAAATTTCTCGCCAAACAACTCCAGCCCTACACAGAATCCATCACCTCACGTACAAAATTCTTTCCACTTCATAGAAACAATAAAGAAACAAAACCTACAACCCAGTGACCTACTTGTGAGCTTCGATGTCATATCCTCTTCACTCAAGTACCTATTAAAGAAGCCTTGACAGCTATCCAAAACAAATACAACCCCCTAAGCACATCCTAGATCTGACCAACCATTGCCTTTCCAACACGTACTTCATCCACAATGGACAAAGATATAAACAGATAGAAGGAGCACCTATGGGATCACCCCTCTCACCCGTCATCGCTAACCTATACATGGAACATTTTGAAACCAATGCTCTAGACAAATCCGAATACAAACCCAAACTCTGGCTTAGATATGTAGATGACACTTTCGTAATTTGGCCACACGGGAAAGAAAAACTGGACAACTTCCTCACACATCTCAACAGCCTACACCCCAAAATACAATTTACCATGGAAACAGAAACCAACAATCAACTTCCGTTCCTGGACGCCCTAATTTACAAAAAACCCAACGGCTCCCTAGGACACACCATCTACCAGAAAAAGACACACACTAACCGCTACTTAAATGCACAATCCCATCACCACCCTGCACAGATCAACTCCGTAGCCAAGACCCTCATCTCCAGAACCAAACGCCTAGCTGACAAAGACCACTTGAGAACAGAATTACACACCCTCACTAACGTATTAATGTCCAATGGATTCCAAAGAAGCACAATCACCAACCTAATCCGAAGGGAGACTCCCCAAAAACCAAGACACAGAACAGGACAATGGCATCGCCCTCCTCCCTTACATCAAAGGCACCACAGATAAAATCAGCAAAATTCTCCACAAACACAATATCAGGACAGCCTTTGGCACTGACCAAAAATAGCCAACATCTTAAGAAACCCCAAAGACAAGATCCAGCTAGAAAACCAAGGAGTTTATAAAATACCATGCAAAATTTGCCCAGCCACATACATTGGACAAACCAACAGGAGAATAAATGCACGCATCAGAACACAAGAACGCAGTCAGAAAAGAAGAAAAACTTCCTCCCTTTTCCAGCACCTTAAAGCCACAGGACATGAAATTGATTTTGAGGGATCCAAACTTATCTCCAATACTGAACACTTCAACAAGAGAATAATTAGGGAAGCCATCGAAATAGAGAAACACCCCATAACATGAATAAATGGGATGATACTTCCCGCCTACCAGACATCTGGAAACTAGCCCTAATCAACAAACGAGTCCCAGCCACAAAACCAACACCGGACCCAAATAACACATGATGCCACCACCAATCTCCTTCACCAGACTCAAACCCAAGCCCACGCCACAGATGAAAGGCAACCACCATCCAGAAACCAGACCATGGCTGCAACACCAGCTGCTACACCCCCTCCAACCCCCAAACTAAGCAAACTGACACACGCTATAAACACATAGCCAGACCTCAAACTCGGAGCCAAACCAAGGCCCAGAATGCCACATCACAGCCTTCCACCCAGGATACTACATCACAGAACTCAGGAGATCACAACACAAAACATCAGGAGGTTGCAGCACAGACAACGACCCAGGAGATTACAGCACCACACCCAGGACATCACAACAATAGAACTCAGAAGGTCATCACACAGCCCATTACCCAGGTCGTTACAACACAAAGGCTGAGAGACACACAGCCAGCACCTCAGCCACACAGGGTCTCAGGAAAAAGCCATCCAATCTGCATACATCAACTCCACAAACCAATCAAGAAACAACACAGCCAACTCTAGAGTTTAAAAGGGAAAACAGCCACAATCACACACTTCTCCCAGAGAACGAAGCTGAAGACACCAGCCTGAAGATGACGGATGAGATTTTTAAACGTTGCCAAGGTATTCTCAACCTTACACGGACAAGACCGAATACACCAAGACCTACATACCTTTACCCGTGAAAATCTACGAAAACAAATATATATATATATATATAGGTCTTGGTGTATTCGGGTCTTGTCCCGTGTAAGGTTGAGAATACCTTGGCAACGGTTCGATGAAATCTCATCCGTCATCTTCAGGCTGGTGTCTTCAGCCTCGTTCTTCTGGGAGAAGTGCGTGATCGTGGCTGTTCTTCCCTTTTAAACTCCAGAGTTGGCTGTGTTGTTACTTCCTGATTGGTTGATGGAGTTGATGTATGCAGATTGGATGGCTTTTTCCTGAGACCCTGTGTGGCTGAGGTGCTGGCTGTGTGTCTCTCAGCCTCCCAAGCAGCAAAGCATCTCTAGCTCTTCTCTGAGTTTAAGGCCATCAGAACAAGATAGCAGCTGCTTGTCTGAGATATTTTGAGAAACAAGCTAGGTGGTTGAATTGAATTCTATTATCTCCAGGACGATGATGCCAGTGTAGTAAGAAACATCATAACCCAAAATTGCTTTCTTTGAATGTAACCAATGCACCATGGGAATGGGTTCTAGAGAAGGGCCTTCTTTATGCTTATAGTAGCAAATACATTGATAGCAGGGCCGTCTTAACAGCAGTATGGGCTCCGGGCAAAGCAGTATACTGGGGCCCCATGACAACTACTCACAGGAATAAAAATGTAAATGGTTGATAAAATTAAACATATATTTGCATGTTAGTATTAATTTAAAGATGCAGTAAAATGTAATAAATATATTGCTGTATTTATATGATACAAGCTGCGTTGAAGGGTTAGCATACACAGATTAGCAGGGCCCTATGCTCGTGGGGCCCACAGGCAAGTGCCCACCAGGCCCAAGGATTAAGCCTTCCCTAATAGCAATAGCACTTAGACTTATATACCACTTCATAGTGCTTTACAGTCCTCTCTAAGCAGTTTATAGAGTCAGCATATTGCCCCCAACAATCTGGGTCCTCCTTTTACCAACCTTGGAAGGATGGAAGGCTAAGTCAACCATGAGCCGGTGAGGATCAAACTCCTGGCTGTAGGCACAGTTAGCCTGCAACATTGCATATTCACCACTGCGCCACCACGGCTCCTAATGTAGTAAAGGCCAACCCCATATAAGAAATCTGAAGGTTAGGATCACAAATACCCTTCTGAGAATTCAAACAGGCCTAGAAATGTTCATATATTATAAAAAAAAGTAGTCCATCACCAGGTTGGTTTGTGTATATGAAAAAAGGAAAGTTCTACACTTAGGCAAGAAAAACAAAACGCACAGGTATAGCATATGTGGTAGTAACTGTGAGAGGGATCTTGGAGTCCTAGTGGTGAATCATTTAAATATGAGCCAGCAGTGTGCTGCAGCTGCCAAAAAAGCCAACAAGGTTCTAGGCTGCATAAACAGAGGGATAGAATCAAGATCCTGTGAAGAGTTAGTACTACTTTATAATGCCTTGGTAAGGCTACACTTGAATATTGCATCTAGTTTGGTCGCCATGATGTAAAAAAGATGTTGAGACTCTAGAAAGAGTGCAGAGAAGAGCAACAAAGATGATTAGGGGACTGGAGGCTAAAACATATGAAGAACAGTTGCAGGAACTGGGTATGTCCAGTTTAATGAAAAGGACTAGGGGTGACATGATAGCAGTCTTCCAATATCTCACGGTCTGCCACAAAGAAGAGAAAGTCAATCTATTCTCCAGAGCACCTGAAGGCAGGACAAGAAGCAATGGGTGGAAGCTAATCCAGGAGAGAGAAGCAACCTAGAACTAAAGATGAATTTCCTGACAGTTAGAACAATTAATCCGTGGAAAAACTTGCCTCCAGAAGTTGTGGATGCTCCAACACTGGAAGTTTAGATAACAAATGGAGATTGGATAACTCAATCTGCCTGCTTTGCCTGCTTTTGGGTAAAAGTTGCTCTTTTTTTATTAAAAATCAATATCTACATATATGGTGTTTTGTGAGTTAATTTTGTGAGTTTGCTTGCAAACAAATTTTATGTGACAGACTCCGGTAGCCGATTGGAGATAGATAGATCTGTAAGTGAATCTGTGATTCTGTGAGCAACTCAATCTGCCTGCCTGCTTTGCCTGCTTTTGGGTAAAATTGCTCTTTTTTAATAAAAAAATTCAATATTTACATACATGGTGTGTTGTGAGTTAATTTTGTGAGTTTGCTTGCTAGCAAATTTTATGAGTTTGGTTGCAAGCAAATTTTCTGTGACAGACTCAGGTAGCCGATTGGAGATAGATAGATCTCTAAGAGACTTCCACACATGCCTGACTAACATGGCTGGTTTCTGCTGAGTCTCGAAGAGGCGGAAGGCTCGAGCGGTCCAAGAGGGTGTTTGGAGGGGCTTTTTTATAGCCCCGGTACCTGGCATCATCGCTGGTGGGCTTGGGAGCCGAACGAGACCCTCGGCAGGGGATTCGCTGGGCTCTGGAGCGAGAGGGGATTGGCGTCATCTCCCCCCCCCGGTTTCTGTGTGCACGGGGTGCGGAGGCGTCGGTGTGGCATAGCAGCGGCTCCAGGTGGCTGCGGGCACGTTGACGATGAGCCCGGCAGTGTTTTCCTCCTGGGGGGCCTCAGATGAGACCATCGGCTCGGGACTCGTTGGGCTTTGGGTCAAGCTGGGGATCAGTGGCATCTCCCCCCTCCCGTTTTTGCATCAGAGCCTGCGAAGTGCCGGGTGGTGCAGCAGTGGCTCCAGGTGCGGCGTGCAAGCCCGACGATGTCCCCCCCTTTCTGGATCAACTGGGGTGCGGTTCTGAGGCTACAGCTGATCTGGGAGGGTCAGCCCTGAAGACGCCAGGAAGACCTGGAGTGATGGTGGCGTCGGGAGTGATGGCGGCGATGGTGGCGAGAATGGCGCTGCTTGTGGCTAGCCCCTGGCCTTTATTTTGTTTAGAGGGCCAATGTGACACTGGGGCTGTCCCGGGTATGGCCTGGAATACAGCAGGAAGCATAACCGGTCCTGGGTCAGCTGTTATGGGTGGAGGCCCTGGTCCCATCCAAGGGCTGTTAAGGGCTGTGATGTTTCCATCTATGGCGTTGGAGGTGATGGTGGTGACGCCCTTTTCCTGCTGTTTCTTATGGCCTGACTCTGGACTTTTCCATCGACCATTGTGTTTGGTCATTTTGCCTCACTTGTGTTACTGCTTCCACTTACACCATCTGCTCCATCTTCTCCAATTACAAGGTACTCTAATTACTGGGACTGAACCCTCTATACCGTGCCATAGGCCACGGAGGGGTGAGCTTGGACACCCTAGTGACCTGGGCCCGGATTCCCAGTGCCGACTGTACACCCTTGAACTTGGTTTACGGCTACCAGATTTTGTTGTTTCCCTTGCCGTGGTGAGAGAACGGCAGTGGGGACTCACTTTCTCTTTAGATAGCCATTTAACATCTGTTTACCAACTGTCCAATTGGTGCCCATGGGGGATACCTGCGGTGAGAATGCGGGACTTGATCTGGAGGAGGGTCTTAAACATCGACCACAGGTCTGTTGTGAGAGGGCAGCCTGGTTCCTGGACCCCCCGACGGGCAGTACCTAGGATTTTACCAAGTTCCTATATCCGGACTTTATTGTTTCCACCTACAGACCCTTGTGCCAGTTCCTTGACATCCCTGGATCTGTAATATTCAAACTTTTACAGCAGCAGAGCTTCAGGCCTTCAGGAGGCTCCCTTCCTCCAGGACATGGCCTGCTACACTATCACCGGCCTACCTCGAGGATGGGTTATGGAACCCGGAGAGATGGCATGGCAGGGAGTTGGGTTGGGGTTGGGGCTCTAAGAAGGCAAAAAAGAGGGTCACTAGGGCCCCTTTAATTAAATTTTTAAATAAATTTTTAAGTAGGCTAGGGAGGAGGGTGGGAAATGATGTCGGGGGTGGATTGCAGGCTCAGGGGGGCCTGGAGTGTGGGCCAGGGACCGCGATCCCAGGGTGGTTGGGATCGGTGGGAGATGACGAGGCATAGGGCCAGATCATGTGTTGGGAGGGCGCCCTCGCTATCTTGGCGGTGCCGTGCTCGACCCTATGACCTCCTCCCTGGGGGCAGGGGAATGGGGACCCTGGGCTCAAGCTGGTGTATTTTAATGCCAGGTCTGTGGCTAATAAATCTTCCCTCCTCCGCGAGGTGATTGAGGAAGAGGCTGCGGACCTGGCTTGCATCACCGAGACCTGGTTGGGCCCAGAGGAGGAGTCCCTCTGGTTGATTTATGCCCCCAGGTTTCTGGATTTTGCACCGGGCACGGCTCAGGGAGGGGTGGTGGAGTGGCTGTGGTTCTTTGGGAGACCCTGATTCCAAGGGAGGTCGCTGTTCCTGAGATAGGTGGAAGTGAGACCCTCCTCCTGAGGTGGGGGCCTGGTGGTCGGGTGGGTTTGCTGCTGACATACCTTTCCCCCAGCTGTGTGGCAGCAACCCTGCCTGGGTTTCGGCGTCTCTCGGGGTGGCGGTGGATCTCCCGGGCTTATGGTCCTGGGTGATTTTAATCTGCCTTCCCTTGGGGGGCGTCAGGTTTGGCCCAGGAATTCATGGACTCCATGGGGACCATGGGCCTGACCCAGTTAATTCAAGGCCTGACTCACGAGGGGGAAACACTCTCGACCTGGTTTTTGTCTCAGAACAGTGGCATAGTGATATAGGGCAGGTGAGTTGTACAACACTGCCCGTCCCATGGTCTGATCACTATCTCCTGCGGCTGGTCTTCCAACAGGCTGCTCCCCACTGCTGGGATGAGGAGCCACTTAGATGGTTCTGCCCCAGATGCCTAATGGACCCTGAAAGGTTCCAGGTGGAACTGGGGTTTTTCCCCATTTCCCTTGCCCACAACTCTGCCGAGGACCTGGCGGCTGCTTGGCAGCAGGCTGCTGAGGCTGCCCTCGACAGGGTTGTCCCCATGCATCCCCTCACGTGGATCCTGGGTAGCTCCTTGGTATACTGAGGAGCTTCGGGAGATGAAGCGCTGTCGGAGGGGTTTAGAGAGCAGGTGGAGGGCCACCCGCTCCCAACCTGATCGAGCCCAGTTAAGAGCCCATATAAGGACTTACCTGGTAGCTATGGGGGTGGCGAGAAGGTCTTATCTCTCCACCCTCATAGCGCCTGCAGATAACCCCAGCCGCCCTGTTTAGGGCCACCCGCTCCCTCTTACATCCGGGAGGTGGTGGCCCTCTCTGGGAAGGGCTGAGGAATTTGGTCAATATCTGTCAGATAAGATCGCTGGATTCGGTGGGTTGTGCTCCACCTTGCAGTGGTCTGAGGATCGGTGCAGTAGTCTGGCTGATGTGATCTGGGCTGAGTTTGATCCTGTTTCGAGGATGAAGTGGACAGGATTATGCGCCTGAGTTCCACCACATGTTTGTTGGACCGTGCCTTCCTGGCTGGCTTATGCCGCCAGGGAGGTCACTGCGGTTGGCTCCGGGCAGTGGTCAACGCCGCTAAAGGAGGGTGTCTTTCTCTCCGCCTTGAAAGAGGCGGTGGTGAGGCCCTCCTGAAGAAGCCTGCCCTGGACCCGACGTGTTAGACAACTTCCGTCCAGTCTCCAACCTTCATTTTTGGCTAAGGTTGTTGAGAGTGTGGTGGCTCAGCAGTTTCCACTTTTCCTGGATGAAGCAGACTACCTAGATCCGTCAATGGGCTTCTGGCCTGGTTTCAGCATGGAGACGGCATTGGTCGCACTGATGGATGATCTCTGGAGGGCCCGGACAGGGGTTTTTCCTCTGTCCTGGTCCTATTAGACCTCTCAGCTGCTTTTGATACCATCGACCATGGTATCCTTTGTGACCAAGGGGCTGGGAGTGGGGGCACTGTTCTTCGGTGGCTCTCCTCCTACCTCTGGGCGGTCGCAATCGGTGTTGACAGGGGACAGAGGTCGCCCCAGGGTGCTCACTTGTGGGGTCCTCAGGGTCGGTCCTCTCCCCTTTTATTTAATATCTACATGAAACCGCTGGGTGAGATCATTCATGGTTTTAGTGAGGTATCACCAGTATGCTGATGATACCCAGTTATACATCTCCACCCCAAACCAAATCAGTGATGCCTCTCTGTGATGACTCGCTGTCTGGATGCGTGTACGGATCTGGATGGACGGAAACATGCTTCGCTCAACCCGCCAAGACTGAGTGGCTGTACATACCGCATCTCGTCCAGTCAAGAGTGTCCATCGCTGACCATAGGGGAGTGGTGTTGCCCCCTGTGGATAGGGCACAGAACCTGGGGTCCTCCTGGACGCGGCTCCAGTTGGAGGAGCAGGTGGGGCCGCCGCCAGGGGCCTTTGCCCAGGTCTGGCTGGTTCGCCAGCTTCGTTCTGGACCGAGATGCCCTGCGCACAGTCACTCATGCCCTTGTTACCTCGCACTCGACTACTGCAATGCTCTCTATTTAGGACTGCCCTTGCACACATCCGAGGTTGCAGCTGGTGCAGAATGCTGCCCGCTGGGTTGTGATGGGAGTTACCCGATTCTCCCATATTACCCCCCTCCGCGGCTTGCATTGGTTGCCGGTTGCCTCGGGTGAGGTTCAAGGTTTTGGCTTTAACATTCAAAGTCCTACATGACATGGGTCCACAATATTTAAGGAGCACCTCCTACCGATATGGGGACCAACTGCCCTGTATGGGCACACAGGCAGGGGCTCCTCGGGTCCCCGGCAAGCCAATGTCGGCTGGCAGTCCCCGATGGAGAGCCTACTCTGTGGCAGCCCCGACTTATGGAATCAACTGCCTCTGGACCTCCGCCTGGCCCCTGACCTCCGCACCTTCCCCGCAATTTGAAGACCTGGCTATTTGACCAAGTCGGGCTGTGATTACCTTACCAGGGGTATGGGATGGTTTTAATTTTTAATTCGGTTTTATTGGACCTTATAGTGATTTAATTTCTTTTAATTATTTATTGTATTTGTATGTTTTAATTGTGAGCTGCCCAGTCTTGGAGATGGGGTGGCATATAAGTCCAATAAAATAAATAAATAAATAAATAAGTGAATCTGTGATTCTATGAGCAACTTAATCTGCCTGCCTGCTTTGCCTGCTTTTGGGTAAAAGTTGCTCTTTTTTATATATATAAAAAATCAATATTTACATATATGGTGTGTTGTGAGTTAATTTTGTGAGTTTGCTTGCTAGCAAATTTTATGTGACAGACTCAGGTAGCCAATTGGAGATAGATGTGAATCTGTGATTCTGTGAGCAACTTAATCTGCTTGCCTGCTTTGCCTGCTTCTGGGTAAAAGTTGCTCTTTTTTATAAAAAAATCAATATTTACATAAATATTTATAATATTTACATACAAGCCATGCCCACCCAGTCACATGACCACCAAGCCACACCCACAAATTAGGGCACACCCACAGAACCGGTTGTTAAGAAATTTGAATCCCACCCCTGCTTAGCTGCATGCCATCTGATCTCTCAATCCTTGATGATTGCTAATAGAGATTTCTCAGACAAATGTATGAACTCTTCCCACCAAAAATATTGACATCAATTCATGTGCAAGTTCTGTCTCTGTTGATATGGCCCATCCTCATCCACAACAAGTCATCGCTTAACACTACAGCAAAGGAACGTTGAACATAGATTTGCAAACAAGCCTCATGACATTTCCTGTACTGGTGCTACACCACTGCTGGTGACCTTACAGAGGATGTGATTCAATCTGTGTTATCATAGACACAGACTGACTCACATCCTTGTTTACCAAATCGAAATCCTTGCTCTAAAATGAAAAGAAGAAAAAGAGCAAGAGAAATATCTGGCACAATTTAGAGAGCAGATTTCAATGCTCAGGAAGCCCAGAATGAGGCATAAGTTTGAACAAGCTGGTCTGTCAGTGCTCATGTTCCATAATATACCCATTTCCCACAGGCCAAATGTTCACTTGGGGAAACAGCAAATAAACTCGAGCTGCAAATGAGGGAGATGAAATGAATGCTAATTTTAAGACATATGTAAAAACTACAGGATGCCATAATGCAGTAGTGACCTTCCCACTTTTTTATTTTTTATTTTTTTACAGATTCTGTTCCTGCAGCCTAATACGCTAGAAATTAAAGAGAGAAGCCTTCCTCTCTGTATCACTGGGCCAGGAAAAGCTTCATGTTTAGGGATAATTTGATCAGTTCTGCTTGAATTTTGTTCAATTCCAAACATTTCTAGACACTTTTAATAAGAGAGTGGTGTTACCCTAAAAAGGTAAAGATTCCCCTCACACATATGTGCTAGTCGTTTCCGGCTCTAGGGGGCGGTGTTCATCTCCATGACAAAGCTGAAGAGCCAGCACTATCCAAAGACATCTCCGTGGTCCTGTGGCCAGCATGACTAAATGCCGAAGGTGCACGGACCGCTGTTACCTTCCCACCAAAGTGGTCCCTATTTTTCTACTTGCATTTTTACATGCTTTCAAACTGCTAGGTAGGTGTTACCCTACAGTAGCATAAATCAGGAGGGGTCCAGGAACTTCTTTTCTGACCCAACAGATTTTATTACAAAGGATCAAGCATCTGATGAAGTTTGCAGTAGCTCATGGAAGCTTGTGCCTTTTAACAAACTTTGCTAATTGGAAAAGAGTCCACCAGACTCCTTCAGAACATTTGAATTCCATTCAACACACTGAACTCCGTTCAATATGTTTTCCATTCCAATCCCTAGCAGACTACAAGTCATCTTTGACTTATGACCACAATTGAACCCAAAATTTATGTTGCTAAGCGAGACAGTGAGTTTTGTTCCATTTTATGACCTTTCTTGCCATGGTTGTTAAGTGAATCAACCTAGCGATTGTTGACTTCCCCATTGACTTTGCTTGTCAGAAGGTCGCAAAAGGTGATCACATGATCCCAGGACACTATAACTGTCAGAAAAACAAGTCAATTGCCAAGCATCTGAATTCTGATTGTATGACCATGGGGATGCTACAATGGTCATAAGTGTGAAAACAGTCATAAGTCACTTTTTTCATTGCCGTTGTAACTTTGAATGGTCACTTTATTTATTTATTTATTTATTTATTTATTTATTTATTTATCTTATCTATTTATTTATTGGACTTGTATGCCACCCCATCTCCGAAGACTCAGGCGCTCACAACTAAAACCAAACATCAACATCAACAATAAATAATTAAAAAAGAATTAAACAAACACAAGCCCAATATTTAAAATTAGAATTAATTTAAAAATCCCTCCTCCCCGCCCCAGGAGATCAGCACAGCCCAGCCTGTTCGAATAACCAGGTCTTCAAGTCATGACGGAAGGTGCGAAGGTCAGGGGCCAGAAGGAGCCCCAGGGGTAGTTGGTTCCACAGGGCGGGAACCGCCACAGAGTAGGCTCGGCCCCGGGGCACCGCCAGCCAACACTGACTTGCTGACGGGACCCCGAGGAGCCCCTGCCTGTGTGCTCGCACAGGGCGGTTGGCACTTGATATCGGCAGGAGACGCTCCCATAGATATCCCGGACCCATGTCATGTAGGACTTTGAATGTTAAAACTAGAACCTTGAATCTCACCAGGAGTGCAACCGACAACCAATGCAGGTCGCGCAGGAGGGGTGTAACATGGGAGAATCGGGAAACTCCCATCACTGCCCGCGCGGCCACATTCTGCACCAGCTGCAATCTCCGGATGGTATGCAAGGGCAGTCCTAAATAGAGAGCATTGCAGTAGTCGAGTCGGGAAGCAACAAATGAACTGTTGTAAGTCCAGGACTATCTGTATACAAATTTCATCTAGCAAATCTTGCAATACTATTTCCAAATCACTTCAAACCTTTAAAAGGAGACATTTATCTCTCTATATAAAAGCAAAGTACCACTCACTCATTACAAAATCTCCAGAACCATAAATCCTACAAACTTCAAACTTGAAATGTGGCATATATGTTCCTCTTGGCTTCTAGGTGCTCACTAAGAAAGGATTTTTCGAAATAACCATCAGATGATTAGTATTTCTTATACAGAAATTAACATGCTCTGATGCTAAGGAGTTCTACTCCCCCTCCACATGTGAAAAGAACTCTGTTCTACCTGCCAATTGCCTCACATTTTGTTACCTCATTTCAAACTGGCAATCATTCTACTCCTTCACTCAGGAGTGGCCTGGGGCTCTTTATAGTACTAAATGCTGGCACTTCACCAAAATGTCTACGCCTCCCACCTATGGCCCCACACACAGGCCCCTCATCTGAGTCCTCGCTCTCCAAGACTCAGCATCCACACCTGCTGCCAGCGAACCACAACATCATGTGACTGGGAGGGGGATGGCACGATTGTTGGAACGCTGGAAACAGGTTGGAGGTAGCTCTGGGAAGTTCTGTTGTAACTTGAAATGGTCACTAAGTGACTGGTCATTAAACGACAACTACCTATAGATGGCCTTCCCCAAAATAATAATTACATAAAGAATAACTACTTACCATTTATAGCAGCTTTTCTCAATCTGGTGCTGTTCACATGTATTGAACTACGACTTCTATAATTTCAAGCCAGTTGGTGAAAGCTGACATATGCCACTTGTTGATTCTGCACTTGTTGTTCCTTCCTTCCTAAAATAGAGAAAGGAGTGTCAAATGCCCAGGATTAGTAAAAAATAAAACAAACTATATAAAATAAAATTACACGGGACAAGACCCGAATACACCAAGACCTATATATATATATATATATATATATATATATATATATATATATATATATACGGCAAAATGTAAAACACGGATCATTGTGGAGTATCGAATGCAAGCAGTACTTGGAAAACCCAGCACACCAAATATCTGCAGAACGTGAAGGAGAAAGGGGAGAAAACTCTAGTCGTGATCTTTGTATTTTATTCTGCTTATAACTTTTTCTCGTTCTTCTGCAGAGAAGAACTATAAGCAGTTTCATCTAAAACTTCCTGCTAAACTAGGATTTCCCACTACAGGGAGTACAGATAGGCCAAGCATGCTTACAACTGCAATTGAGCCCCAACGTTTTCGTTACTAAGCAAAGCAGCTGTGAAATGAATTTTGCCCCATTTTACAATCTTTCCTGCCGCAACGGTGAAGTGAATCCCTGCAGTTGCCATGTAGTCATTAAGCTGGAATCTTCCTCCATGGACTCTGCTTGTTAAAAGCTGGTTGGGAAGGTTAAAAATGATGATCATAAATACATGCTGGTTGCTAAGGGCTCCAGTTTTGATCCATGGGGATGCTGCAATGGTTACAAGTGTGAAAAACGGTTATAAGTCACTTTTTTCAATGTTGCTGTAACTTCGAACGGTCACTACACAAATGGTTCTAAGTTGAAGACAACCATGTTTCCCCAAAAATAAGACCCTGTCTTAGATTTTTTTTTGCCATCAAAATAGGACTTATTTTTTGGGGAGATGTCGCCCACTGACTCACCTCACTTGCGTGCATTGCCCCGGCCTCCTTTTAGCTGTTAGGGGCCTTCAGGAACTTCTACGGCTGGCGAAGCTTTCCTGAAGGCCTCTGTAGCCAATAACAGAGTTCCGAGTCGATCCAGAGCTCTGTTATTGGTTGCAGAGGCCTTCAGGAAAGCCTTGCTGGCTGCAGAAGAAATGGGCTGGCAAGGCAGGTGTCGGGATGTACGAGGCCTGGCTGCAACTGTCTGAAAGTAAGTAGTAGGTCAGCTCCACTCCCACAATACCCACCCTAGCTTAATTTTTACCTGTGCATTCTGGAATGGGCGGGGTCTTAATTTGGGCTTCTTTTGGGGATAGGGCTTTTTTTGGTGCATGTGTAAAAATCAAGTTAGGACTTACTTTCAGGGTAGGTCATGTTTTTGGGGAAACACAGGATTTATATAGCAAATTCAGCCCTATGTGCTTCAGGCTGCTTTCTTCTCTCATTGCTGACTTCAGCTCTTAATACAACACCTTGAAGGAACACGGGACAAGTGAAGGCTCAAAGGAACAATCCTTCTGCAGATATTCCTTCATGGCAGACTCATATTTAAGCCTTGTGCTTTTAAATCAAACAGCTGCAGGCTCCGTGCTTCTTTTTTTCCCAGGTCAAAAAAAATATTATTTTTTGCCTGTGTGGCTCTTTAAGGTCTCTTCTAATCCTGCTTTATTCCATCTGGATGCCGGAGTGATGCTAGGCGACTTTTTTTTTTTGCTTTTCCTCAGAAGCTGTCTTGCAGCCGCTCCCCTCCTGCCATCTCCTTTACGCTGAATTTGTAATCTGCTTCTCCTGATGAGATTCACTCTAAGGACTCTGTTCCAAAATCTGTTCTCAACAGACGTGTTTGGTCTTTAGCTTTGAGAGCTACGTGCTGTTCTCTTAAGATGCTCACACAAAAATTAAGAGTCCTAATGCCAAGTAGACTCCGATGACTTGTCAGGGAAATGGTTTAGGATTAGTCTGGCAAACTAAACACTACTAAATGACACTTCAGCCAAATTCCCAAGAAAATCAGTGATCTCTGAATTCATTTGACTTAGGACGTACCATCATTTCCTTGAAGGAAAGATGAGTTATACCGGGCAACTGATTTGGGAATAAATTGTTATGTAACTTCCATTTAAGAAAGAGAATTTTTGTAAGGAAGCAGGGCATTTTTGTATACAGATAGTCCTCAACTTATGACCATAATTGAGCCCAAAATTTCTGTGAGACATTTGTTAAAGGAGCTTTTTTGCCCCATTTTATGACTTTTCTTGCCACGTTTGTTAAATGAATTGCTGCAGTTGATAAATTAGTAACCTGGTTGTTAAGTGAATCTGTCCTCCCCGTTGACTTTGCTTGTCAAAAGGTTACAAAAGGGGATCACATGACCTTAGGAAACAGCAATAGTCATAAGTATGAACCACTTGCCAAGTATCTGAATTTTGATCACATGACCACCGATGCAAAGGTTGTAACTGTGAAAAATGGTTATGTGACTTTTTTCAGTGCCGTTGTAACTTAGAATGGTCACTAAATGAACTGGACTACCTGTATATAAAGAAAATGCCCTAAAACTAAGGATAGTTCTAGTTTAATCTTTTTAAAATGTTAGTGGAAAGCAAAGATGGTTTTATTTTAGAATTCTATCCAGATAATTACAATTTTTCTATGCTCATGCAGGGTTGCTCACATCTCTTCCATAACCCTGTTAAGAGTTCTTAGAATTTTTTTTTATTTAGATGTTATGATTTGGTAAAGAAAATGTATACATAGCCACCATTCTATTCCCTTTCTGGGTAAGCAGCATTAGGCAAAGCAGTGAAAGAATCAGCAATTATCAAAATCAAACCAAAGTAGGGAATAGGGGAAAAGAAAGGCATTTAAGTTGTTTATACCAACAACATGTGTTGTATTGCTCTATAACTTTCTATTCTTACAGATATCTTTGCTTTCATTATGCCTACATTGATTCTTTCACTGCTTTATGTTCTTTAGATGGCCTCATCAACCCCACCCAGTACTGGATTCTCTCAGTCTTTCCATTCTTCTCAACTCATCCCTCTGCTTTCAATTTGATCCCCGTCTATTGTCTCTGTAAGCCCAAATCACTGAACATCCAGCTTCAGTATCCAGATAAAAGTCCAGGATCATTTCAATTCTGAAAATCTTACTATTTATTGAATACATAGTGTGATAATGGCAAGGTAAATCTAATTCTGAATTTCTAAGGCAGCAGTTCACAGTCTTAAACAATTAATTTCTCAGTCCAATCCCCAGACTTCCATGTAGACCATGGAAACAAGTTCTCTTTTTTATGGGAACCATCTGCCTCCTTCTTCACACCTGTTGATAGGATCTTGAAAAGTGTTCAGACTCTCACAAGCTTCAGTGGAACTGCAGAAGACTCATTTCTCCAAACTAATCCATTCGTAGTCAACAACTCCCACCCTTACTCTAGTGACAAGTTGAAATGAAGAGGCATGTAGCTGCCCATATTTCACTCTTGACATATTCATTCTTTACTAATTCACTTTTGACACAATCTCCTCTTGAATTACCACACCAACTTAAGTAACCAGTCTTACTACATTATTTTTCTTTTTTATGTTCTCCTAACATATCCAACTTACATTTGCAAATAAGAAAATGAACAGCTCTTTTATGCTGCTATGTTAGCTATATTCAAGAAACAATCATCCCTTCCCAAGTATGTGGCAGTAGACCTCCCAAACTTAAGTCATTGTCACTTTTTGTACCCTTTCTTTCTAGACATACTTAATTCCCAATTGGTTTTCCATTTCCTATTGTGATTTTTCCTTTCAAATCTGGGAACAACAATGACTTCATGAGCAAACCACATCAATATTTTTGCATTGTTCCAGTTCTCCCATATGTTCTAACCATTTTTAAACATGCTTGCAATATATTTATCATTTTCTTTTAATCATTTTTCCATCAATGTAATATTTACAGCATGCATTGAAACTCCCTTTCTTGCCATATCACTATCAATCCCATCGTAATTTCTAAGTAGCCTGTCCGATAGTCTCTTCATCCCATAGCATTTTATCAATTTCACACTCTCTGCTGCAGGCTTCTTGTTTAGCCTTTTCACTCATTCTCAAAAGTGTTTCAGTGTTTTATTATTTATTATTTCCTATTTATTATTATTTTAAATACTTAACGTAAGTGTTATGTATGTAGGTTTGAATGTTATTGGTTTATTTGAACTGTTCTTGTAAAATGTCAAATGGTATTGGTTTAAATAGTGCGGGAAGAAACCCTGCACTCCCATTGGCTGGCAGCTACGGCTGCAGGCTATAAGAGGCAGCCGTAGCCAAGCCAGGACGGGTCTATTCGAGCTGTAGTCACTTAATAAACTCTTTGCTGGAACTCCTCGCGTCTGACTCTTCATGCAAACATAACAGTAAGTATTTCAGTATTTTCATTTGTGGAAGATTGCTAAACCCATAATATAGAAAGCTAGAGATATCAAACCTCCCCTCACTAAGACTTTCTGAGTCTCCATTCCTTGGATGTGGTTCCTTATTTGTGGTGGCAGGTTGACAGGTCTGGCTGCCAAGATTTCAAAACCCAACAAACAAGAGATACAAGAAGCTTACAACTTCGTTGCTTTTCTGGCAATTAAAAGGTAAAATACAAAAGATGTATTTTTTATTATGGCAAACTTCTGGCCAAATTGCATTGAGACATGGTGATTAGAAGAGTTGGGTATTTTCTCGGGTGAAATACAATTTCACATGAGATAAATGAAATCAAACCTTATTAAAAAAGGAAAAGATCAAAGACACACAACCTTTTTTAAAAGATTAAAATGCAAATATTTAGTACCGAAGAAGAAAACTTGCAAAGCTGCTGAGAACACCAGATGCAACAGCTGCAAATAAACAAGAAAAAACCCCAACAGAAAATATCATGCTGCAGACAGAACACAGGATGGTGATGAGTGCTTTGAGCTTCCATAAAATGCTAGAAAGGGAGAGTTTTAATTTTTTAGCAGGTTATAAGCCAAAATTCTCTTTTTGGCCTGTAGTCTGCATGAGAATCAATGTATTCTTTTTTTTGGCCTGTGACCAGCAAGAAAAGTACATTCAAGCTATCATCAAAATCACTATGCTTTTTCTCTGTGTCTTACCATTCATTGCTGTCTTTGACCAATCTTTGCAATTATATATTTCTTTTCATTGTTTACCCATTTTACAATCTCTTTTTTGTTTCATTGCTGTATAATGCTGCAATCATTTTAACAGAATAACAGAATTGGAAAGGACCTTGGAGGTCTTCTAGTCCAACCCCCTGCTCAGGCAAAAAATCCTATACCATTTCAGACTGCTCCAGTTTTGGAGCAGCCAAAACTTCTGGATGCAAGTCATTCCATTGATCTAAGTACCAAGAAATTTCTCCTTAGTTCTAGGTTGGATCTCTCCTTCCATTGCTTCTTGTTTTCTCTTCAGGTCCTGTGGAGAATAGGTTGACCCTTTTCTTTGGATATTGGGACATAGCTATCATGTCAGTCCTAGTCCTTCTTTCAGTTGAATTAGACATACCCAATTCCTGAAGCCATTTTATATATATTTTAGCCTCTAGTCCCCTAATTATACTTGTTGTTCTTCTCTACACTCTTTCTAGAATCTCAACATCTTTTTTATATCGTGGTGACCAAAACTGGATGCAAAATTCCAAGCGTGGTCTTGCCAAGGTATTATAAAGTGGTACTAACACTTCATGTGATCTTGATCCTATCCCTCTGTTAAGGCAGCACACTCATATTTAAGTGATTGTCCACCAGGACTCCAAGAGCCCTCTCACAGTTACTACTTGTGGAATTTTATATCCATCCTTTCTCTTTCACACATGTTTTGTGGCATTCTTTTCAAACTTCCCATTGGCTTAACTCCACAGACTGCTGTGGAATCTGGCAACATAATTCTTTTCTCAGCAGCTTCCATGTCCTCTTTGCATCTAGTTGATATTCATTCTTTTGGAAAACTATTTTCAAATCCTTTTGCATATCTTCTCTTTCTACTTTAACTCTTGCTCTGCTTTCTCCCCTAAGATCCAATCTTGCTGCCACCTTATGAGGGTCTGAACTACCACTAGAACCTCTGATCACCCATTTACAGAAGACTGTATGATGAAATTCAATGACTATGAATTCCTACTTTCATAAGCATTCATAACTATTTAAATAACATCAGTTATCCCTCCCTCCCTCCATATCTATCTATCTATCTATCTATCTATCTATCTATCTATCTATCTTTATCTATCTATCTATCTTATCTATTTATCTATCTTATCTATCTATCTTATCTATCTATCTTATCTATCTATCTTATCTATCTTATCTCTATCTATCTATCTATCTATCTATCTATCTATCTATCTATCTATTGTCTGTCTGTCTGTCTGTCTGTCTATCTATCTATCTATCTATCTCTATCTATCTATCTATCTATCTATCTATCTATCTATCTATCTATCATCATCTATCTATCTATCATCTCAGGGATGTAAAACTCAAGGCCTGGGGGATCTGGCTCGTGGGACCACCCTGGAAGCAATGAAGGTGCCTCTGCCTATTGCTCGCCGACCTCCATTTTTGTTGGCAGAAGGTGGCAGGAGACCGTCACAGCTAAAAATGAAGCTCTGGAGCCTGCTTTTACTGGCAGAGTGCTTGGGCCACCCCCCACAAACATGAGTGATGTCAAGCTGGCCTTGCCCACCCTGGCCACGCCCACTCTGGCCCCCAAGGTCAAACACAACTCCAATGTGGCCCTCAATGAAATCGATCATCTATCATCTATCTAATATATATAGCTACCTATTCACTCACAACAACTCTAGGAGGCTTACAAGTAATAAAATACAGTAGAGAAAAAAAACAATAATTCCTCCCATGCCAGTGACAACATACAGTCAAATTAGCCATTTGATGGGCTTCATCCCATTCTGGGTTCCCCAGGCCCGCTGGCAAAACCAAGTCTTCAGACTTATGAAAGAGTGTCAAAGTCGGGGCAGTGTAATTTCTGAAGGGATGATATTCCTAAGGGAGATATCTTTCTGATATCATATTTAGTCCTTCCTAACTAAACTTATACCTTCAGTTTAAGATTTGTGATCATACTTTCCACTTCACAAGGTCATCTAGCTCTGTTCACCTGTCTCTTAATGTCACAAACCAGCAACATATCTATTTTTCTTCCTTACATTTCCCTCATCAGTTAATGCTCATTGCCATTTACTTCTCTTAACACTTCAGGTCACAATCCTCTATATGCTACACCTGTCATCAGATGGCCCTGCAAATAATAACTCCTATGGTGTGTTGATGGTTTTGCTTTCATTTATCATTTTTTATAATATAGTTTAATAGTCATGCAAGGATCATTGCTAGCTGCATGGACAAAATACTAGTCAGTTGGTGCATATTCAGCCAGTATGCCACAAATGTAAAGCCCAGTTTCATCCTAAACATGTTCATGATATTCTGAGTAATGTACAATCTCTTAATTTAAGGACTGTCTTATAAATTAACATGTTGTTGCCTGCTTTCCATCAACTGAGGAGCTGTATCTCCAATTGTTTCTGCCCATCTGGTATATTTCATAAACAAGGTACCCTTCAGGTCCTTCTATTAAATGCTGCCATTTTGTGGGACCAAGGAAACATGTCTTCTCTGTGGTGGCCCCCACCCCTGGAAGAGCATCCCTCCAAAGCTACTGATGGTGCCCTCTCTCCTAGGATTCCAAAAGATCCTTAAAACCTGTCTTTGACCGCAGACCTGGGTTAATGTGTCTCTGGAACCCTTGGTGTGGTTTGTTATTGTTAAGACTGTTTTAATTCAAGCCACTTGTGATGTTGCACATTTTAGCTATTTTTCCAGTTTGGCATTTGTACACTGCCCAGAATTTACTAGCATAGGGGCAGCTGTAATCAATTTAAATTAATAATAATAATTAGAATGCCCACACAAGGTAATAAAGTGGCACGCTCAAGTCAGATAAATATGGACAGACAGCACACCACCCATATGCTTATTTAGTTATTTGAGGAAAGAAAGACCTGTAAAATAAAACTCTTTTAGCAGATAGATGTTAATTTAGTTCTTCAGACACTGACGTGTATGTAGATGCTTAGTAGAAATCATGCAGATGGTTCTGGGATTCTGAGGAAATAGCATGCTTTGTGTACATTTCTTTGAGGCTGCAACTTCCAGCTGTATCTTCAAATAAACACATAGATAATCATCCCCAGGAAGCTGAGGGAAGGTAGGCAAAGCCCATTCAAGTAATGAGCACCTATGTTTTCTTCTCAGGAAATAGCTTTTGCATCAGATTTAGAATTAATAACCTTCGGGGGTTACAAAGTCTTCCCTATCTCTGCTTGGTAGAAAACATTTCTTCCATCTGAATGTCTGTTTATGATGCAGGGGGTTAAAAAAGCACAGCTACCCTTTCAGGGGAAAAAAAACCCCAGATGGCATCACTGCTCAAGGGAAGTGAGTTTGCTTGTGTTGTTTTATTTGGTGTTAGTGCTGTGTTTCTATTTCTAAGGATGGTGTTATGTATGCAGAGTTTGAATTGATTGGTTGTTCTTGTAAAGTGTTTGAAATCATTGGTTAAAAAGTGCGGGAAAACCCTGCACTCTGATTGGCTGTCAGCCGAGGCAGCCGGCTATATATAGCTGCCTCGGCTAAGCCAAATTGGGTCCGTTCTGAGCTGAAGTCACAAATAAACTAAAGAGCTGAAACACTCCGCGTCTGCCTCTTCATGCAAACTTAACACTGGCGATGAGGATGGGATTCTCCTGAAGAAGAAGGCGACGCGGAACAGAAGAAGAGCGAGATGGCTGCGCTGAACACCTCCCCAGCCCCATTTGATCCAACGGCAGAAGACTGGGAGTCGTATGCAGATCGTTTCCAAATGTATCTGGAGGGAAACGACCTTGCTGCCATTTCCGAGCAGCGGAAGAAGGGGGTCTTTCTTACGTACTGTGGTCTGGCAGTTTTCAAGATGGCGAAGGCACTCACAGGAGCAGCAGACATGAAGGTAATGGCTTGGCCTGATCTGGAAAGGCTGTTAAGAGCCCATTACGCGCCACAAGTATCGTGCCTCATTAAGAGACACGAGTTTTACCTTCGTGATCGGGGGAAAACGAAAGCGTAAATGACTTCATGGTAAGTTTAAGAGACATTGGGGGTGCATGCGAATTCAACAGTTTAGAGGAGGCCATGCGCGATCGATTTGTACTGGGCCTTAAAGACAAGGTGTTACAGAGCAAGTTATTAATGAAACACTGAAAGAAGCAATAGAAGAAGCCTCTTCAGCAGAGGCTACCAAGTCCTC
Organism: Naja naja; assembly: GCA_009733165.1. NCBI lineage: Eukaryota > Metazoa > Chordata > Lepidosauria > Squamata > Elapidae > Naja > Naja naja. The sequence goes on from CM019149.1 coordinate 209,120,396, forward strand.
AGCAGCAGCCATGAGGAAGATGAACAGGGCCACGAGCCATTCTGATGGGGAAAAGTCCACCACAAATCATTGTGAGGAACTAGATTCTGAGTCAGATTGCAGTGAGGTGGAGGAAGGAATTTACAGACTCAGAATGGAGCGGAAAAAGAAAGACCTGGGAAGAAAGAGGCAAGATTTCTACTGCAGAGGTTGTGGGGAAGCCACCCCACACTGAATGCAAGTTTCTAGACACCATTTCCCTCTGTTGTGAAAAAAGAGGGCACCTAGCAAGAGTCTGCAAATCATCCAGAGCTCCACCCAACAGAAGGAAGTTTGCTGCAAACAAAGACAAAGAATTCAAGCCTAACAACCTCAGTGAGAAAATGAGGTGCAGCACAGAAGCAAATGGGAAGAATGAAACTCATCAGACAGTAACTATTGGTCATTCATCTCCTTTAAAAAGCAGAAAAGTGCATGTCAAGGTACTTATTGAAGGAAGGCCTTGCCAAATGGAAGTGGACTCAGGCTCATACCTATCTATGGTGTCATAGGACACTATTCAAAGACTGTTACCACATATTCAGAAGACTCACTTCAAGAAGCAGGCATTGACTCTTAAAGACTACCAAGGGAACAAGATTCCAGTAGTTGGAACAAGAGAATTCAACGTGAAATTCAAGGGCCACACCAAACGCCTACCACTGACCATCATGGACAAGGATCGCCCAAGTCTGCTGGGACTTGAATGGTTCGAGACCCGCTGGGCATCGAGGTGACTGGCATCAATCACGTGAGCAACACTGAGTGGGAAGAGGCCTTGAAGTCTGAGTTTCCAGAGGTCTTCAGCGATGGATAAGGCAAGTACTTGGTGACCCCTATCACCTTTAACCTAGATCCCAAGGTACAACCAATCCATTTAAAACCCAGAAGGGTTCCATTTGCCTTAAAGGAAAAAATTGATGCACAATTAGATAAACTAATAGCTCAAGGGGTTTTAGAGCCCACTGACCACTCCAAGTGGGAGACACCCATAGTCACACCAGTCAAGACTGATGGGTCTGTGAGAATCTGTGGAGATTACAAGGGGGCATTGAACCATGCGCTACAACAGAGCGCATATCCAGTTCCAGTAGTGCATCATTTATTACATTCTCTTGGCGGGGGCACAGTTTTTGCCAAATTGGACCTGGCACAGGCATATCAACAGTTAACAGTTGATGATGCAACTGCAGAAGCCCAAACCATTGTAACCCATAGAGGTGCTTTCAAATGCAAAAGGTTACAATTTGGAGTAAGCGTGGCACCAGGCATCTTCCAAAGCCTTATGGAAAGGATGCTACAAGGGTTGCCAGGGGTGGTGCCCTATTTTGATGATGTTTTAATCTCCGCTGAAAATGACACTCAGTTACACGAGAGACTCAGAGAAGTCTTAACCAGATTCAAAAAGCGGGTTAAAAGTCAAAGAAGAAAATGCACACTTAGAACAGATAAAGTGGAATTCTTGGGTTACATGATTGATAAACATGGCATCCACCCCACAGAGGCCAAAGTTCAAGCAATCAAAGAAGCCCCCAGGCCAAAATGCAAAACAGACTTGCAAGTGTTCCTGGGACTCATTAACTTTTATCATATGTTTCTACCTCAGAAAGCAACCACTGCAGAACCCTTACATAGATTACTGGACAAAAAATCTGCATGGGTCTGGGGCAGAAAAGAACAAGCTGCATTTAACAATATTAAGAGGCAAACCACTTCTGATTCTGTACTAATACAGTTCTCTGAGAATTTGCCTGTTGTACTGACTTGTGATGCATCCCCTTTTGGAATGGGGTGTGTGTGTTGAGCCACATGCTTCCCAGTGGGAGGGAAGCTCCTATTGCATTTTACTCTCGCACTTTGACTAAAGCAGAGAGAAACTACAGCCAACTGGACAAGGCAGCTTTGGCAATTGTGGCAGCTGTCAAGAAATTCCATGAATACATTTATGGCAGAAGATTCACCATTGTCACAGATCACAAACCTCTTTTAGGCATTGTGGCAGGGGACAAACCAATGCCCACGATCCTGTCACCAAGAATGCTGATATGGACTGAATTTCTGGCTGCTTATTCATACAAACTGATCCGCAGACCTGGAAAAGACATTGGACACGCAGATGCTTTGAGTCGCTGCCCACTTCCTTCACACATCGAGGACCCTGCTCCTGAGACTCACACCTTTTTTCTAGAAACTGTTGCCAAGCTTCCAGCCCATGCTGCTGAGATTGCCAGAGAAACTGCCAAAGACACTTTATTGGCTCCTATTGTAGGCTGGATCAAAAAAGGTTGGCCACTACAAGATCTACCTCAACTTGCCCAACCTTTTAAATCCAGACAAACTGAGTTATCTGTATTAAGAGGATGTATTTTGTGGGGTAACAGGGTGGTTATTCCTGCAAAACTACAGAAAGAGGTTTTGGAAATGTTACATGAGGATCATCCTGGAATTGTCAGAATGAAGGGATTGGCCAGGAGTTATGTATGGTGGCCAGGTATTGACAAAATGGTTGAAAACTGGGTTGCATCCTTCCCAACTTCAGGTAGTCAGGCCTGCCCCACCTCTCCCCAAACAGTAATGGGAATGTCCTAGGGGCCCATGGTCCAGGATTCACATTGATTTTGCTGGCCCTACCAGAGGGCACACTTTCCTTATTATAGTAGATGCATACTCCAAATGGCTAGAGGTTATCCCTATGGCATCCACCACAGCTGAAGCTGTCATCAAACAGCTTAAAAACTTTTGTAACTCATGGTTACCTGATGTGCTTGTTTCTGACAATGGTCCTCAATTTACATCCAACCTTTTTGAATCATATTTAGCACAGCAGGGTATCAGACATGCCCTGACAGCCCCTGGGCATCCTTCAGCTAACGGCCGGGCTGAACGATGGTACGATTTACCAAGGAAAAACTTCAGCAATTGGGTCCAGGGGACATCACTGAGAAAGTTGAAAACTACTCAGTGTCCAGCATATCACTCCCAACCCCTCAACTAACTTAACCCCAGCCGAAGTTGTTGATGGGTAGGAAACTCAGATCTCCCTTGACAGCCTTCATCCCACTTACGCACCCAACGCACCACTAGATTCCACTAGCAAAATTTGCACATTCACTGTGGGTGATTCTGTTTATGCAAAACCTTCTGGGTGAACCATTATGGATTCCTGCTGAGATAACCCAAATCACAGGCCCCAGGTCTTACAGGGTACAAACTGAGGATGGTGTCCTCTGGAGCAGGCACATTGATCAGTTAAGATCCAGACTACCTCAGGAGCGTCGCCATTGCTCCCCTCTGGTTCCCATACCTACTGCCTCTTCTAGGGGGGAAGGGGAGGATTATGAGGGTAGTCAGCAAGCAAGAATCAATCCCATGTGTAATGAGCTAACACTACAGGAACCATCCCAAAACCTGTCACAGTGCCAACAACCATTCTTACAAATGGAAGATTGCACATCACTACCAGACTTGGGTGCTGACATTGGGTTGGAGATGGATTGGGAGGAGAGACCAGGTTGTAGTAACCAAACAGGTTCTACCATTTCTAGAAGTCCAAGTAAGGAGATGTTAACAGACACATTTCCTCCTTCACAATGTGAGAACCCTAAAAAACCTGAACCATGTAGGTCTCAACGTACACGTAAGAGCCCCACCTATTTAAAAGAATACATTAGATAGATGGGGTTTGAGTATGGACTAAACCTAGTGGGGAGGGGTATTATGTATGCAGAGTTTGAATTGATTGGTTGTTCTTGTAAAGTGTTTGAAATCATTGGTTAAAAAGTGCGGGAAAACCCTGCACTCTGATTGGCTGTCAGCCGAGGCAGCCGGCTATATATAGCTGCCTCGGCTAAGCCAAATTGGGTCTGTTCTGAGCTGAAGTCACAAATAAACTAAAGAGCTGAAGCACTCTGCGTCTGCCTCTTCATGCAAACTTAACAGATGGAATGCTCACATTTTATCAACAGGCTGAGATACAGGCAATACAAAGTACATATGAACCTCAAAAAGCATTTTGATTTGGTGCCCTTTCGCTACACAACGAGTTGCCCCTTCTTTCCTTCGACAATGCAGTCAAATGCAGCCTGCGGGTTGCACGGCTGGACTTGCCTCCTGCATATTTTCGCTCAAAGAGAGCACTCGGGGTGTAGAGAAAGCTGTGCCAGTAGAATGTCTGTCAGCAGACTATCTGACCTCTTGGGTCAAGAGCTGAGACCTCCACTGCCTTCCTTGCTTCTGGAGGGTTGAACCATGTCCACTTCGGTGCCAGGGCTTGCCCTCTTTCTTTGTTTCTCCAGTAAGTCAAAGCCTGATCATAATACAGGAATGAGTTGCTCTGTACTTTGGCCTCCAATGCCCACACCTGAGTCACATCAGATCCTGTCACCTCTAAGGTTGGCCTGGAATGGAATGTTACAAGTGTTAGAACATGCCAGAAGGAGCAGAAATGGACAGTCCCAGTGGTGAGACGACAGGGAAGACAGGGACTGGATTCACTGCTAATTTTGTTGTTGTTTCAGATGTGGTTTTTTGATCATGTCCGAGTGACTTGTCTCAGCTACTGAACTGTTAACCATGTTTATAAACCCAGTGGCTAGGTTCAGAGAACATGAAGCCAGCGTGAAACAAATCGCGTTGTGAGTTAGCATTATGTGCACATTACATCTTCATTAGGATGACCGTATTACCAATTGTTGCCCCATAACAGTTACATAAGAGAAGTAACTGGAAGAGATGTTAGCCACAGATAGAGAAAGCATCAAATGATGCCTTCATAAATCCCCGATTCTTCACAGATTAAAGAAGAACTGGCTTTATCCTTCTTCACGTTGAATATCTCTATCTCTGCTGTTAAATATCAGCAGAAGCTCACACAGAAGGGAGTTTAGCCAAACATATGGTCATCTGGTTGAGGAAACATATTCTGAAGCAAGCATAAATGAGTTTTATGTTTAGTCTTTGTTAGGAATCTTCCAAGAAATGACAGGTCCAAGGATTTTAGGAAATTAGCTATCAATCTTCACAATGGACTCTTCTAAACATTCTGGCTGGGTTTCCATGACAGTTAGCCATCACACGTTAGCCTTGCTTATTATACAAACCCAGCCAGCATGATTAATTTATGGTTCAATGCATCTTGCAGATCCAAAGAATTGGATGTACTGAGTAAACCAGGAATAAGTTAAACATAAATAAGTATGTTGTGGAAACACTGATTCTGTTTCATAATCCCCCCCACCCATATTGTTAGCACCCATCTCCCATCAATCAAAATCTCACCTGGTCTTCCTGAAACTGTCTAGTAGAAATAAGCCCCAAAGGTTTCTATAGCTGATCCAATGATTCTTTGTTCTAGGAATTGTTATCCTCCCGTCTCTCTGCTCAAAATACAAAGGTTGTTCTTCCTTCTCTAGGGCAAAAGGTGTAATTCCACAAAAGCAAAATGTATTACAGTGCAAAATTAGCAAAGATCTTCCCTTTTGAGATTTGATAAATGAAAAATATGATTAACAGTATCACTAGATGGGGAGAAGTCAATGATGGCTCCATCTTCAACATTACTTTTCCTAGATTGTCTTGCATATGCAGTGTACCTACTACTACTACACCACCACTACTACTACTACTACTACTACTACTATGAAAAAACTTATTGCAGCATTCTGTACTAAAGGATGGTTAAGGGAATCACATAAAACATGGAGCTGGAGGAGGTGCAGGTGATAAAGTATGTTGTTTTGATGGTAGCTTCTTATTCAAAAGCCACTGTTCTGCTCTCATTTTGAACCCTAGAGCAGATTAGTCCTGAAATAAGCATCCCCATTTGCTTCAAGTGCTCTTCAAACTTTCCGAGAATGCTCTCAGCCTCTGAAAAGTATTGTCTCCCAGCTTCAGAAATGTTGAGACTGCACAATTTCATTTGTTGTCATATCTCAAAAATTATTACTTACCGTACTTCTGTTTTGTTCTGAACCGAAATGGGAAGGCAGGCACTATAGAAAAGAGTTTTCTGTCTTGTGGAGAACAATGGGATAGCTACTCAGAGCACAAAGTAACCGCAGAAGGAAATTCTTTCTTGTATTCTAAGGCAGACTGACTGAATTGCTTTAAAAAAAAAGGTTCTGGAATAGATGTATCTTATAAAGGCAGCTTTCCCACCCTCCTCCTCACCTTTGTACTCTGGTTCTTTTTGCTCACTGCATACATAGCACTCTAGACTATTGTGCAAATGATCCATAAAAGCAGGCCTTGACTTGATTCAAATACAAACATGATCAAACTTGCCCACAATGGCTCTGATCTACAATATTAAGAAAGAAGGAACATGCTCCTTTTTGTCCTACCAGCTTTTCTTTTTTTCTTTTAAATTATAATGAAGAGTGCATTGAAAAGTCACAGTAAATTTTCAGTGATATTCAATGAAGGAGAGGATTTGGAAGGCAATGTGTTAATCTTGGAAAAAAAAAAAAAACCACAAATGTTTCCTGAGATGATATGTGCAAAGATGGAAAGATTCGGCATTACACATTATGGAGGAATGGTTGGTGAAACTGACAGAACCTTCTGGGATGGATAAACTGATTTCTTTGATTAGAGAAAGGTCATTATTGACTTTCATCAATGATCAGACACGCCTGATGGATTTTTTGCCTGAGAAAGAAAATGATTTTATAACTTATGGTTTGATGATTAGAAAAAAATTGGTTTAGAAAGCAAGAAAATATGATGTAATTTTAGGCAGAGATATTTGATTAGAATTGTGTGTATAACTGCCAGGAGAAATATTTTATCTGTCTGTCTATATCTATCTACTATATCTATCTATCATATCTACCATATCTATCTGTCTGTCTGTCTGTCCATCTGTCCGTCCATCCATCCATCCATCCATCCATCCATCCATCCATCCATCCATATTTTCCATTCATTTTCTTTTTTCTGTAATTTTTCTCTCTGTTCTTTTCTGTTCTTTTGTATTTTTCATATCTATTTTACTATATTTTTCCTTTTTTCCTCTTTCCTTTCTTTGAGTATATTTCTTATTGTCTATGTAAAATCTTTCAATAAAAGCTATTTTTTTTAAAGTAAACTTTTTCTTTTGCATTCAAAACAAAGCAAACTTGATCAAAACAAAAACAGATTATTATTTTTTTCTGGGCACTGGTGAATGTGCTTTGCCAGTCCGGCAACTATGGTTGGTATAGAATTACCTTGATTTCACCAAAATTGGGGAAGTTGGAAACCTACTTTTCATTTCCATGTCTGTATATGTGTGTATACATTTTCTAATAAAATGACACAAAGGCTAGATCTGGCAGGAATGGATCATACATAGATCCTTCATTCTTTAGATTTGGTGGAGGGAGTCTCTATTGCACATTTGCACAACTGAATTACTGTTGGATGGTGACAGGGAAAAATTCTATAAGTAACCACAAAGTCTGGGTGCATGTTGAAAATAAAAAATCAGTTTTTGTATGCATAGCATCTTGTAACTGACTTTGTTTTTCACCATGGAGAAATATTGTTCTATAGGATCCAATCTAAGTCAGTCATGGGAACCAAAGGTTTAGTCTTCCAAACTATCCTGGTACATATACAGTATGCCTCCTACCAGCATTGAGGTCCAAGCACCCGGTACGCTCCCATAGGCAGGCTTTCCTGGGGGTGCCGTCGGCCAGGCAATGTTGGTTGGCAGTCCCCCGGGGGAGGGCCTTCTCTGTGGGGGCACCCACCCTTTGGAACCAACTACCCCTGGAGCTACGTCTGGCCCCTGACCTGCGCTCCTTCCACCATGATCTAAAGACCTGGCTGTTTTCACAGGCCGGCCTGGATTGAGTGGGGTTGGGGCTTTTAATTTTGGGATATTTTAATATTTTAGAATTATTTGGATTGGGCAAATTTTGGAATAAGTTTTATACTGTGTATATGTTTCTGTGTAAGCTGCCCCGAGTCTCCCCAGAAATGGGGCGGCATATAAATTCAAATATAAAATAAATAAATAAATAAATAAATAAATATTTACCTTCATTTGTGAGATATTCTGAGTTTTTAAAAAAACTGTATTAAACTAGTCTTATGAAAAGGGAAAAAATGAAAATGTCCAAATATCCCTTTCTTACAGATATTTAGTTTACTCAAGGATTAAAAGTATTTGCAGAGTTTATGATGTTGGCTATTACCTTTAAAGCCCTACATAGCATGGAGGCAGCTTACTCACGGGACTCCCTCTCCCCAGCAGTGCCTCACCAGGTCTGGCACAGTGGGCATTCTTTGGCTCTGATCAATGAGACAATATCATTGGGTGGGCTTAGGAAGCAGATCTTCTTTAGCATAGCACCTGTCCTATGGAACAGTATTCCCTCTAGAAATACAGACAACTTCAATCTTACTGGTCTTTTGACCTGGCTGTTCCCTAGAAATTAAGATCAGACTGTTAATATGGGAGCTTCAGCATGGATAGATGCTGTAAGCATTCTTTTATTTTGTTGCTGTCAGCCCTTTGGAGTTTTATTGGAAACCAAAACCATGAGTACTGATGCTACATTTATTGTAAGGTTGCAATAACAGAATCTTGCAAGCCTGAAAGCACTTCCTTTGCCTTTTCTTTGCAGGGAATTAGGGAAGGTCCTTTCTGAGATGCGTTCTCTACTCTAATTCCTTCTGTGGGCTGAGTTATCTCTTGTCTGACAGTTTCCCTGGCTGCAGCTCTTCTTCCTGCCTCCCAAAGTTATTCTCACAGTCCAGTACAGATGACTTGTTATTGTTTGTTTTGTACTGTACATTTGCTGCCCAGAATGTTGTCAGCAGCCTTATGGGCGACCTTATAAGACAGATGATAGGTAGCTAGATAAATAGACAGACAGATGATAAATAGAGATTCCTTAAAGATCTTTGCTTATAGTACACTAAAGTTTGTGGGAATTGTAGTATCATTCAGTGAAATGAAACTATTTTAGGTGGAATTTTAATTAATTGCAGTCTGAAACAAGATAATAGTCTCCAGCTGAAGGGAGTTGCAAATGTTTCCAGTTACCTATTAATATCTGGTTGAATTTTAATTTTAATTGAAATTGTTTATCTAGCTTTATTTGGGGGGGAGGGTATTATATCTGGAGTTGTTCAAGTTGGGGAGCCCTATAAACTCAATCAACAAGAAAATCTGCTTTGGTGAATAGCAGAGAAATATCCCATTTCTTTTTGTTTTGAAGAATTTCTTCTCAATATTTTTTTTCCCAAGCATGCCCTAATAATTTACTGCCAAGTTGTTACATATTGATTTAACAATAGTTTGGCTGCTCAACATTGTTAATAAGACTTAATTGTACTATAAAACACCAACTGCTTGGAGTGTTACTGGAGCAGCCTCACATTGGGAGAACATTCGTAGTCACAACCCAGAAAAATCTTCACCAGCTAGGACTCATTAAGCAAGCTTGAAGTTAGTGGGCAAAACTTTGTTACTTGTCTCCATTTAATGAAGGCCAATCTAAGATGAGAAAGCCTTGTTTCTGCTTTGTGTAGTTAAAAGACTTTGGGGCTGGAGTGTCCTTTGTGCTTAAAAGAACATACTTTGATGTGGTTAGATCATCTCACCTTCTCTTCATCCATCATAATTATAGAAGAGTGATTATCCAACCCTTTGTGTTTATAGACCATTAAAGGGGTAACCAGAATTTGCATGATAATAGGATCACAATACGGCCGTTCATCTTTTAAGCCTTCAGAACAACACAAGCCTTTACAAAAAAAAGGGAGTTGCCACCCCAAAGATAGAAGTAGCACAAAGAAAAGTAGACATCTGTGTAAATTAAAGGCGAATCGGGTGGTTTCTCCAGACTGCTGTTTGAAGAACAATTTGACAGAGACTGATGATAACTTTAGAAAAGTATAATTTGTTATGATTGCCTCTTTTTCCACCTAAAGAAATACAGTTCTGTCATTTGTACCCATTGCAATTTATACCTGGGTAAAAGTATGACTTGGGAGGGAGGGAAATATTTGCTTCCAAACGTGGCTTGGGTAAAAGATGGTTTACTGAAGCAATGTATAATTTTATCCTTCGACTACCCTGGTATGCACAAAGATTTTTAGACAAAATGCTGTGTCCTGTGGCCCATCATTAAGTTTCATTTGCTATAATATGGGCAAAGATGGTTCCATTGAGGATATTTCCTATTATAGGGAATGACATTTTTATGGCCCAGGAGCGCTCCAGTAATTCTATGGCTTCTTTTCTTTATGTAAATGAGCATTGTGCACCTGCGTCACTGGCTCTTTTTGGTAATCGTCCCTAGCCAGCACCATAATCTCTCCGTAGTCTAAAAAGCAAAAGCAAAAGCAAACCCCATATCTTCTGCGTGGCTAATAGTGCATCAGCTTACAAAACTTTGATTACAAGAGCACAAAATACCGGGAAGGAGGAAGGGAAGGAGGAGGGAGGAGAGAGGAAGGAAGGAAGGAAAAAAAGAAAGGAAAAAAGAAGGGAAGAACAGAAGGAGGGATGGTTGGAGGAAGGAAAGAAGGAACAGAAAGAAAGGAAGGAAGAAAGAAAGGAAAGAAAGAAAAAGAAAGAAGGAAGGAAAGAAAGAAGGAAAGAAGGAAAGAAAGAAAGAAAGAAAGAAGAAAAGAAGAATGGATGGTTGGAGGAAGGAAGGAAGGAAAAAGAAAGAAAGAAAGAAAGAAAGAGAGAAGGGAGAAAAAGAAAAAAAGGAAGGAAGGAAAGAAAGGAAGGAAGGAAGGAAGAAAAAAGAAAGAAAGAAGGAAGAAAGCAAAGAAAAAGAAAGAAAGAAAGAAAACAATAGGGTCTACTGCTGGTTATTTATGAGAAGTGTACAACACTATTATTTATATAATGAAAAATGTTTTTGAAACTTAAAAGTAATTTCTCATCATGAAGTTTCTGATTATGACACAAGTTTATTTCTTCTGAATTTATAAAGTTAAGCTTTACTTATACTGCACCCTAGGATGTTGGGACCTTTTGAATTCCAGGTCCAAAAATGGTATGTTGAGTTGTCAGTGACACCAGTAACACCCTAAAGAAGAAATCATTGCTGGTGGGTTTTTTGGTCTTGGGTCAAAGTGCTGCCAGCTTTATACCATTTTAGCAACCATTTATTGTCCAACATTTCAAAATATGTTACTTTAGTCTGTTCTACTATTATCAGTTTTGTTAGTAAAGCTTACTCACATGCTTCTAAAACTAAGATTCTTGGGGACTGGAACTATATTCATCCAGTTCAAGTCTGAAATAGACAGATCCTTTTAATAGCTTGCCATTTCACCAATTCTGTTCAAGATTTGAACCAAATCTGCTGTCTCTTTTAACAGCTCCCAACAAATGGAGGGAAAAAAAGAAATCTAGCAGCACTTATACAACCCCGCAAATGACTACTTTTATGTAGGCATTATGATCACTACCAGCAGCTAATGATTTTGAATGCCATGAAGAAATGATGAGAGAAATTATAATGCCTAGATATTGTTCATATTTATATATTTTTTCATATTTACTTCATACTCATACTGTTTTCAAAGAACTGAAGTGACTCAGCTATACACAGACATCACCAAATGGAGTATAGATAAATCAAATTGGCTACGTTATTGCTAAATGGAGGTGGCAGAGCTCATTATAACGTCAAAGTCATGACCAAGTGCGGATTGTGTACAGATGGCAAACTTCTCATGTGCAAGTTCCAAGTTAAGCTAAGAAAAAATAAGGTAGCCACTCAGTTTCCATGATACGATCACCATTTTCAAGGAGAACACCACAACTCATTGTTTGAAGTCTTGGCTCTCATTGATAGAGGACCAAAGTAAGTATGGAATGAACTTGGAGAAGTCACTTGGAGAAGAATGTGAAAAGGAACTTCCAACAAAGAAGAAAGAAGAAAAAACAATCTGGAACAAGCCTCATGGGAAGTTCCCATATTGCAGCTAAGCACATTTGGACACTAACATGTTGGGAAAAACTGTTCTAAGAAGCAGGAAGATCAACTTCATGGTATATTTAGATAATTGTTGTCCTATATGTCCTATTTATGTTATTTATTTATTTTTATTCATCTTTATATGCCGCTCTTCTCCGGAGACTCAGGGTGGCTTACAATTTTTGGAGTGCAACCCAGTGCGCTCAGCAATAGCCTTCATTCCATTGTATATGCCTGCTTATTACTAAGCGGCATTTTTACAAAGTCAGCTTATTGCCCCCAACAATCTTGGGTCCTCACTTTACCTACCCCGAGAGGATGGAAGGCTGAGTCAACCTTGAGCCTGGTGGGATTCGAGCCTGCACTAATTGCAGGCAGCTGAAATTAAGTGCTAGGCATTTAACAGCCTGCACCACCAAGGTCCTAAAAGCCATGGTGGTGTAGTGGTTAGAATGCAGTATTGCAGGCTAATTCTGCTGACTGCCAGAAGTTCAGCAGTTCGATCCTGACTGGCTCCAGTCTTCCATCCTTCCAAGGTTGGATCCAGGGGTAGGATTCTACTGGTTTGGACCAGTTCGGGTGAACTGGTAGTTCCGGTAAGCATTTGGCGCTGTCCACCTGCCCCTGCTCTTTCCTGTGCTTTATTTCATTTTTAAAGAACACAGCTGATTCGTGTGGCAGAGCAGTTTGCTTCACCTCAGCTGGGCTGCAGTAGAAGGTAAGTATTAGAACTGAAAATGGGCTTTTTAAAATTATTATTATTATTATTATTATTATTATTATTATTATTAATGAGATTTATATGCTGCCCTATCTCCCTAATGACTCAGGGTGGCTTACAATACTAAAAACAATACAACATAAATATTAAAAAGTAATTAAATCGGACATCTCATAAATCAGTTAAAATTTAAAAATAACCACTAAAAAGACCCCCCCCCCACTCCTTCAGTCCGGGTAGGCTAGTTGGAACAGCCAGGTTTTTAGGCCATGGCAGAAAGATCGGAGGTCAAAGATCAGAAATGCTGTGCATGCGTGCGGAGTGCATGCAAAGTGCATGCTCACCGAACCTGTTGTTACAACAGTTGAATCACACCATTGGTCAGACTCAAATTGTTGAGGGAAATATGCTGACTCTGTAAACCGCTTCCAGAGGGCTGTAAAGCACTGTGAAGTGGTGTATAAGTCTAAGTGCTATTGCTATTACTGTAGCAGAGAAATTCTGACAAAAATTCTCAAACCAAGACAGAAGTAAGATTGAATTTCTTTTCGGCAGCAGTAAAATCTACAGTAAGGCAGACACTGTGAAAATAAAAGGTAATTTGCAAGGATTATATTTTGGTTGTGAGCCATATCTGGAATTAGTTAGCTAGTTGGAAAGCCCTTGTCATTATATTCTCCTGGTTGGAGTTGATACACTTCTAGTGGAATTGGGATAAAATAAAATGTCTTTTATTATGGAAATACCGGAAAGGAGGTCTAGTTTTGGGAGTTCTCCATCCATTCAAATGTTATTCCACATTCTACCTTCCAGGACAGCAATACTTTCAAAGTTGCTAACCATCAATCACAAGAGTCACAACTATAAATTCAACAAAGGAGACTTAATTTCATGACTTTTTAGGATTCTCCCTATAGGATTTTAGGTGAAGAGGATATTTGGAGCAAGAGAGAGAATCCAGAAGAACACATTTCTGTGGTGGGATTAGTCTTTCTTCTTCTCTTTCCCATCCTGGATCCACTCCACTAGACAGTTGATCATAATGCCTTGCAGAGAAAGGAAAAGGTTCAGTGGGGCAGATTTTTGAAACAGTGCCTGACTCTATTAACTACCGTAAGCTGTTGTTGGGAGTAGGAGTATTTCCAGAGTAAGCGCAGTGTATGGTTAAGACTTCTTCCATTACAGTTACATCCTCAGCTTTCACAGTTGGATGCAGTGGTGGGATTCAAATTTTTTTACTACTGGTTCTGTGGGTGTGGCTTGGTGGATGTGGCAAGGGAAGGATACTGTAAAATCTCCAGTCAGAGGTGGTATTTGCCAGTTCTCTGAACTACTCAAAATTTCTGCTACCAGTTCTCCTGAACTGGTCAGAAGCTGCTGAATACTACCTCTGGTTGGATGTCTCAGGAAGTCCATGCGTGTTGAAAGTGAGAAACACCACTTTCAAATCAGGCGATGTGGCAGAACTTACCATAGCAAGACCTGATTTGAGACATGCCATAAAAACAGCAAAGTAGTCATATAGTCAGAAAGTACAGAATTTCTTTAAAGATCCTATGGACCCTAGACGTATGTGGCAAGGTATTCGGGTTATTACTGACTGTAAGGTAGCTTCCTGACATGTAATGGTGACACAGATTTTCTAAACAAGCTAAATATGTTTTTTGTGACAGTTTGAGGCCACCAACAATATTTTAGCAAGGAAGACTGTCCCCCCTCCTGATGAACAGATGCTCAGGTTGAATAAAAGTGTTGTTCAGAAGGTCCTGCAGATAGTCAACACTCTCAAAGCTGTAGGTCCTGATAACATCCCTGGGCAAGTACTTAAGTAGTGTGCTGACCAGCTGGCCTCTGTTCTCAAAGACACCTTCAACCTCTTGTTGCATCAGGCCATGGTTCCATCATGTTTTAAGACTCCAATCATTATAGCAGTGCCCAAAAAAATCTGTAATCACATGCCTCAGTGATTACTGTCCAGTTGCCCTCACTTCCATTATGATGAAGTGTTTTGAGAGATTGGTAAAAGACTGCATGGTTTCATGCCTTCCCCCTACGTTTGACTCATTACAGTTTGCCTAATTGGAAGAACCGCTCTATAGATGATGCTCTTTCCTGTTTGCTTCATCTTAGCTTGGTGCCCCTGGAGGAGAGGCATACTCATGTGCGAATGCTGTTTATTGATTTTAGTTCGGTGTTCAACACAATAGTTCCTCAGCATTTGGTGAACAAACTGGGCCTACAAGGTTTCAGTACTCCTCTATGTAACTGGATACTTGATTTAACAGATAACAGATAATCATAGTTGGAAGGGATCTTGTAGGTCATCTAGTCCAACCCTCCACCCAAGCGGGAGACCCTACACCATTTCTGACAGATGGGAGTCAATCTCTTCTTGAAAGTCTCAAGTGATGGCTCTCCCAAAACTTCCGAGGGCAAGCTGTTCCATTGGTTGATTGTTCTTACTGTCAGAAAGTTTCTCCTTATTTCCAGACTACTAGATTCTGTAACAGCGTTGTTCCCTATTCCATCCATCTGGTAAGCTTGCAAGATTTGTTTTTCTCACCATGTACATGTATAGATCCAGACTAGACTGTGTTGTTTCTCTGTGTCATATAATATATGTGGGTATGTGGGTATATGCTTATCTATCTATCTACCTACCTACCTACCTACCTACCTACCTATTTATCATGCTTATATAGTGTATATTGGAGGTGGGAGCTGTATGCAACAAAATTTCATTTTAATGTATGCTGATTAGAGTACATTTAAAGTCTAAGTTCTTACTGTAGTCTAAGTTCTTCCCTGCCTGGTTTTACTCATGTTAGTACTAAAAACAGTAATGTAAACTGTGGCTTCCACCTGGGCATATATATTGCTATATTTGTGCATTTTATTTTTCCTCAGCAGGCTAATCAAATACTTTTTAGGCACTTGGGGATTTAGGAGCAATTATTTTGCACCAGTTGATGTACCTGCTAGATAATGTCACTCTTGAAAAACATTCTCTGATGAGAGAGAGAGAGAGAAAGAGAGAGAGAAAGAGAGAATGAAGATTTTTATAAAAATGGCTCAGCTATTGAAGAACTGCCCTACCCCAGTGAAACATAGAAACCTCATTAAACTTTAGTCTGCAAACCACAAAAGACAAGAAATGAGCAGCAGCATTTTATTCTTTGCAAGCGGACTGTGTGTGTAGCTCAGTAAAGACTGGGCATTTATAGGTTCAAGGTTATTCAGAGATTTCTAAAGAGATGAATTTATCTTCCACAGTTGGAATCACACCAATGCATAAAAAATAACCCTGTGGCCAGCTCCTTCAGCTGGTGGAGAGGAAAACTTTCTTCTTTCCTCCTGAAGAAAAGCAGGCAGCTGCTTTCCTTGGTTGTCCAGCTGTCTGCTTGTGGACAGTTTCTTCTATCTTCTTGTATCTTTCCCCATAAGTGTTTTGAAATGTTAAATGTTGGAATTTAGACTTCAAAAATACTTGGTGAATTTCCGACGGGTATTAAAGCAAGGCAGGGGAATAAAGTTCTGAGCAGGAATTGGCGCGAGTGTGTGTGCTGCTCCTCAGTGATTCTCTTCTTCTCATCCAGTACAGCATTTATTTTCTTTTCAGCAGACTGGAGGAAATCTTTTCAAACACCACTAGCACCTCGCCAACCCCTCCTGACAATGCAACCTTCAAGGAAAAGTATTTGTCCTAGATTACAGAGAAAGAGAGCGAGGGAGGGAGGTGGAAGTGAGAGAGAGAGAGAGACAGAGAGAGACGGAGTGGGGCAGACAGGGAAGGAAAATATATTGTGGCATGTCTTCAGTGCGAGCAAGAAAAGGGCCATCTGGTCAATCACATTTGTCTGTTTTCCTGTTAGGCTTGTTTGAATGCTTTTTCTGGGAAGACAAAGGCTGCCATTTCAATGGCTTTCACCTGTTTCCCATGTGAATCACTGCAAGCTTGCAATGAGGTGAATGTGATGCGGGTCAATTTCTTCAAATTCATAGATTCTCCCACCCCCGCTCCTGACTCCAGAGCTCTTCTGGTAAACAGATCACAGCCATATGAACAAAGAGCCTGGGTATATCATATCTACCTAGCAGCTAGCTTATAGACTAGAATGAATGAATGAATGAATGAATGAATGAATGAATGAATGAGGAAGTTGCCTTAAGCATCATCCAGGCCAGCTATTAGAGCTGATATAGCATTGATATAGTAACAGAATAACAACAGAGTAACAGAGTTAGAAGGAACCTTGGAGGTCTTCTAGTCCAACCCCCTTGTCAGATCCATGTATCTGCCATTCTTCAATGGAAGAAGAAGGTGGGGGGAAGTTGGTACAAGTAATCCTTTTTGATGTAACCTGAATATCTTAAATCTTATATTGAATCTGTATAACTTGCACATGATATACAACTGGAGGACTGGAGCCAGATGTCTAGAAACTTGTCACTTCTTGGGGAGATAGCAAGAGGAGAAGGGACCATAAAAATTCCAGCTCTGAAAGATACTCCCTGGGAAATTTTTCTAAAATACGTTCCCAGAAAAGGGGGTGGAAATTAACATGTTGGTTCTTTGTTTGACTAAATCCACATCAGAATAAGGGGAGGGGTTCTAACTCCCTTTATCTATTACTGTATGCCTGGAAGCATCTTAGATTCTGCTTTGACTAGTACCTGGATCACTTCCTTTCAATAAAGAATTCCTTTTGGAGTACCTAGCTTTCAGAAATTCATTCTTTTCTTTTGAAGGGGAAAAGTCCGGTGCTCAAACAAGACACCCTATATTGTTCTGAACAAATGACAAATGACCACAATTTCAGAAGGCAGTCCATTTCACTGATTAATTGTTTTCATTGTTAGGAAATTTCTTCTTTTCTTAGTTCTAGGTTGGATCTCTCTTTGATAATTTCCCATCCATTACTCCTTGTCTTGCCCTCAGAAGAGAATAGCTCTCTTCTTTGTGTCCTTCCCTCAAACATTGGAAGACTGCTATCATGTCACCCCCAGTCCTTCTTTTTCTTAGACTAGACATACCTAGTTCCTGCAACTGCTCATCATATATTTTAGCCTCCAGCCCACTAATCATCTTTGTTGCTCTTCTCTGTATTCCTTCTAGAGACTCAGTATCTTTTTTTGAATCCTGGTGATCAAAACTGGATGCTGTATTCCAAGTGTGGGCCTACTAAACCAGTATATACTGGGATCCCAATAATTCATGTGAATTTGATACTTTTCCTCTATTGATGCAGCCTAGGACTGCATCAACTTTTTTGGCAGGTGCGGCACACTACTGGATCATACTTGTGGTTTCCCACTTCTAGATGTCACTCACAGTTATTGCTGTTGAGACAGGTATCTGTGCCTGTCTCAACAGCAGCAGATTTGATTTTTCTTGCCTAAGTGTAAAACTTTACCTTTCTTACCACTGAATTGCATTTTGCTGGACAGGCCCCAGTGTTCAAGTTTGTCTAGATCCTTCTAGATCAGGGCTATCAAACTCGTGGGCCATGGGCCGGATGTGTCAAGTGCTGGCCACACCCATGCCTGGTTTAGCGAAGGGGAAAAAAGTCCCAATACATCATGTGATGCCGCCATGATGACGTGAGTTTGACACCCCTGTTCTAGATCTTGGCCTATCTCCTAAAGTGTTGGCTATTCCTCCTAGCTTGGTGTTATCTACAGATTTGATGAGTTCTATCCTCTCATCTAAATCGTTTATGAAGATATTGAAGAGTGCTAGGCCTAAGACAAAATCCTGAGGTACTTCACTGCATACTTCTTTCCATTTAGATGTAGTTCCATTGAGCACTACAAATTGAGTGTGGCTTGTTAGCTAGTTATGAATCTATCTGGTGGTGATGCTATCTATGCCACATTTTTCTATCTTACCAAGAAATAGATTGTGCTCTACTTTGTCAAATACCTTACTGAGATCCAATTATACTATGTCCAAAGCATTTTGCTGCTCCATTGATTTAATCACTTTCTCAA
The DNA here is from genome assembly GCA_009733165.1 of Naja naja. Classification (NCBI taxonomy): domain Eukaryota; kingdom Metazoa; phylum Chordata; class Lepidosauria; order Squamata; family Elapidae; genus Naja; species Naja naja. The sequence goes on from CM019149.1 coordinate 209,139,059, forward strand.
AGAATGCAATGAAATTCGTTTGGCATGATCTGTTTTTACAAACCCATGTTGGCTTCTAATAATAGTTTTGCTTGCTGCTAGGTGTTTGCAGATCTGTTGCTTGTTTATCTTTTTTAGGATCTTCCCAGGTATTGATGTCAGGCTGATTGGCCTGTAGTTTCCTGAATCCATTTTTCTCCTTTTTTGAAGATGGGAACCACATAAGCTCTTTTCTAGTCCTCTGCTAGTTCTCTGGTGCTACAGGGTCTTTGAAAGATATGGTTCTGAGATCACATCTTCAGAAGTCTGGGATGTAATCCATCTGGTCCTATTGATTTGAACGTATAGAGTGGATAAGTGTTGTTTCATCATGCCTAGAATAGAATAGAATAGAATAGAATAGAATAGAATTCTTTATTGGCCAAGTGTGATTGGACACACAAGAAATTTGTCTTGGTGCAAATGCTCTCAGTATACATAAAAGAAAAGATACATTCGTCAAGAATCAAATAAAGTACAACACTTAATAATAGTCATAGGGTACAATAAACAATCAAATCATACTACGAAACAGTCAATATAGATCATAAGGATACAAGCGACAAAGTTACAGTCATACAGTCACAAGTGGGAAGGGATGGGTGATAAGGAGTGATGAGAAGGTTAATAGTAATAGTAGTGCAGACTTTGTAAATAGTTGGACAATGTTGAGGGAATTATTTGTTTAGCAGAGTGATGGCGTTTGGGAAAAACCTGTCCTTGTGTCTAGTTGTTCTGATGTGCAGTGCCTATAGTGTCGTTTTGAGGGAAGGAGTTGAGAGCATTATGTCTGGGATGTGAGGGGTCTGTAAATATTTTCACAGCCCTCTTTTTGACTCGTGCAGTATACAGGTCCTCGATTGAAGGCAGGTTGGTAGTAATTGTTTTTTCTGCAGTCCTAATTACTCCCTGGAGTCTGTGTCCGTCCTGTTGTGTTGCAGAACCAAACCAGACAGTTATAGAGGTGCAGATGATAGATTCAATAATTCCTTTGTAGTACTGTATCAGGAGCTCCTTGGGCAGTTTGAGCTTTCTGAGTTGGCGCAGAAAGAACATTTATTGTTATGCTTTTTTTAATGACGTTTTTGATGTTAGGTGTCCATTTTAGGTCATGTGATATAGTAGAACCTAGAAATTTGAAGGTCTCTACTGTTGATACTGTGTTGTCTAGTATTGTAAGAGGTGGTAGTATGGGAGGGTTTCTTCTAAAGTCTATCACCATTTCTACGGTTTTGAGTTCAGTTCCAGATTGTTCTGGTTACACCACAAGGCAAGTTGTACAACCTCCTGTCTGTATGCGGATTTGTCATTGTCTGGAATGAGACCAATCACTGTTGTGTCATCTGCAAACTTTAGTATTTTAACAGATGGATCGTTTGAGATGCAGTCATTGGTATATAGGGAGAAGAGAAGTGGAGAAAGCACACAGCCTTGGGGGGCTTCTGTGCTAATTGTACAGGTTTCAGATGTGATTCTGCCTAGCTTCACCTGCTGCTTCCTGCCTGTTAGGAATTTTGACTTGTATTCCTTGTCTGTCTATTATGGTACCACGTTTAATAGGTTAGACTATATTTTTTTCCTCTTGTGTGAAGACAGATGCAAAGAAAAAATTAAGCCCTTCTGCTTTCTCCTTGCTGCCCATCACTTTCTTGCCATATCTCCCATTAGTGGACCAATCGTTTCCTTGACTTTTTTCTTGCTTTTTTCATGTTGAATTTTTTTAAAAAACTATTTTTGACATTTGTTGCAAGTCTTAGCTCATTCTGAGCCTTAGCTTTTCTACTTTACCTTTGCAGTTCCACTACAAAGTTTTGCTGTTTAAACCTCCCAGTGCAGCCATGAGAATTCAACAGTGAAGAAGCTCAAGAGACTTATAAAAGATTTCAGAGGGTTGCTCCATATTGCCCATTTTTGGTGACAGTCCTAATTTAAAAAGAATTGCAGAATTCTTCACTAGGAATGCACTCAGTTTTTGCTTTGTTTGCAGATAATTTATGCAGTCTTTGAAGAAAGCAAATGTTGAGCCAGGAAATAGCAAGTTTTCCAGCTATGGTTTATATATCCTGACTGAAATAACATAATCCAGAGTAGATGTTCTCCAGGAGCTTTCTGAACAAAATAGCCCTTATGTTCCTATACTTGTATTTCCTTCTTTTCACTACTAGTCCAAGGACTATTTTTGTAAGATTAAAACAGAAGTAAGAAGGAGGATCCTTCCAACTTCAAGCAAGTTAAGTACAGCTTGTTCTTTGGCTGGCTGTCCAAGACTGCCTTCACAACAATGACTTTTTATTTTATTCTCAAGGAACCTGGCTAGCTATGCATAAGAGACGATCTGTTCAATGCAACCAAAGCTATGCCAACACAGATTTGATGACCTGTATGGATCAGAAATCCAAAACAAATATATACTAAACCCAAGGATCCTCATGGTTTTCCTTTTTAAGAAATCGAAACTTGTTTCTTTATCGAAGGCCATTTAGGTCTGAGCTGCAAAACTCCAGATGACGGAGTAGTGAAAGGGGTAGTGAACATCTAATTATTTGCTGTTGTGTGATAGGTTATGGGATTTTATGAGCCATGGTGGCACAGTAGCTAGAATGCAGTGTTGCAGGCTAATTCACTGTTCACTGCCAGGAATTTTGATCCTGACTGACTCAAGGTTGACTCAGCCTTTCATCTTTTAGAAGTCAGTAAAACAAGAACCCAGTTTGTGAAGGGCAATATGCTGACTCTGTAAACCACTTAGAGAAGTCTGTAAAGTACTGTGAAACGGTATATAAGTCTAGGTGCTATTGTTATTTATTTACCCAAATTTTGGGATATCTTTGCTCCTGTTTACTAGACAAATATTTGATCTAAATCCCAGTATATAAACCCCCCAGCCTGCATTATTTTTAGTCCTCATTTTAAGAATTGAAGACCACATGTATCAAGGTACATATAGCAGCTTCTTTAAAGGTGGATTCTATGACTTCTAGTGCATATACAAAAGATATGTAATCTTTTATATATTCTTTTGTATAATATACCTTTGAAGCTATGTTAATAAGGCATGAGGCTTTGTGCCAAGAAGTACCAACTCTGCAAAACAACAACGACTTAGATCAGCTAACATCCTTCAATATTATTAACAACTGCCTATCCCAAGCCCTTGGAAAGCCTCGATAGGTGGACCAAAGTGCCAAATCCAGTCTAAACACCTGGAAGATTCTACAACCAATCATCATTGTTATGTATGTAGGTTTGAATGTCATTGGTTTAGTTTGAATTGTTCTTGTAAAATGTCAAATAGGATTGGTTTAAAAAGTGCGGGAAAACCCTGCACTCTGATTGGCTGGCAACTACGGCTGTTGGCTATAAGAAGCAGCCGTAGCCCAGCCAAGTTGGGTCCATTCGAGCTGTAGTCACTAAATAAACTCTTCACTGAAGCTCTTCGCGTCTGACTCTTCATGCAAACTTAACCATCATCATAAAAAGATGTCAGAACATGTGTCAGGAGATTTTGCATGGGTGGTGATAGATAGGTCTGGAGAACTGTCCTATTGTCCCCATTTAATCGTACCTATTTTCTATATTCTTACTCATGTTTATACTTATACCTATTATTTTGTAAGCGATTGACGAATCAAATAAATAAATAAATAAAAAATAAACAAGGAAAGCGACCTTGACAAAAATGTGTAAGAACTGTTATTTAGATAAAGGGCATTGAAACATTCTTTAAGTCACGGCAAGCAAGATCATGTTTGGAAGTGGTCAGACAAATGATTCCCTGATACATTGGGGTATAAGAAGGAGGGGAGGTAAAGCGCAATCAGACTTGCAAGATTTTGTTGCCAACTCAGTTGAGTATAGTTCTAGTCTTGTGAAGTTGATTTTCTGGTCTGGTCTGGTCTACCTAATGGGGCCAAGAGAAAATTCCCCAAAATTATTTTTGATTCCTAGATTCCTCCACCTTTTTTCCACTGGCCTCTGTTCATGACTAGGTTCCTATGCCAGTAGATTAGCTCAGCAGCTACATCTAGCCTTATAAATCTATAGTCATCCAGGTCATAGTTGTCCCAAAGGTGCTTTTTCAAGAGGCAACTGGACTTTCTTGTTTTTTTTTTTTTTGAAGACATTTTGCTTCTCATCCAAGAAGCTTCTTCAGCTCTGACAGGATACTAGAAAGTGGAAGGATTACAGGCTGCTGTGTTTCATTCCTACTTTTTTTTAAAATTAGATTTATATCCCGCCCTTCTCCGGAGATTCAGGGCGGCTTACAATTTTTGGGATACAACCCAATGTGCTCAGCAATAGCCTTCCTTCCATTGTATATGCCTGCTTATTACTAAGCGGCATTTTTACAAAGTCAGCTTATTGCCCCCAACAATCTTGGGTCCTCAATTTACCTACCCCGGAGGATGGAAGGCTGAGTCAACCTTGAGCCTGGTGGGATTCGAGCCTGCAACTAATTGTAGGCAGCTGGAACTTAAGTGCTAGGCATTAGCAGCCTGCACCACCAAGGCCCACTTTTCAGGCTCTGTAGGCTTATTCTTTGATGTTCTGAATCTTCAAGGCGCTTTTTCTGAAAGCTTTACTTTCTTCACAACAGGTGCCAACAGAGGCTGCAGCCCTAGCTTAAACACTGCAAGCCTTCTCGATTTCTTACAAAACTTCTGCAATGCCATATTCTTCTTCTGAGGTGGCGGTCATGAGCACACACCTTTGATCTCTGACCACAGATTTAAGAGAACGATGATTGCTGGGAAGGGGAAAAATTCCATCTGTTCTCCTTACAGGGATTGAGGAATAATATTTATGGTAGGACAGAGGTGGGATGGAGGTATTTTATTTTTATTCTGTTGAAACGAAGAAGGCAAACATGTAATCAAATGATATGATTAGAATCCATCTCTAGCAGTAACTCAACCCATGGACAAAGACTCATTTCAGTTCCTTTCTAAGCTGCGGAGGTCTTGCAGAAACAAGAGAAGGCGTCTGACCCTAACTACCAATTTCCTTTTTTTGCTCGCTTTTATTTTGCAGCTCTTTCTTGACAATTGGCAATTTTATTTCTTGCACCTCAAGAGCTTGAAAAAGGTTGAGGTGCAAAATTAGAGAAGCAAAGCATCCCTGGAACTCATCAAAAGGACACAAGCTCTGGTGGAAGTGTGTTTTTCCATGATAGGAAGAGCAAGGGTACCATCACACTTCCCAGCATAAAATCCCTTGGGAGTGGAACCTGTGTTAATATGGAAAATCTCTGTCCCACCATTTTTTTTTGAAAGAGCTCTAAATCCTAATTTAAAAGAAGCTCATTTGGTAAATTGAGGATTTCTCCTGCTTTCCAGTGTCACGCTCCAATCCTCTCCACTGATTTGTTACCCATGAAAACGCCTGGATTTGCAGAACAAGATAGGTTTGCCCTGTTCTTTCTGCTAAAGCAGGGTTGTCAAACTCTATTTCATTGAGGACTGCATTAGGGTTTTGTTTGACCTCAGGGCACCGGGGGTGGGTGTTATGTATATAGGTTTGAATGTTATTGGTTTATTTGAACTGTTCTTGTAAAATGTCAAATGGTATTGGTTTAAATAGTGCGGGAAGAAACCCTGCACTCCCATTGGCTGGCAACTACGGCTGCAGGCTATAAGAGGCAGCCGTAGCCCAGCCAACTCAGGTCCATTCGAGCTGTAGTCACTGAATAAACTCTTCACTGAAGCTCTTTGCGCCTGACTCTTCATGCAAACTTAACAGTGGGCATGGCCAGGGTGGGTGTGGCCAACCTCTGTTTTCACTCGTGTGGGCCTCCTGCAGCCCTCTGTCAGTGAAAATGGAGCTCAGGGGGTTGTGTGTGCCCCCTCAAGCTCTGTTTTTGCTGGCAGAGGCACCATGGGCCAGTTCTTTGCTGTTTCCAGAGTGGCCCCACGGGCCGGTTCTAAGCCCCTTGTGGGCTGAATCCAGCCCACGGGCCTTGAGTTTGACCCTCCTGTGCTAAAGAAAGGCGAACAAAGTAAGTAAACAATAAAGGATGGGGTCATCTTCATGGTATTCCCATGGAAGGATTGTCCTCAACATTGAAACCACTGCTGGTTGCTGTCTGCTTGGGAAAACACCATTTTATCACAAGTACAAGTAGTGCTTGACTTACAACAGTTAGTGACCATTCAAAGTTACAGCGGCACTCAACAAAAGTGCCATTTTTCACACTTATAACCACTGCAGCATCCCGATGGTCACATGATCAACATTCAAGACACTTGGCAATTGACTCATATTTATGATGGTGGCACAGTCCCAGGGTCCTGAGACCCCCCTTTTGCCACCTTCTGACAAGCAAAGTCAATGGGCAAGCCAGGTTCACTTAACAACCATACTACTAACTCAAGAACTGAAGCAATTCACTTAACAACTGCAACCAGCAAGGTCATAAAAGGGGGCAAAATTCCCTTAACACATGTCTTGCTTAGCAACCAAAAATGTGGGGCTCCATTGTGGTGGCAAGCCGAGGACTCCCCGTATGGCTAACCATGGCTTAAGGCTCTCCCACGCATAAGATGATGAGGAGATGAAAACAAAGCCATGGGGACTTGGCAGAATAAAGATATTCACCAGAATATGTTTTATGAAGATATGAAGCAAGGAGGTAAGGGAGCTGTATAAAAGCTGCTTGAATGTTTCTTTGTAGTTCTTTCAGATTCATGCTGGCTGGGGAATCCTGGGAGTTGAAGTCAGCACATCTGAAAGTTGCAAAGTTTGACAAACACCCGTCTAGTCAAAAAACAACAGCATCGGATCTTTCCAGCAGTTTCCTGTCTGCGGTGTGTGCTAAGTGTAACAGCACGATGGTCACTATTTCCTATTGGTCAGCAGAGGTCAGTCTGCTCCTGTCCTGTTACACACCTTTGGAAAACACCTCCTGTTCGGTTCTCCTGTTCGTCCTGCTGCTTGCTTGTTCTGTTTGGAAATGCCCAGCTGTCTCTCCTCTTTCCCAAGGTGGCTGGCTGGGACTGAGATGTTGAAGGCGATTCTTCTACCCACTTGCTAAATGCTCGATCAGGAAACAGCTGCAGCGTAAACCCTCTCAGGCTGCATCTCAGCAAGACAAAAAAGGCTTCCTTACCCAAGGAACCAAACTGACTCTCCTAAATGCAGCTGATCAGTTCCATAAACTCACAGCTCCCTTGCAAAACCTCATTTCAAGTTCCCCAGTGCTACTGCTCCTTACAAGAACAGCTGGGATACATCCATCTGCTGATCAATTGCTGGTTCAATAACAAGAAGTAAAACTCGATTTAACAGAAACAGAGATATAGAATAGAATAGAATAGAATAGAATAGAATAGAATAGAATTCTTTTATTGGCCAAGTGTGATTGGACACACAAGAAATTGGTCTTGGTGCAAATACTCTCAGTATACATAAAAGAAAAGATACATTCGTCAAGAGTCAAGAATCACAAGGTACAACACTTAATAATAGTCATAGGGTACAATAAGCAATCAAATCATACTAGGAAACAGTCAATATAGATCGTAAGGATACAAATGACAAAGTTACAGTCATACAGTCACAAGTGGGAGGGTATGGGTGATAAGGAGTGATGAGAAGATTAACAGTAGTAGTAGTGCAGACTTTGTAATAGTAAAATAGTGTTGAGGGAATTGTTTGTTTAGCAGAGTGATGGTTTTCGGGAAAAAACTGTCCTTGTGTTTAGTTGTTTTGGTGTGCAGTGCTCTATAGCATCGTTTTGAGGGAAGAAGTTGAAACAGTTTATGTCCGGGATGTGAGGGGTCTGTAAATATTTTCACAGCCCTCTTTTTGACTCGTGCAGTATACAGATCCTCAATTGAAGGCAGGTTGGTAGTAATTATTTTTTCTGCAGTCCTAATTATCCTCTGAAGTCTGTGTCTGGACTGTTGTGTTGCAGAACCAAACCAGACAGTTATAGAGGTGCAGATGACAGACTCAATAATTCCTCTGTAGAACTGTATCAGCAGCTCCTTGGGCAGTTTGAACTTTCTGAGTTGGTGCAGAAAGAACATTCTTTGTTGTGCTTTTTTGATGACGTTTTTGATGTTAGGTGTCTATTTTAGGTCGTGTGATATAATAATGGAATGCTGACTCCAAAAAGCCGGTTTGGTATAGTGATGAAGGCACCCACTAGATACTGGGGGACCATGAGTTCTAGTCTCACCTTGGGCCAGTCACTCTCTCTCAACCCTAGGAAGGAGTATTCTGACCCAGCTCCCAACATGACAAACCCTCTGTGGTTAAATAAATGTTTCCTTTATTAGCCCTGGCAAAAAGTTTCTCTCTCTCTCACAGCAGGCTAACAAGTCTTCAGGGAGATGAATAGTTTTCTGCCACACCTATTCATCTCCACCCCCTGCCTTTTATCCCCAGAGCTAGGGTGGGGCTTCACTAGCAGCGGTGGCTCTTCTGTCCCAAAGATGGGTCCATAGGTTTCCACTGCTCTCCTCTCCCCTGCCTTCTGTGCATCCGCGTGTCAGGCACAGGACCCAGCTGTTCCTCCTCTTCCTCATCAGCCACCTGTAGATCTGGGGGCTGTTGACTCTCCATCTGAGGGCTGGTGAATGGCCCAGGTTTCGCCTCTGTTTCTATCTCTGACAGCTCCATTCCCTCTTCCCCACTTGGAACTCTCAGGTTGCCTTGATGCTGGCCCTGACTTCCATGCCTCCTCCTCATCTGATTCAGCTTCTGGAGGGGCTGGTGCCTGACAGGCCACAACAAAGAGAAAATGGAAAAAAATTTTTTTACTTGCCAAGAGGACTGCAGGGACTTGTCCAGGCAGTTGCAGGAATCAAAAAACATCTTAAAGTCCCCCTCCAAATAAATAAATACAGCCCAGAGAGCAAACTGATTTCTAACAATGGTTGTTGACCACCTGACCATTGCCCTGAGATAGTGTCCGACTCCTGAAGAGAATTGGGATAAGTTGGATTGCACTGACATGGAGTAGCTCACACAGGCACCAACATACACTGCTCCAATTCACAACCTATGGCAACGCTCTGATCCTTGATTTCCATTCTGCAATTCAAGCCTATTCCAGATGGTAGCACTATGGCAGCTATTTCACAATTAAAAAAACACCCACAACATTTCATTGAAAATACTATGGTGGGTATGGCATAGATGAGCAAGTTTGTGCCCAGACAGGATCAGGTCTATGAGAGCAGCATAAAGTACATTGATTTGTTTGTGAGAGGCAACCAGAAATGCCAGCAGTTTAGACATTAATGGCTGTGTGTTGTGTTACTTTGAGGGACAGCACATTTACACTGTTATACTAGCTGCATACTCACTACTTTACATTGTAGCCAAGGGTCATTTCTTCAGTGTTGTTGCATGAAAAGATATACTTAAATATTTACAAAATGTGAGGGCAGAGGTGGTTTTCAGCAGGTTCTGACCAGTTCTGGAGAACCAGTAGTGGAAATTTTGAGTAGTTCAGAGAACCGGCAAATACCCCCTCTGACTGGAGATTTTACAGTATCCTTCCCCTGCCAGACCCACCAAGCCACACCCACAGAACCAGTAGTAAAAAAATTTGAATCCCACCACTGTGTGAGGGGTGTACTCACTTCTGTGATATACTGTAGAGAGATAGATAGATTAGATACTGTAGATAGATGATAGACAGACAGACAGATAGACAACAGATGATAGATAGATGACAGCAATAGCACTTAGACTTATATACCGCTTTACAGTGCTTTTACAGCCCTCTCTAAGCGGTTTACAGAGTCAGCATATTGCCCCCAACAATGTGGGTCCTCATTTTACCCACCTTGGAAGGATGGAAGACTGAGTCAACCTTGAGCCTGGCGGGATTTGAACTGCCGGCAACCAGCAATCATATTGCAGGTAATCAGCAGTCAGCAGAAGTAGCCTACAGTACTGCACTTTAACCACTGTGCCACCATGACTGATAGATAGATAGATAGATAGATAGATAGATAGATAGATAGATGATAGGTAGGTAGGTAGGGAGAGAGACAGACAGACAGACAGAAAAATGATAGATAGATCAGGGGTCTCAAACTCGTGACAACACGTCCTCACATGACGCATTGCAATTTTTTTCCCCTTCATTAAAATGGGGTGGGTGTGACCAGTGCATGACGCATCCAGCCATGGGCCGCGAGTTTGACACCCCAGTGATAGATAGACAGAAATATTCTCATTCTATTGCCTACTGTTTCCAGGTGCCTTGCTGTCCTTATATAATGTTCTTACATAACCTTCAGCCTCACTCCAATCTCCATAGTTAAACTTCTTTCTCAAACTTCAGTTCTCCAATAGCACATATCTTTTGAGATTCTGGATCTGGCTCTCGAAATGTATCAGGCAGTCTCTATATAATTTCTATTAGCTGGAAAAATTCTGGCAACATTGAATTGACAATACTATCCTATGCACTGAATTCAGCAGCATCCATTGGATAGTGTAAAAAAAAAACCAAGTTAGCGGTCATGATATTTACAAAAAGGGTGGGGCATCAATTAGTTGTAGTGACTACCATCTTGATTCCCATCTGCAGATGACCTTAACTGGATTAGAACTAATATAACAGGATTAAATTAGGATTTATTTGTATCTAAGACAGTTACTGACCTCCAAATTATTAACTTTTATCTACCATCTTGTAAAATAAAATTAAAATTGATTATACTTTCTATGTTAAAGTAATGATGATATCTATTTAATCATGTCCAGTTTTGGGGGATTTTATGATTCAGCTCTCTCTACATTTTCTGATCTTGTATGGTTTCTTTTAGTGGTTTTATGCTCTGGCTGGTGGTTGATTTTGGTGGTTTAGCCAAAATCAACCAGTCTTGTTTTCTTTTACTGTTAACATTCCAAGCCCATCTGCCTTTTTTTTAGTGAATTTGATCACATGTGGCTAAAATTAGTAAGGCTAAATTTTGTGATTTTGCCTTTGAGGGATTTGTTTGGTTTTATAAGCTCCAATACTTGCTTGCTTGTCACTTTTGCTGATCAAGGAATGCACACTCAGCAATCTGTCAGGTTCAAATAATCAGGACCATTTGTAAGGTTGCAGCATTTGTAAATAGACAATTTATTGATGCCTATACACAAAAGCCTATCAACTAATGGTCAGCACTAAATTGGTGCTAATAAGGGTCAACAGAATTCACATGGGGGTGGATTTGGATCTCTTATGGCCATGCAAGGATTCTAAACTGATGACATGTTTAACTCTGCCCCCTGCTTTTCCACAGCCTACTCCAACATCACATCTCAAATGAGTCAATTTTCCTCCTTTATAGTTTTTTCATGGTCCAACTTTCACAACTGTAGGTAGCTATGGGAAACACGCTAGTGTAGACTAATCTGCATTTAGTTTCCAGGCTAATGCCCTAGCTTTTCCATACATAATTCATACTCTTCACTACTGTGCAACTCCATGCAATTCAATGCTTTATTTCCAGACTTCCTTCATTGTTGTGATCAATCTGCAATCCTATGAAGAGAAACTTATGAGATGTTGATCCCACAGAATGAGGTAGTGTGCCACTGCAAAACATTTCTCTCACGTGTAGTTGTTGAGTTTGCTTTCTGCCAAAGCATTAGCAAATCTGTCAAGGAACTCCATAGATATTTCATCCAATGTGCAATAACGCAAATGCTATCTTCAACCTATAAAGGTTAAGAACTGTTAGCAACCAATTCAGCTGTAGAAAAAAAATGATTCTGAAAATAATTCCCAAATGAATGGAAGAGATTTTCAGAGAACTCTGTGACAGCCGTATTCCAATAATTCTAAGTGGAATGTGAAAGTCTCAAAAGATATACCTGCATATGACTTCATAATCATATATTGTGTCAATGAACAAAGGTGCTCCCTACCAGAGAAATATCCTAAGTTTTTTGAGCTGGTAGTATTTTGTACAAAATACATAACTAAAGTGTCTAAAACAGGGGTGGGCAAACTTTTTGACTCAAGGGCCACAATGGGTTCTTAAACTAGACCAGAGGGCCGGAACAAAAGCATGGATGGAGTGTTTGTGTGAACTAATATAAATTCAAAGTTAGATTACTTCATGTAGCCTTCTGGGAGAGCAAGAGAACCCTCCGCTCTTTCAGCTCCGCGGGCCAGATAGAACAGCCAAACAGGCCGGATCCGGCCCCTGGGCCGTAGTTTGCCCACGGCTGGTCTAAAAGCTGGAGATACAATCAGCGAGAATGTCAAGGAGAACTTTCCAAGAGTTAAAAAAAATATCAAGGAAAAATGAGAGGAATTGGAATATTTAGCTTAAGAAATCCCATAGGGGCAAGGTCAGGGTATAAGTCTTCAAATACCTAAAGAGCTGGTATGTAAAGGAGGGGGAACATACTTCTTTTCGGTTTCTGAGAACATCATTTAAGTCTAATTGGTCAATGATACAGGATTTGAGTTGAATACGAATATAAACTTATTTAGTCTTATAATAACTTGAAGGATTTTCCACAAGGGAAATCCTTTTTCTCACTGGAAGTTGCATCTGAATTTCCTGCACTGATTGGAAGTATGGATTAGATGCAGTGGTGGGATTCAAATTTTTTTTACTACTGGTTCTGTGGCATGGCTTGGTGGGCTTGGCAGGGGAAGGATACTGTAAAATCTCCAGTCAGAGGTGGCATTTGCTGGTTCTCTGAACTACTCAAAATTTCCGCTACCGGTTCTCCAGAACTGGTCAGAACCTACTGAATACCCCCTCTGGTTAGATGGTCCAGATCAGGGATCTCCAAACTTGGCTGGTTGGGGAATTCTGGGACTTAAATCTTAAAGTTGCCAAGTTTGGAGAGCCCTGATCTAGGTCATGGATGTCCAACCGCTTCGCTTGCCTGGGCCTCATTGAGTGAAGAGGAATGGCCTTGGATGCATATAAAGTATATAATAGGGTTAATGTATATAAATCACATAATACTGTTAAAAGTATATAATAGAGGCATGGTGGCGCAGTGGTTAAAATACAGTACTGTAGGCTACTACTGAAGTTTGGCAGTTTGAGTCTCACCGGCTCAAGGTTGATTCAGCCTTCCATCCTTCTGAGCTTGGTAAAACGAGGACCCAGATTGTTGGGGACAATATACTGACTCTGTAAAATGCTTAGTAGCAATTTACTGCTCTGTAAACTGCCCGTAAAGCACTGTGAAGCAGTATATAAGTCTAAGTCCATGTTGGCGAACCTATGGCATGCATGCCGGAAGTGGCACACAGAGGCATTTCTCCTAGCATGCGAGAGGTTGCCTGGAAGAGCCCATTGCGCATGTGCGCATGTGCCGCCACCCAACAGCTGATCGTTGGGTATCTGGCATGCATGTGCAGGGGTCGGGGGGGTTGTGTGGAAGATGTGTGCATGCACAGAGACTCACGGCGTGTGAGGAGGGATTGCATGCGCATGCACAGAGACACATGGCAAGCAAGGGGGGAATCACATGCACATGCGCAGAGATGTGTGGTGCATGAGGGGGGACCGCGTGCACATGCACAGAGATGTGTGGCGTGCAAGGGGGGTGACATGTGCATGCGCAGGGGGCATGGGGGGGCTCCCAACACACATTGCCTTCTGGGTGCTGGCACGTCAGCGCGCACAAGTGACTGCACGCAAGCGAGTGCACACGCAATTATCGGCATGGGAGCCAAAAAAGGTTAGCCACCACTGGTCTAAGTGCTATTGTTTTTGTTATTTTGTGGAACTGCATTACTAGCTGCTTAGAACCACATGTGGCCCTCAGGCCACAGGCTGGACATGCCTGGTCTAGAGCAAAGTTTCTCAAACTTGTCAACTTGTGTGGACTTCAACTTCCAGAATTCCCAGCCAGCATGGGGTGGAGAACCCTCCTTTATGACTCTACTATTTTGTTTTGAGATCAAGACACAAGAGGCAGAGTGATTAAAGAAAGATAACAGAGAATAAAGCTTTGTTTAATTTTATTTGGTTTATTTATTTAAACAGATGTAACAAGATGTAAGAATGGAAATATTTCACGAGGGCATGGAGGAAACCTTGGTGGTGCAGGCTGTTAAATGCCTAGCACTTTAAAGAGCCTTGGTAGTGCAGGCTGTTAAATGCTTAGCACTTAATTCCAGCTGCCTGCAATTACTGCAGGCTTGAATCCCACCAGGCTCAAGGTTGACTCAGCCTTCCAATCCTCTTGGGGTAGGTAAATTGAGGACCCATGATTGTTGGGGGCAATAAGCTGACTTTGTAAAAATGCCGCTTAATAATAAGCAGGCATATACAATGGAATGAAGGCTATTGCTGAGCGCATTGGGTTGCGCTCCAAAAATTGTAAGCCGCCCTGAGTCTCCGGAGAAGGGTGGGATATAAATATGAATTAAAAAAAAACACTAGTAAAGAGCGAAGATTTAAGGCTGAAAGCAGCAGCTCTTTTGAAATCAGTTGTAGGAAGAAATACATAACATTAAAAGCCTGTTCCACACTTCATCACTTGAATGTGATATCACTTTATAAGATCTGCAGCAGCAGATATTACACAAGTTATGACATTAGCTGGTCTGTTTGTAGTTAAGAAAGTGTTGTTAAACCTCCATTCAAAGTCTGGTTTTCTATTTGGCATCAAACTGCCATTGCTTCAGTAGCTGAGCCTTCTCTTAACCTTGTAGCCATTAGATCTGTGCTCAGAATTACCCAAATCCATTGTGGTTGGTGCAGTCTGCTGGGTTCTTGATATCACTGATTGATTAAATATGCCTGCATACTTACACTGTTTCTCAACTACCTTGGCCTATCTGTATATGTTGTAATTCTTGCAGCCTCTCTGAGGTTCATTCTTCTAGAGCAGGGGTATCAAACTCAAGGCCTGGGGGCCAGATCCAGCCCACGGGGGTGCTTAGATATGGCCCATGGGGGCCACCCTGGAAACAGCAAAGGACCGGCCCATGGAGCTTGGGAGGCCTCTGTGTTATGTAACACTCTGGAACTCTGTTTTCCCTGGCAAAGGGTTGCTGGAAGCCATCACAGGCAAAAACAGAGCTCGGGAGCCCGTTTTCACTGGCATAGTGCCACCACAGGTGCCCCCAACAAGAGTGATGTTGAACTGGTCATGCCTCCCCAGCCCCCCGACGTCGAATACGACCCTGATGCAGCCCTCAATGAAATTGAGTTTGACACCTCTGTTCTATAGGTTTTATTAAAGCATGCATCAGAAAATAACCAGCCCAGTCTCAAATATTTATTTTTCTTATCAATAGAAAAGACACAACAGTTAGTAATTCTGAGCATTGAGCTTTGTGTGATCTACAGGGAAAACTGGAGAACTTCACAGACTTATAACCATTGTACAAGGAGCAGTGTGGTGCCATTTGTGTTATCTGAGTCAGGGCCATTGGTATGTGTTTCTGGATGAAGAGGCCTTGACAGCTTTATGGAATTTTGCCCATCAGGGCTTGGAAGCTGATCGTGACAATAGTGCAGCATTGGCATTCTTGACTAGGTACACCCAAAGTTGAAAGCTCTCAGCTTGCAAAAAAATAAATGTGATGAATTGATGGCATCAGTCTAGAACAAAATGTTCTTAAAAGGATAACAATCTTTTGGCTCTGAGTCAGTGTTCAGAAACCACAAATCAGGTTCCTTTCATTCACTGTGCTCTCAGCTAGGAATGGATTTTGCTTCCCATAAAAACAGATTTTCCTCCTTTAGTTTGTTCAGAAATCAGTGAAGTCTTTCTAGGCCATCACATGGTATTACAGTAATTGTTTCAGTAGGTTGGTATTTCTAAAGATGGCACCAAATGTCCTAGCAGTAGTTAAGCTGTCCCTTGTTTCCATGGCTTTTAAGTATTACCCTGTAGGAAGCAAGTGAACACTCCTCAGTCAGAAAATTTTGGGCCTATGATCAATGAAGGACAATCCATTTAGCCCACCAGGAATGGAAAGCAGGGTATGTTAAGGGCCCCATTGGTTAGGGATATACAGCTGGTGGGGCCACAAAAAGGGCCTTCGCGGTGTATAAACTTGTTTAATAAAATAAATCAGTTTTTTCTCATTAAAAGGAGAATACTTTAACATGGCTACGAGGAACAGCCCATCAGGTGGAAACTATGTCTCAATATCAGACTCCAAATTAGAAAATGAGAAAAGTAACGGAAGTATTCAAACACCATGGGCTGAATTGGCATTTTATGTTGATTTAAGGCTATCTTTGAATAATTTTGTGAATGATTTCCCTTTTTTGTAGGGTCTGTTTTTAATCAAGCAGTGCTTTCCAAGCCTTTCTCTCTTAAACTTTCAATATTTTTATAAGCTACATCTTCTCTGTTGATGTTAAACTAATTCCTGTCAGTGTCCTTCCTGTTTCACATCTCCTGTTTATTTCTTTTTTTAACAGAATACTTGATCCTTTTTGTTACTCTGTGTGTCTAGCTGTATGTGTGCACTTGTGTGTGGGTGTCTATTTTAAATCTAAAGGAGAGGTTATCACACAAATGATTATTGAATTTTCCATTCAATTGTAAAGTCTATTTTGGAGTAAAATCTTATGAGGGAAAAATCAATTCCTGAAGGCTGTACATTTACCAATATGCAATGAGGTTGTTTCATATAAGTTAATTGCCTGTTTCATAAGTTAGTTTCACACAAATACTAGAGATGTTATTAGTCATACTGAAACTCTTCTGGCATCTCACAAACTTCCTTGAGTATTTTGGCAATATTAAATACAATCTCCTGTTCCAGATCTTCATCCTCTCTCAACAGTGAAGGAACAATTTATCCAAAGATTTGATAACCAAGCCTTTTCCTGCACTTTATAATCTTCTTTTCTGGAAATATTTTCCTTCTAAATTTCTAAATAAAAATATTCACAAAAAAGGCAAAAACATGGTGCCATTTTTAAAAATAAAGTTTTCCTATTGAATTATTTGAACTGTGCCAGAGGTTCAGTGAAATAAATGTCCCTAAACTTGTTGTTTAGACCTATAGAAAGATATTTTATCCTGTCTGCAGATCTTTCCATCTACCTGTTTTTAATTCTTCCCATCCCACAACCATTTTGTCAGAATGTGTGGAGAGTTTTTATCTACCACGTCTGAACGCCATACTAACTTCTGTTTCATTTTTTTTGCTGTCAAATAGTTCTGCCTGCCATCGCTTAAATATGAGACTATTTGTGGTTGTGGTCATAGACCTTGATGAATGGAGTGGATGAGGTATATACGGTGTGGGATAGCAATGCAATTTTAAGGAATACAGTACATTGTATATCTTCAAGGCAAGAATTTATAGTTGAACAATCAAAGTTTAGTACATTTTTTAAAGCATCTTTTTGATGCAATGATAGTGAAAGCTCCATTCCCACTCTTATTCTATTTTGCCTGTCTTTGGTCCTAAAAGGCAGAAGTTATCCACCAGATTCTTCACTGCCAATTCTAACAACGGTTACTGTACAGTACTTAGTTTGGTCTTCTTTGTTTTTAGTGTTAGTTCCATTTTTTTCACTTTGCTCTTTGACTTTCGTTAGTGTAGCTTGCAAATCTTTTGTATTTTTGGCAACCAGGGTAGTGTCATCAGCATAGCAAAGATTATTGATGTCTTTTCCTCCAGTTTTAAAACCAGGTCCATTTCTTTCCAATCTAGCTGTGGTATATATCATCACTGTGTTTTTAAAGTAGTCATATGAATTAGCTTTGTAAATCTGACACTGTCAGGTCTCTATATCTGCGGTCCTCAACTTTTCTGGTTCTGTGGACTGGCAGCTGCGAAGGTGTCCAAGAGAAGGGATGGTTTTGCACCCATGCCACTTGACAAATGCACATTCATGTGCTTGCCCACTGCTTGTGCGGCCTGGGTTCCAATGGGCCATGACCCAGTACCAAGCTGCAGACTGGGGGGTTGGGGACCCCTGCTCTATATCACCCTGGTGTGGCACATGGAAGACAGCACTGACCATCTGGTGTCATAGCAGTTGGCCAGAGGTGGTATTCAATAGGTTCTGACCAGTTCTGGAGAACTGATAGCAGAAATTTTGAGTAGTTTGGGGAACCGGCGTTAACCTTCCCCCAGGAGTGGGGAGGGAATGGAGATTTTACAGTATCCTTCCTCTGCCACACCCACCAAGCCATGCCATGCCCACCAAGCCATGCCACGCCCACCAAGCCACACCCACAGAACTGGTAGTAAAAATTTTTGAATCCCACCATTGCAGTAGGCAGTGTTGTGTGGGCTTATTTTGAGTATGGGTTCCATAGGCTGTCAAAACGCTACACTTCCCCAAGACCAGAAGTCATGGGTTTGCAAAGAGCCACCCTCTCCCACATTACTGCACCCCCTAACACTTAGGAAACATCATATCATGGTTGAAAATCCACAAGGCAGTCCTTTCTATGATCCCACAGAAAATTGCAACAGGTTTCCTGTGCAAGAGGATTTTAAAGCTGTAGCCGGTTCACAGAGCAAACTGTTCTCTCAATGTTGCCCTTGATAAAGTTAAGATTGCTGCTGGCCATTAATTTACATGGTTTATCCAAATGCCTTATTTATGAAAACGATGCACTGAATAGATGCTAGACTAACAATAATTGCACAAAGTCCTCAGCTTTAACCAAGTGAAAAAAACAAAACAAAACACAAAAGGTCCACTGTCATATTGTAGGTAGGGAACTATTCCTTCAGTCTCGGGAGATGACAGACGCAATAAAGGTTTTGAATGCCATCTCTTGACCTCTATATTAGCATATTAAACAAGAAACCATTCCTTTGTCAGGGAATACTTAAATGTAAAAAGGATTTTAATGACTCGATGCTACTTTAATCAGATGCTTTAAAAGATAATAGCTCTTAAGCAATGAATAGATATTTATCTCAATATCAATTATCACTGACCTTTCTTATCCTGGAAGGAAGAATTCTTTAGCATGGAGAAAAAACAAAATGTCCTCAGGCTGAGGTGAAAGAGAGAGACCCCAAGAGAGCTTTTTAGGGGGGTGGGTAGAGGAAGAGGCAATGCAATTTTACTAGTTTCTAAGCAAAGTTGCATTTTTGAATAGGGATTACATTTTCCATTAAATGCACCCACACCCTCTGCTGATTCAGCTGGATTTTTATATACTACAACTTCATTACATTTAATGCTATTCAGCTGCCTCCCAAAGTTTCTCTGAGAAACTAGTATCCTCAATCCTGTTCCCACTTGACAATTCCCAGACAACAACAGCCGGGTATCTTGAAAGGATCAGAAACGGAATAACAGAGTTGGAAGGGACTTTGGAGATCTTCTAGTCCACCCCCCTGCTCAAGCAGAAGACCCTATCCCATTCCAGACAAGGGGCTGTCCAGTCGCTTCTTAAAAGCCTCCAATGATGGAGCATCCACGACTTCTGAAGGCCAGCCGTCCCACTAATTAATTTTTCTCACTGTTGGGAAATTTCTCCTTAGTTCTAGATTGCTTTTGTCCTTGATTAGTTTCCATCTGTAGGATTGTCTTTGGAGTTTTGAGAACATCTCATTTTCTTCGTTAGATCTATATCCTGGCTTTCTTTTAGGAGTTTAAGTTGGTTTTCATAACACTTCCTCCACCAGCCCCATCCCAAGTATCTATGAGATTTTCAACCACCCAAATCATGTTTGTCCCAAAAGCGCTTTTCAAAAGGCAACTGGACTTTCTTGGTCTTTTCCTTGAAAACATTTCACTTCTCATCCTAGAAGCTTCTTCAGTTCTGAATGAAGAACTTCTGTTCCCTACCATTTAGTCAGAACTGAAGAACCTCCTTGGATGAGAAGTGAAATGCTTTCAAGGAAAAAAAATCAAGAAAGTCCAGTTCCCTTTTGAAAAATGTTAGTACTCATGGTTGGTGCTTGTTGTCTGGACCAGGGGTCGCCAACCTTTTGGACCTCAGGGACCACTAAACTCATAATTTTAAATCCTGCGGACCACCAATATGAATTTTGACTAACAGTGGCTTGCTGACATTGGTGGGAAAGTCGGTCCTATATTCCAGAGGTGCAATAGTCACAGGACTGGCCCTTTGGTTATCCCAGAGCAGCTGCTCCTCCACCTGGGTACACCAGCCTTCCATGGACTGGAGGAGCTGCTCCGGGATGACCAAAGGGCCAGTCTTGTGACTACTGTATCTCTGGAATATAGGACCAACTTTCCCACCAATGTCAGCAAGCCATCCCAGGGTGGATTTCCCTCCCCCACCATTTGTCTTACCTTCCAGTTCCAGCTCACGTGGCTTTACTCAAGGTAAGGTTTGTGCTCGGCTGAAGGGTGGGGGCCAGCGGATAGGCAGGCCATGTGGGTGGTGCAGCCTTGTGTTCCTACGTGGCCTGGACTAATTGCTTTGGGGGAGTGCTTTGGGGGGACATTTCTCTGAGGACCACCAAAATTTTCTCATGGACCACCAGTGGTCCCTAGCCCACTGGTTGGCAACCACTGGTCTGGACTACCTTAAAGGGCTGAACATGAATGTGCTAAACAAAGCATACATGCAACAGACTGCTGCCTGCTAACTTCTTTAGCAATCCTCCTTGCAGAATGTTCTATATTGTCTAATTTACTGAATCCTTATCCTGATAAAAATATTTATTAAACCTTTTAAACAAGTAGATAAAAATTAACACAAATTAATAGGCAGTAAGCAGTGTTCCATTGTCCTTTTTTGGAAGCAAAAACTACATTTGCAAATATTACTTAAGAAAACCTATGGGGCCAAAGAGATTCTTAGAGAATAACACAGCATGGCAGATTACTATTTTTAATTAAAATTGGGGCAGGGGGCTTGGAAAAGCTGATGGAAAAGTCAAGGGATGCCCTCCATTCATGGTTCCACATTAAGGACCCAAGGTCTTTACTAAAGATTCAAAACTCTGAGGTTAGACTTACAACTGCATAGCCTTTCTGCAAATGTTTAACAAGGACAAAAAAGTCTCATACTGCTCAGAGTATGTTTAATTGGCTTTTTGAACAGGATGCTATACAAGCTTTCTGGGAAGAAGCTGAATGCAGATACGAAGCAGGCTTTCTTTGGGCAGGATTTCTATTGGAGTTTTCTTTTGTGTTTGCAAAATTCTTTGAATCGGAATTGTTGCTTGGTGCAGAAACTCATGCAATGCAGCATCTGCTGCATTTAAAGCACGAGCAAGATATCCCAGCAATGAAATACACTGTAAATGCAATAGAAGGAATATATACTAGAAAGCAGGGGTGGGATTCAGCCAATTCACACGGGTTCAAGTGAACCGGTTGTTAAATTACCCACCCCTGCTATCCTGGCTGTTGCACTGCAATGGAGAAACAGGCAACGAGGGAAGGAAGAAGAAGAAGCTTTCCCTCTTTCTTCTCCCTGCCCCTCCTCCTTGCCTGTTTCACCATTGCAGAGCAACACAGCACCCAGGTTCCACTGTGATACTTGGGTGTGTGTGTAATTTGACAACTGGTTCGTACAGGGTCACTGGTTTCGCCATTGTGGAAAGCTCATCCCGCATGTGAGGTGGAGCTGGAGGACGGGGACCTCCCACCACAGCCAACCTGACCCTCAGCGAACTGGTTGTTAAATTATTTGAATCCCACCACTGCTAGAAAGGTTGTATATTTTAACATCCTATAGCATTGCAACTGCTGATTCTAAGGTAGTCCTTGCTTAACAACTGGTTGCTTAATAACCATTTGAAGTTGTGATGGAATCCCCCCAAAATATCTACAATCCTGTTCCACAGTTTTGATGGCCCATTTCCCCCAATCATATAATCCCATTTTGGCTGCTTGGGTTCACATTTAGAGCCATTGCACTGTCCTGCAGTCTCACAGCTGCAATTTTTGATATTTTTTTTGCCAGTTTCTGGCATTTATTTCTGGTTTCCAGCAAAAAAACACCCATTGGATAAAATCTATTCATTTAACGACCATGGCATTCACTTACAGACCACAGCATTAACAACCACGGTTATTGATTAATGATTGTGGTTTTCATTTAACCACCGTGGCATTTGCTTGGTGATTGTGGCATTGCTTAATGAAAAGAGGTTGTAAAATTGGGTGTGGTCACATAGTGATTCACTTAATAACCGCCAGGACTTAACAACTATAATTTGGGGCTCAATTATCATCGTAAATCGTGTAGTGATATTCTTAAAAAGTCCATGTCTTGTTTTGTGAGTGTGGCATGTAGGAACCGTCTTGATGTGCAAATCTGCTGAAAACCGAGTTTAAAAAAATCACAATTTGATCTTGTAATTAGTCACTGTTTTGTATTTTTTAAAAGGCTCTTCAAAATTACTTTAAAAACAATCAATAATTTTCTGTTTGTAGGTTCTTCCTCCTTCTTAGGAGACTTTGGAGAACAGTGCCAGTATTTATTTTAAATAGAAATCTTTCCCTGCTCAGGATTCTAAGCATCCTTGAGTGCTTCTTTGTGGCTTTCAAAGGAGATGCAAGTCACCCAGTCTTTCAGCAGGTTGCTTGATTCTTAGACCCATGTATATGAGTAGACATTGGAAGCATTTTCTCTAAGAGGAAAGCAGTTTGGGATTTGTGTTGTGTGCCTCAGGGGTGGGATTCTACCAGTTCGCACCTATTCGCTAGAACCGGTTGTTAACATTCTAAGCAGTTCAGAGAACCGGTTGTTAGAAGAAATTACTGGCCTAATCCTGTAAGGAAGGCAGGAAGGAAACATTCTGGTGTTGCTTACAGAAATTGCCTCTCCATTAACCCTTATTACATTCTTGGCAGGACTAGACTTCCTGTCTCAGGAACTTCTTTGGAGTTTTTCCCCCCTCCTTTGCTGGTACTTTGGTTGTGTGGAGTGACCCTTCAAAGTTACAATGGCACTGAAAAAAGTGACTTATGACCATTTTTCACACTTACAACTGTTGCAGCATCCCCAGAGTCATGAGAGGCCAGGCGAGGAGATGCGTGCCTCGATGTGAGTGATATTGAGTTGGCCACACCCAGCCAATGACATGACCACCCAGTCATGTCCACCAAGTCACATGACCACCAAGCCACACCCACCACCTAAGCCACACCCACAGAACCGGTTGTTAAAAATTTTGAATCCCACCCCTGGTGTGCCTCATTGGTATCATTACAATAGAATGATGTTTGTGTAGTTTGGGTTGCAGCTAAAGCAAAAGTGGGCAGTCTTCTATATTGAGATTCAAGATATTAGTGACAGCATATGAAGTCCTACATGGCTTGGGTCCGGGGTACTTGCAGGAACGTCTCCTGCTGGCATCACGCTGCTATCGCCTGGTATGCTCCCACAGGCAGGGCCTCCTTGGGGTACTGTCGGCCAGACATTGTTGGCTGGCAGTGCCCAGGGGTAGGGCCTTCTCTGTGGGAGCACCCACCCTGTGGAATCAGCTCCCCTTGGGCCTTCGTTTGGCCCCTGATCTCCGCTCCTTCCACCGGAACCTGAAGATCTGGCTCTTTCAGCGGGCTGGTCTGGACTCAACCAAGGTGGGGGTTTCTATTTTTTAAAGTAGTTTTAATTAATTTTAATTGTTTTACTATTATTGGGTTTGTAATGTTTAATTAATTTTTAAAGTAAATTATTGTATTGTGTTTTATATTGTGAGCCGCCCTGAGTCCTTAGGGAGAGAGGGTGGCATACAAGTCTAATAAATTATTATTGTTATTGTTGTTGTTGTTGTTGTTGTTGTTGTTGTTATTATTATTATTATTATTATTATTATTATTATTATTATTATTATTATATTGGGAGATCTTCTTTTCTCCAGAGCAGAAGCTCAAGATCCATTAGCCAGGTACATATATTATGTACCAATCCCTGGATTTTATTTATTTTATTCATTTATTTGAACTTGAGCTTGCAATCATTGAAGAAATATACAGCTCTTGTTTTTCCTAAATGTTCTTTTCAACCCCAAGGGTGTGCTTGTGTGATGTACGTACGTACGTACCTACGTATGTATGTATGTATCAGTGGTGGTATTCTACAGGTTTGGCCCGGTTCTGCTGAGCCAGTAGCGCCGATGAGCAGTGGAGACCGAACCGGTTCTCTCCGCTGGTCAACCCGCCCACTTGGGCTCCCATACCCACCTTTATTCCCTGCTTTTGAAGCACAGTTGCTTTGCGCAGCACAGCAGAATGCTGCGCGGCAGCTGCCGAAGCGACAGGGAGAGTGCAGGCTTGCAGGAGGTGAGTTGGAACGCCTCTGCGCCTGCGCAAAGTTTGGTGTGCGCCCACCAAGCCACACCCACCAAACTGGTGGTAAAAACTTTGAATCCTACCACTGGTATGTATGTATGTATGTATGTATGTATGTATGTATGTATGTGTGTGTGTTGTATGCATGTATGTATGTAGAGAACCAGTTTTATGTAAATGGTTAGGGCACCAGGCTAGAAACTGGGAGACTGTGAGTTCTAGTCCTGCCTTAGGCAAAAGCCAGTTGGGTGACCTTGGGCCAGTCACTCACACTCTGCCCTAGGAAGGAGACAATGTCAAACCACTTCTGATAAATCTTTCCAAGAAAACTTCAGGTACTTATTCAATACAATTCAGGTACTTATACAAGCAGTCACCAGAACTGATTTGAAAGTGTGTGTGTGTGTGCATTAAAAAAAAACAATATGTTTTCTTTAAAAACAAAAAGGCCAACTTGCAAGAAGAAAAGCAAAACCCAAGGCTGTTTCCCCAGATCACTCTTGGTGTATTAAATTTATATTGAAAGCTGCAGCACAAAGGTGAATCCACTTGATGGTCGGTGCTCCGTGACTGTTGTTAAAACACCACTTTGATTATTTATCTCCCGGCTTCCTACTTGAGAATTTATCAGACACAAGTTTACAAATGCCTTGTGGTGTGGCATCTACAAACAGAGGGTGAGCTCCCAGCCCCTCCTATCTAGTATTGTAAAATGCTTGCCTGTACACAACATCTAACTTTTTGTACAAATGTAACTACGTTGACTGTTTTAAATGAGAAAGGTTGTTTTAAACAACTCTCAGCTCTCTTGGCAAGAATGGACGTACGCTGGGGTTTATAGGAACTGTACCTGGTGTTTGTCACAGTTACTTTTGAAAGCACTCCAGTGGGAGATCAGGCTTCATTGTATAAAAGCTGCACAAAAAAAGTATTTGAAACCTTTGGATAACGTACAAAGGTCTACGAAAATGGCATCGGCATTGTTGTGCCGTGTCTTGTTTTTACAAAGCATTCCCTTCCATGGCTGAGCCTTTTTTCAACTGAAGAATAGCAAACTTTGAAGCCCATCACTCTTTTATAGTATGAAATGAGCTCTTTTTACATTTTATTTTTAAGAACCGTGAGTTGATATGATGCTTAGTTGTATTGATTGTGCATTTCTTACCCCTGGAAAAAAAGAAAGTTCCCAGAGAGCATATTTAAAAGTGTTGGAACAAAACAGCAACAGAGGAATAATGCAAACCTTTGCTGCTTGCAGACTGATATATTTTTGGTCCTTCTCAGAAGATCTGATTACAACAATCGGGGGAATAGCCTTAGTGGAGCAAGCTAGATTTTATTTGAGGGGAAATATGACAATATGACATCTCGGCAGATTCTCAGTTCTTCCTGTATATAATTCCTCCTTGGGACTCAAATTAGATTTTTTTCCATGATATGTCCTGATAACAGAAATGCAACTTCCTGCTTTTTTGTATTTTGCTAATACAGATCATGGCTCTTTGTTGCTATCTGCAATTGAATTCTCATTCTTTTTCTTTCTCTCTCCATCCATCCCTTAAATGGCAACAACTCTCTGGTATCTGGGACTCTGTCTCTGGAGTAAAACTTCATAAGCGCTAAGGACTAATTTATTTATTTGTGCTATTTTAATGCTGCCACACTCCCAAGGGACTCCTGCAATTATAATGCAGAAAAGCACATAATGAAACACAAAATTGCACAAAACAAATCTTAAAATACTGCCAGGGGTGGGATTCTACCAGTTCGCACCTATTCGCTAGAACTGGTTGTAAATATTCTAAGCAGTTCGGAGAACCGGTTGTTAGAAGAAATCACTGGCCTAATCCTGTAAGGAAGGCAGGAAGGAAACATTCTGGTGTTGCTTACAGAAACTGCCTCTCCGTTAACCCTTATTACATTCTTGGCAGGACTAGACATCCTGTGTCAGGAACTTCTCTGGAGGTTTTTTTCCCCTCCTTTGCTAGTACTTTGGTTGTGTGGAGTGACCATTCAAAGTTACAATGGCACTGAAAAAAGTGACTTATGACCATTTTTCACACTTACAACTGTTGCAGCACCCCCACAGTCACGAGAGGCCAGGTGAGGAGATGCGTGCCTCAATGTGAGTGATATTGAGTTGGCCACACACAGCCAATAACATGACCACCAAGCCATGTCCACCCAGTCACATGATCACCAAGCCACACCCATCAACTAAGCCACGCCCACAGAACCGGTTGTTAAAAAATTTGAATCCCACCCCTTAATGCTGCTTATATATCTTAGGCATGTTTGAAAGACAAGATTAGACCTTCAAAGCTCTTTGAACAGCTTTTACACAAAGGGTGGGTAACAGTGGTGGTATTCTACCGGTTCAGCCTGGTTCGGCCGAGCTGGTAGCGGCAATGAGCAGTGGAGACCAAACTGGTTCTCTCCACTGTTCTGCTGTTGGGCCCACCCACCTGCCTGGGTTCCCATACCCACTTTATCCTCTGCTTTTGAAGCACAGCTGTTTTGCGCGGCACAGCAGAGTGCTGCGCAGCAGTCGCTGAAACGACCGGGAGAGTGAAGGCTTGCAGGAGGTGAGTTGGAACGCCTCTGTGCCTGCGCAAAGTGCACGTTTGGCACGCACATGCACGCAAAGTGTGTGCATGCGCGCAAAGTGCACCCGCCAAGCCACGCCACCGAACCGGTGGTAAAACTTTTTCAATCTCACCACTGGTAGGTAAGTGTTAGTTCTTACATGGTCAGTACAAAAATTCAGTCTTACTATGCAAAAGAGGAGTTGGGTCGTCTATTATACAGGTAGTCCTCAACTTACAACAATTCATTTAGTGACCGTTCAAAGTTACAACAGCAATGAAAAAAAGGGACTTAGGACTGTTTCTCACACTTACAACCATTGCAGCATCCCCAGAGTTATGTATTCAAAATTCAAATGCTCGGCAACTGACTGGTATTTATGACAGTTGTAGTGTCCCATGGTCACGTGATCACCTCTTACGACCTTCTGATAAGCAAAATCAATGGGGAAGCCCAATTCACTTAACAACTGTGTTACTAACTTACCATCTGCAATGATTCGCTTAACAAACCTGTGGCAAGAAAGGTTGTAAAATGGTGCAAAGTTCACTTATTTATTTATTTATTTATTTATTTATTTATTTATTTATTTATTTATTTATGAGATTTATATGCCGCCCTATCTCCCTGAGGACTCAGGGCGGCTTACAATACTAAAAACAAGAACTATACAAATATTAAAAGACTATTAAACCAAGAATCTAAATTTAAATTTAAATTTAAGAATTTAAATTTAAAACTACAACTAAAAAACCCTCCCCCCACCATCAGTCCAGGTAGGCAAGTTGGAACAGCCAAGTTTTTAGGCCACGGTAGAAAGATTGGAGGTCAGGTGCCACCCGGAGCTCCAGGGGCAGCTGGTTCCACTTAACCAATGTCTTGCTTAGCAACATAAATTTCAGGCTCAATTGTAAGTCGAGGACTACCTGTATAGGGTGGGGATGAGAAAATAATGAAAAAGCATGTGAATATGGTTTCTATAGATGGGCTTGCTCTTGAAACAACAGTCGCCAGAATTCTTCACTGTGGCTTCCTAACCTTTCTTCAATAAAAAATTATTTTATCAGGAGTTTATGAGTCTTCTTAATTGGTTACAGCTCTGCTTGCTGGCTGAAATCTGATAAAAGTTTCCAATTTCAAGGAATGAAAATCCCAGATTGAATATTCCTTACCTTTATGACCAAGAAAGTGAAGTAAGGTGATCCAGTCCGGGGAGGGATTTAGATCAAAGAATTGCCAAACTACAAAAGGGCATTTTGCCTCTAAGTATAAGGGAAGCATAATGAGCACTAACACCTCCATTTTCTGATCAGGCAGTTGGAATGGCTGGCTGGAGCTCTGAAGTCAGAAAAAAGTTTACTTTCAACCAGCTGCACTATAATTGATAAAGTGATAGACTAACTTAAGTAACTTTATTGCAAGGAGAAATTTCTTGGATAAATTGCAGCACCCTGATAATTTAATTCAAACTTAGTTGTGAAGCCTTGATCTGGTGATTCCAAGACAAAGATGGCCTGGATCTAGTTTTTTGTTTGTCTGTTACAGCTAAGGCAGGGGTGTCAAACTTGATTTCATCGAGGGCCGTATCAGGGTTGTGTTTGACCTTGGAGGAGGGGGGTTCGGGGGTATGACCAGGGTGGGTGTGGTCAGCTCAACATCACTCATGTCAGGGGCACCTGTGGCGGCCCAAGCACTCTATCAGCGAAAACAGGCTCCCAAGCTCCATTTTCAGCTGCACAGCCTCTGTGATGATCCAGGGGGTGGGTCAAAGTATATACAAACTGTAAATAAAAATCCACACAAACCATGCTGCAGTAATTAACTTGACAGGGCAGGAGAAGGAATTGCAGACTTGAAAGCCCAGCAAAACACACACAGTTGGGAAGATGCCAGGAACCCAGATAAGCCTCGAAGTTACCAGATAATTCATGATTTGCTCCCAACAACTTTACTGTGCATAGCTTCCCTTTTTAAACACTGTGTTCCCAGCTGCAGCTAATGAAGGGAATCAGGGCCCTTTCCTCCCCCTTAAGCCATGCAACTCACATTGCTCCCTTCTCTGTTTCTCCCTACATGCCCTAGGATAAAGAGGGGGTGGGCCTGGGTCTCCCTCCGAATTCCCTCTCCCTTGTTCTACCTCTCCCCTGCTCTGCCCAGCGGGCCTTTGCCCTTCCCCAGTTTCTTCCACAGCCAACAGAGCCAAAATCCCACTCCCTGCCAGCTGCTCAGCCTCCCACTCCAAATCAGATTCCGACAGGGGCATTGCATCCTCCTGCAACCCTCTGCCAGCAAAAACATAGCTCAGGAGGACTGCCCTTGCAAGATCCATTTTTGGCTGCAATGGCCTCCTGGAACCCTTTGTCAATGAAAACAGCTCAGGAGGGCTGCATGGACTGGTCCTTCACTGTTACTAGGTTGGTCCTGTGGGCCACATTTAAGTACCTCATGGGCTGGATCCAGCACGTGGGCCTTGAGTTTGAGACCCCTGAGCTAAGGTATTTGTGGGAAGGTTTATGCCAACCAAGGGACTCCTTTGAAACTAACACAAGGCCTGATCTTCTTGGCAGCAACATGGGTTGTTTTTCAATTGTCTTCTTCCAGGATGTCTTCTTGACTCCCCAATCTAGCCTACAGCTCTGAGATTTCCTGTTTGTTCCTCATCTGAGCACTAACTCACTGTAATGGGAACAAGAAACAATCTTGAGGAGCAGGAGGAAGAGTAGCAACCAAGACAATGGTTAGATAGAAGAAGTGAGTTTGGGCCAGAACTGTAACCTGAGTGAGTGTCTCAGACAAGATTGAGATTTGCAAGATTTGGTTACTGTAACCTTATAATAAAGTAGTAAACAGAAACCTCATCACAGAGTAATAAATTGTATTAAGTAGTAAATAGTAAGTACTTATTAACTAGTAAGTCCTAAGTTGTCAGAAGTAAACTGATATTCAAGTAGTAACTTGAATCACAAATGAAGGTGAATAAATGTGATGACCCGTACTCTCTCAAAATAACCCAAAACCCAAAACATGAATTACAGTCCGGAAATGCCTTCAACTTAACTGTTTTATTAATCACAGTTTAAAGTCCCAAAAGTAACTAATGAGCCAAAGGAAAACAAAAACAAACCGTCTTGGCAAGAGTTCCGAAGCAAACCAAGATAAGTAATCATACATTCCAAGCAGATAACCCGGGGAAAGTCCTTGGGAAGAATGCCAACAAATAGAAACCTCCTTCAAAGGGAACACTAACTTTGACTCCAGCAATTCTGACTACGCAGTTACAAACTTACATACATAGCTCCCAGCTGTAAGCCCTGAGGAGGATCATGGTCCTCTCCTCCTGAGGAGACCACACTTTTCCCTGATCCTCTCCTCCCTGAGTGCCCTGGGATGGATAGGAGATGGGCCTGGATCCTCCTCTGATTGCTCAGCTGGCCTCTGCCCTTCCCCAGCCTCCTCAACCACCTCTGGAGCCACACTCCCACTCCCTGTTGGCTGTTCCTCCTCTTCCTTGGAGTCAGTCTCCACCAGAGGCATGACAATATATGTGTCCCAGGCCAATGTTGCAGGATCCAATCTGGGTTGGTCAATGGGATCAGAAGTTTTGTTTTCCAAACTTTCAGTTTCATGCTGGAGCCCATCTTCAGGGAACTTCTCCCTAGCAGAATGTGTGCTGTTCTGTGGGTGGTATTTATAGTGCCTGTTGTAAGTGGCTTTTTAGATGTTGATTGGGGGTGTGTTGATAGCTGGCTTTTAAGTCATTAGCTGTTGTTTGTTTGTGCTGCCCATCCCTTGCCTTTTAAGTATTATTTATTTATTTATTAATGAGACTTGTATGCCGCCCCATCTCCAAAGACTCGGGGCGGCTCACAACTAAAACAACAAGAACAATAAATAATTAAAAAGAAATTAAACTAACAAGCCCCATTAAGATATAACTACATAAGTACATGATAAAACCATAATAACCCCCCCCCCCACAGGGTCACAGCCCGGCTTGGTTAAATAACCAGGTCTTCAATTCACGGTGGAAGGCGCGGAGGTCAGGGGCCAGACGGAGTCCCAGGGGAAGCTGATTCCAGAGGTCAGGGGCCGCAATAGAGTAGGCTCGTCGTCGGGGGACCGCCAACCGGCATTGGCCAGCCGACGGGACCCCAAGGAGTCCTTGCCTATGTGATCACACAGGGCGGTTAGTACTTGATGTCGGCAGGAGTTGCTCCCTTAAATATTGCGGACCCATGTCATGAAGGACTTTGTATGTTAGTGTTAACACCTTGAATCTCAC
The DNA here is from genome assembly GCA_009733165.1 of Naja naja. Classification (NCBI taxonomy): domain Eukaryota; kingdom Metazoa; phylum Chordata; class Lepidosauria; order Squamata; family Elapidae; genus Naja; species Naja naja. The sequence continues at coordinate 209,170,094 of CM019149.1, forward strand.
CCGGAGCACAACCGGCAGCCAATGCAGACAGCGCAGGAGGGGGTAACATGGGAGAACCGGGAAACTCCCATCACCACCCGCGCCGTCGCATTTTGCACCAGCTGTAATCTCCGGATAGTATGCAAGGGTAGTCCTAAATAGAGAGCGTTGCAGTAGTCGAGTCTGGAGATAACAAGGGCATGAGTAACTGTGCGCAGGGCATCGCGGTCCAGAAAAAGGCGTAATTGGCAAACCAAACGGAGCTGGGCAAAAGCCCCCCTGGCGACGGCCCCCACAAGTACTTGATAGGCTGGTGGTAAATCAGCACTCCTTTTGACTGACAAGGGGGGCAGTTTCCCAGTAATATAATAGTAACTTTATTTTAAAAGTAGTATTAGTACTCATGAGTTTGGTTTCCTACTTTGGTCTACCTTGAAGGACTGACATCCCTATCTGATGATGCTTAGTGGAGCAAGATCGTCAGCCAAGGTTGGGTATGTATTGCAACTTGCTGTAACAGAACTACAGTAAACCAGTGGCTTCATCAACCAAGCTCACATTTGGGGTGAGTGAGGAGAAGGAAACACAGTGAGCTACCTTATTCAGAGAACATTTCAGCAGTTCTACCTCCAATTTCTTCACATGATACGGTCCCTGAAGAAGTGGACAGATAATAAAACCAACCACAAGCATTGTAACGCTTCCATACAAAACTATATAGTACTGTGAAATTTCTAGATCAAGCAAAGATCACTTCCTTCCACTCTGCAAATAAGAAAGTGCCATATCCAGTTTGTGAACACCGTCTACTCCTTTCAGTTCATTGCACCTCAAGCCTTCCCTTTTCTGGACTCCAAAGACTTGGATTTTGCCTTAGGACCTTTCTGGATAAACTTGTGGGAAGCATTTAGAACATGGGTGTCAAACTCGATTGTTTCACGTGATGTATTGTGACGTTGTGTGATTTTTTTTGTCTTTGCGGAGCTGGGGTGGGCATGGCCTGCATGTGATGCATCTGGCCCGCAAGCCGCCAGTTTGACAGGCCTGGTTTAGAATCTCTCCCAATTCAAAACAGTGAGTTGGGGTTACTGCTTACAAGGGTGATTCCAATTTGAGGTCAGATTGTGACTCCTTCCCCCGCAAGGCATTTTGCTTGAAGAAGCACCAAAGATGTTTAACGTTATTTCTTTTCTGGTGCTGCTCAGCTGAGCCCCTTCATGCAGAGGATTTTGAATTGATAGATGGTTCATAACTAGAACCTATTTTTCCTGGGAACGTATGTCATGCTAAACTATATGGAACTTCCCCTTAATTGTATATGTAGAATGGAAGTTGTGCATGAGGCTAATGGCCTCTTTGCTAGGTCCAAAAATTATAGCCATATTATTGTCTAAGCACATATCAGTTACAGTTGGAGTGTTTCAAAGATGCTTTTCCAAAAATCAACTGGACTTTATTTTTTCCCCCTGAAAACATTTTGCTTCTCATCCAAGAACTGTAAAAGCTTCTTGGAACATTTTCAAGGAAAAAGCAAATCAAGAAAGTCCAGTTGCCTTTTGAAAAACACCTTTGGGACAATCATGACTTGGATGATTGAGAATCTCCGCAGACATTGTCCCAAAGTGGAGGTGGTATTCAGCAGGTTCTGACCAGTAATTTTGAGTAGTTCGGAGAACCGGCAAATACCACCTCTGACTGGCCCCATCCCCATCTATTCTCTGCCTCCCAAGTCCCAGCTGATCGGCTGGGTCTTTATTTGTTGCCCTGCACAGGAGAATGGAGCTGGAAAGCAGGCTAGTGTGGTGGGGAGGGAATGGGGATTTTGCAGTAACCTTCCCCTGCCACGCCCACCAAGCCACACCCACAGAACCGGTAGTAAAATCTTTTGAATCCCACCACTGTCCCAAAGGTGCTTTTTCAAAAAGGCAACTGGGCTTTCTTTGTTTTTCCTTGAAGATGTTTCCCTTCTCATCCAAGAAGCTTCTTCAGTTTTGACCTTGAGGCCCATTTTCCAAAATTGGGCAGTATTGTCCCATTATGGAGAAATGTTAAGGACTAATATTCAGTTCAGTGCCTATGCAAAGCTTAAAAATTTGATCTTGCCCCTTAAAATGCAACAATTCAATTAATTAAATGACATAAACCTCCCTGCCACCATCACTCCTCTCCCCTCCAAGATTTCAAGCATTTGCTCCAACCTTTTGGGAGAGGACCAAAAAAGGACATTTATGCAGGCCGTGTTAAATTACAAGTATTAGGGGCTAAGGCAGCAACCATTATGCCACGAGAGTGCCAAGGCATTCTATATAGATAGCATGTTTGTAAAGTTCTCATTCCTGTCCTGTGTCCTTAGTAACTTTTAACTGATGTGACATTCGTTGTTGATATTCTAGCTGTTGAATAACATGGTATTAAGCAGAAGTTTTTCAAACTAGTGAAAGTCAGGCAAAATAATTCAGAATGTGAGCTGAAAGTGAAATGCTGCAATAAAGCAATTGCTTGGGAAAAATGGCAAGCGGGAAAATACATTTTGTGTTCTTGAAATCAGTTTATATGCTATTTGGAACAGCATGGTCATTTCCAACCTTTGGACCAGTGGTGGGATTCAAATTTTTTTACTACAGGTTCTGTGGGTGTGGCTTGGTGGGTGTGGCAGGGGGAGGATACTGTAAAATCTCCAGTCAGAGGTGGTATTTTCTGGTTCTCTGAACTACTCAAAATTTTCGCTACCGGTTCTCTAGAACTGGTCAGAACCTGCTGAATACCACCTCTGCTTTGGACTGACTCTTCAGAAACGTAGTGAGTAATCCTCTTCTCTTCTCTTCTCTTCTCTTCTCTTCTCTTCTCTTCTCTTCTCTTCTCTTCTCTTCTCTTCTCTTCTCTTCTCTTCTCTTCTCCCCTCCCCTCCCCTCCCCTCCCCTCCCTTCCCCTCCCCTCCCTCCTTTAGTTGTCACTAAATCTCACATAGATCTCATGGCAATGTAAAAATCAAGCAGCTCTGTCCACCAGTGATAGAGAAAAAGTGATATGGAAAAAGTAGAAACATTTCCAGCCATTCTACTTTTCTTAACCAAGTGAAGAGTTTCCTACTTGGCAAGGAGCAGAGGAAAATAGGGACTCAGTGCTGTTCCTAATTATGGAACTCTTAGGGCCAACTCCTGCTGTTTGTTAGAACAGGATAAATTTATAGCAGTTTGACACTCACAGCTACTGGCAAACTCCACTCGGAGGTAAGTTTTGCTTGCCTGTTTCAGGAACTGGAGGTTTTGTTCTGTTCTGTTGGGCTTTGATAGATAGAAAATCAGGGCAGGCTCTTCATACGCTCTATTCACATTGGGCTGAACTACAATAAACATCCTTTGAAAAATGTATACTGAGAATAACCATTCAAAGAAGCCTGTTGGTAGAAGCAAGTCTGTCCTGCACAGAGTGCCATTTCTCATCTCTGGAGAGGGTGAAAGAACAAAGCCTGTTTTAAACATTAAATCACACAAACTATGTTCAAAAGGAGTTTGTAATGAAGCGAAGCGGACCGAAACAGAGGTAGAAGAGGTGCCCTCGCCAAAGATAAGAGCCATCTCTGTCACTGGGAGAATAGTCTCTGTATATCTAACCCCAGGCTAGAGGTTTTGAGCTAAGCCTCTCGACTGAGCAAGTGACAAAGTGTTGTTCCTTTCTCCCCAGTTAGGTCATCTTGGAAGGGAAATCTGCTGGCACGAACAATGACCTGAACAATCTCTTCAAATGCTAGAGAGCTGACAGCCTTGGCTCCTGCTGTTGGAAGGAATCTAGGGTTACGTAGCTAATGGGACAGTTGGAGATGTGACTTCCCAGGATTATGCTGTGGACTTTACCAAGATTGTTCACTCAGCAGACTTCCATCCCAGGGGGATCCAGCCTCAAAGAGAGAGAGGGAGAGTGAAAGAGAGGCTAGGATGGAGAGATTCGTTTTAAAACTTGCCTAAGGCGCTTTTTCTGAAGAGATCAGAATACCTCTTTTTTTCAAGAGATTGATGTAGAAGATGGGCTTGCTCTGTTTTGTTTTTAAAGTGTCGGTTATAAGTTTGTTTGCTTGGCTTGGCTTTCCATTTCTCTATTTGATTCTCTATTATCAGAGACCTCAGAAAAGTAACTTGCCAAGTTACCCCTAATATTTCCTGGAACAGGTAGCCATATATTACAAAGTTGCTTCAATGGCTAAGGCAAGGGTCTTCAAACTTGGCAAGTTTAAGACTTGTAGACTTCAACTCCCAGAATTCCTGAGCTAACATGACTGGAGGAGGAATTATGGGAGTTGAAGTCCACAAGTCTTAAAGCGGCTGTTGGAAGAATTATCCTTCTGGGTTCAGTTCCAAGTGGGGAAAAAGACACTGGAAACATGGAGGCTGTTTGGAAAGATGGTTTAATGGTGGACAGGACCACGTGGCTTGGGGCTCCAAAGAAGGAAAGGCTGAGATGCTGAAAGTGCTTGGGTTTTATACCCTCTGTTGGGATTTGAATTTGAGCTTGTATTCTGATTGGTTGTCAGACTCCCATGGGGCCATGCAGGGGCAACTCTGTAGGCTGTCCTGAGTTCCAGGCTTGGTTGAGCCTTGCTGAGTGATGATGCAATGAAAGGGCTTTGGGCAATTCCTGTAGCTCTACCTGGAGATCTTTGTTATGTAAAATAGGCTGGCCTAGGTCAGAGTAATGGCCCATGAGCAAAGGGGGTGCTGAGTTTCTGCTTCTGAGGTGAGTTTCTGCTTCTGAGTTTCTACTCTTTTTAGGGGAAATATTCTGCCTTTTTAATATTTCCTAGGCTATTTGGATTTTCTAGGAGAGGGGTGGGTTTTAACTTCCAACACTGTCAAGTTTGAAGACCCCTGGGCTAAAGTATCGGCAAGGAGCTGACTGGTTTCCCAATGGACAACAAGGTTGGGGTGTAGTTTGAGGCAAGATTAAGGCCCTGAATGGTTAGGGAATACATTGGGTGAGCAGAACCGGACTGGGAAACATCTGAATGCTGTATCCATGGTTGTGGTTGCAATCATAGAGTTTGTAACCTGCTCCCAATAAATCCCTTCTTTGAATCTCTTCTTTAGTTCCATTGAAGTGAATGGGGCAAGCTAGGCATAGCAAAGCAAATTTGTATTGATTTCTGCAGGGCTTTAATATAACTTTTTTTGGACTTTGCTGTAACTTTTTCTGGGTCTGTTGTGTTTTTCTGCATCATCATCATCATCATCATCATCATCATCATCATCATTGCTTGGACTTGTATGTTGCCCTATCTCCCAAAGGACTCAGGGTGGCTCACATCATAAAACCCATCATACAAAATTTAAAATTGGTTAAAAGGTATTATACAGCACAGTTATTTGTCTGCTTGCAAACGAGTGTCTATGAACCAGCCTATAAAAAAAATCCTTCATTTTTTTATTTGAAGAAAACCTTTATTTACTCTCCCCCCACCCCCCAGTATTTCCTGAAACATGCCTGAATGTATATGGGAAAATGTTGCTGAACTATAGATTCCAGCCTCTCTTATCATGGGAAGGTGACTTGCAGCTGTTGGGCTCTGTAGTCCCCCAATATCTAAAGGGCCATAAAGTCCCATCCCTGGATTCAAAATGTTGGGCTGATTAATTACATTTAAACTACTAGTGAGGAGAGAGTGACCAATTACTCCATCTATCACAGCAATTGTCACCTTCATTTCTTGACTACTTACGTTAGAGATTATTATATTATATATAAGAACTTTTTTTCCAAATAAAATCCCACCAGCCATGGCTTGAATGACCACAGAATACCTACCTGCACACCCCAGTCCAAGGAACATGAAGCAGTATAATACCTATGGACATTAGAACAGATTGGGATGGTGGTGATAGAAATTCACAAGGAGAGATAATAGAGGAGAAACCCCTGAATAAGAGCATGGAGAAACTGGAGACAGAGTGCTCAGTTCTGCAACATTTTTTATTTTATTTTATTTTATTTTATTTTATTTTATTTTATTTGTTTGTTTGTTTGTTTGTTTATTTTGTCAAGCGATTATAAGATGATGATGATGATGATGATGATGATAATAATAATAATAATAATAATAATAATAATAATAATAATAATACTTGTATGCCACCCTCTCTCCCTAAGGACTCAGGGCGGCTCATGATGTAAAAACCAGTACAATAATTTACTTAAAAATCAATTAAACATTACAAGCCTAATAACAATAAAATGATTAAAATTCATTAAAATTACTCTAAAACAACCCCCCCCCCTTGGTTCAGTCCAGACCGGCCTGCTGAAAGAGCCAGGTCTTCAGGTCACAGCGGAAGGAGAGGAGATCAGGGGCCAAATGAAGGCCCAAGGGGAGCTGATTCCACATAAAACAAAATAAAAGAAACAATAGGACAGGGAGGGTAGGCACGTTGGTGTGCTTATGCAGGCCCCCTATAGACCTCTTAGGAAAGGGGTGAGGTCAATAGTAGACAGTCTAAGGTTAAAGTTTTTGGGGTTTTGTTGGAAGACTTACTTGTATGTGTAATAAATTAATATAAATAATGCACATCTGGGTAAGGCTTTTTCTTCTTCTGGGGAATCTACTGATGAATATTTGAAAATAATATAGTATTGAACTCCAAGGATTAAGCATGATACTGGAATGGGAAGTGGATATCCCTTTATTTTTGCATCCAGCAGAAGATTTATGAATGCAAAAGACACTTGGTGCTTTCTGCACAGCAAGGGAAAACAAACTTGCTGTGTCAACATTTGCCATAGAAGTGTCACATCAGCATTTGAAACTGGAAGGTTCATGGACCCAGTGATGTATATTCTGGTGAAGAGGATGGGCTAAGCTAAGAGAAACCTCTCTTGTGTTTCTTGAGATGGTTTTTCTAAGCAGATTTATTTAGAGTACGTGTTTCTGAACAAAGTGACTGTGGTTAGGTCTGCATTCCTGGAATGGACAAAAAAAATGTGTACATGTTTGAGTGTGTGTATGGGTATGGGTAAGGAATTGAATTCAGGGGAAATCAACTTGTTTAGGCTGTCCAAAGCCATCCTGAGATATTTGGAGTCTGGCATAATCCTTTGGCTGTACGATACACTGCAAAAGTCTGGTAGCATTTTCCACCCCATGTTTAGGTTGCCCCCAGAGGTGGTATTCAACAGGTTCTGACCAGTGGTGAGATTCAATTTTTTTTTACTACTGGTTCTGTGGGCGTGGCTTGGTGAGTGTGGCAGGGGAAGGATACTGTAAAATCTCCAGTCAGAGGCGGTATTTGCCGGTTCTCCGAACTACTCAAAATTTCTGCTACCGGTTCTCCAGAACTGGTTAGAACCTGCTGAATACTACCTCTGGTTCTGACCAGTTCTGGAGAACCGATAGCAGAAATTTTGAGTAGTTCGGAGAACCGGCAAATACCACCTCTGACTGGTCCCACCCCCTCTATTCTCTGCCTCCCGAGTCCCAGCTGATTGGCTGGGTCTTCTTTTGTTGCCCTACAGAGGAGAACGGAGCTGAAAAGCAGGTTAGTGGGGTGGGGAGGGAATGGAGGTTTTGCAGTAACCTTCCCCTGCCATGCCCACCAAGCCATGCCCACAGAACCAGTGGTAATTTTGTTTTGAATCCCACCACTGGTTGCCACCAAGCATCAAGGTTTCTTATAGCAGTTAATGGCTCAGTGGTTAAAGACGAGACCTGAGCACTGTGCAATGGGGTGAACTCCAGTTACTTGCCCCAGCTCCTGACCACCTAGCTGAGGGGTGTCAAACTGGTGACCCAGGGGCCAGATGCATCACGTGCAGGCCACACCCACCCCAGCTCCGCGAAGGGAAAAAGCATCACGATACATCACGTGATGGCAACGCGATGCCACAAGTTTGACACCTGTGACCTAGCAGTTCAAAAGCTGGCAAATGTGAGTAGATAAATAAGTACCAGTTCGGTGGGAAGGTAACGGGGTACCATGTGCCTCGGCCTATAGTCACGGGGGCCACATGACCATGGAAAGGTCTTCAGACAACATTGTCTCCCTTGGCTGAGAGATGGAGATGAGCACCATCCCCTAGAGTCAGACACGACAGGACAGGAGAAAACCTTGACCTTGACCTACCCTGCTTTAAGGAGTTGGATACGACTCTGTTTTGCAAAATCTGATGGGGCAAAATCTGATGGAGTTTCACAGTTTCAGTTCTTAGTTATTGCCAATACAAATGTAAAGGCTTCCCTGTCCAGTTGCGTTCAACTGTAGTGCAAGGTACGCTGTTTCTTGGCTGAGGGAGTCAGCATGGTCTGAAGACATTTTCCATGACCGTGTGGCCAACATGCCAAAGGCGCGTTCCCATCAAAGTGGTACCTATTGATCTACTTGCATTTGCATCTTTCGAACTGCTAGATAGGCAGGAACTGAAGAAGGAAGCTCACCCTATTGTGTGTGGCTCTCGGCTTTTGAACGGGGGCTGTCAGCTTTCCAGATGACAAGGTCAGTGTCTTTAAATGTGTCTAAAGGTTAAGTGTATCAGTTTGGGGGGGGGAAACAGCTGGGAGGGGAGCTTTTAAATTTCAAGATTTTCAGTCCATTGCTCTCACCAAAAGAAAGAGAAAAGAGCACACAGATGCATCCATAGAGCAAATGCATAAAGCAAACAATGAATTTAATTTCCTGGAGAGTTTTTGCAATTTTTGCATTTCATCTTAATGCCTGGTTATTATTATTTTTTAATATAGTTCTATTATACTTTCTCCAAATCTTCCAAAATAATCTCAAGTTATCGAGTAATAAATACATAGCTGCTGCTTGTTCAACAAATGTAATCTCTCCTTTTTTAAAATGTTCTCATGGTGTCCCCAGTGAATAGCCATCGAGACAGACATTCATTCTGCTGTTCCTAAGTTGCAGGTCCCATCAGTGTTTCTTTTAACTACGCTGTGCTGTTTATTTCAAGGTGTGATATTGCCAACATTCACAAAAGTCCTTTGTTTTGTGACCTGATCACTACTTCTTTCCCATCAAGGTTAGTATGATTATTTACATACACGCCAGACTGTTTTATATATTTATTTGGGGTCCTGCATTTTCTTGTAAGAAGAAATCAACCCCCCCATATTATCTCAAATAAAATATTAACCATAAGGAAAAGCCTCAGAAAAGCCCAAAGCCCAATAAAAAACTGCCTGAAGCCCATTCCACATTCCAGCCAGACACCTAAAGAAAACATTGTAAAAAGAAGCTAACTGCAGATGCTGGCACTTAAGGAGATAATGAGCTTATTGAAAGAGGAAGCCAACTATCTAGATGGCTCCATTCATAAGCAAAGCAAATACCACCAGAAGAAGTCAATTCAAGACAGGATATTTCAAAACCCCTTACAGCAATTTCAACAGCTAACAAAAGCAGTGATAGGATTAATGTTAGCAGCCCCTCACCCAAAAATCTAACACAAGACATAGCCATCAGCCACAGTAAGAATTACCCAACACCCTTTCAGAACACAAAGCCCATGTTGCACAAATCCCAAACTTCGAAGTTATAGAAACAATAAAGATCCATCCACTCATTCAACCATTTGGTCAGTTGCCCCAGAACCACAGGCTGGTTCTGCTCATTGATAAACCAAGTCTTTCTTTCCAGTCAGCCTCCATGTTATTTCCAGCATCTTTCTCCCAGCTTGGAACCGAACCAGGTGGATTTTACTTCCAACAATCTTTTTAACAGCAGTTCATCCATTTATATGTGTTCTTCTTCTTCTTTAGTCTCTACTTCAGTAAAGATTTTTGCTTAATCTGTTCACAGACTTGATTCACTGAAAACACATGTAAAATCTGGTGGGATGTTTTACTCTTTTTCGGCCTGAGGTTTTCTTCCCTCCCCATTTTTTTTACTACTCTAAGAATACCATTATGAATGGCATGTAATTGGTGACTTACCATACTAGTAAATGTAGTATTGAATCTAGAGCTAAAACTTGTTGATTCAGACCTATAAATCCAAAGATTAACCAAGAGCACTTCCATATGGACCCATTTCTATTCCCCAATCTCTTAAAAACATGTTAAAGTCAGCACTGAAATTCCTTTCATTCTTCTCCTCTCTAGAATGCCAAAAACAGGCAGGAAACATTATGAGCCACCAACATTCTCTCCAACTGACCAATAGGAGAAGGCGAAAATTGCTATTTAGTTCAAGCCCCACCCCCTGGAATAATAGAATGCCTCTGTTCCATAGAGCCCCCCCAAATCTGAACTGGGGATGCAGCAGGAAAATTGTTTGGCTGCCAAAACATCATCCTTGCCAGATATAAATTCCCACTAAAAGCTATGGTGATGATACGATGCCAGGATTCACCAACTGAGGATTTTTCACTAATGGCAACCAGAATTGTTGGTTACATTGTACAGCCTCTCATGGGAGGATGAAGTGGGGAATACTGTAATTAGAATGATAGCTATCTTGTACCCCCCCAGTGATGATGAGACATCAATTGGGTACATTTTACTCATGCAAACTGCTGCCCCCCTCTTTATTTTGCACAGATTAGGAAAACTAGAAGGATTAAATGAGGGATCATTGATAAGGTTGGCTGTGAAATATGCTAGAAAGCTCCAGGTTCTAGCAGTAGGAGTGAATGAGATGTGCTTTCCTCAAACCAGCCATGGCCTGCCCTCAAACCTCAGAGAATTCTTCTATTGCAATTTGGAAAAGAAAAAAAAAAGAAGAAGGAAGCTTTGCAATGTGATTTGCAATGCTGTGGAGCTAAAAGAAACTCTGCTCAAAGAACAATACTGGGGCATGATTCAAAGGGTGTGATGTGGCACCATAAAGTGGCCCAAATAACATTGGCTAGTGATCAAGGTGGTAGTCAAGGTGGCAGGATGTTTAGTTCCTGTTTGCTTTTTGGGGATTCAGAGAACTTGACTATAATATAATTGAAAAGTTCCGTGTTGTGATGGACATGCTTTTAATTTCTTGATCTCAGTCATTAGCTTCCTTAAACATTGAGGATGATGTCTAAGTTTTAATTTCCTTTAACGTTTGATGCTTGCTTGCTTGCTTTAGTGTTCAGGCACCACCTAGCTCCCTTTGGGCATTTATCAGACTAAATGCTGTGCTGAAACCCGATGGCAATTAAATGTTTCAATGTTTTAGATATTTTGAAGTGCAATTCCTATCAGTCCATGCCACACATTTTGCTAAATACATATTGAAGTTGTAGTCCAAAGTTGTGGAGAGTACCGAGCTGCTTTAAAGGAAGATGAATGCAAAGTTAGATCAGGGTTACAGAAATGCCCTGGAGCCATAGAACTGCCATGTTTTGAAAGACACTAAAACCATGCTTGAAGCAACTGCTCAACGGGCTTAGGGAGTTGGCAGTTAGACCTGCCTTCTCCTGCTCTGACACAAAGAAAAGGAGCTCTTCCTCGGCACCTGTCAGAACTTGCTATTTCCTCAACCATGTTCAATATCTATTCGGAAGGCAGGCAAGATTTGATATGTGTCGCAATGTGGGAGAGGTGGATTAGTCCCCTCTTAAGACTCATTATCTCTTCCAAACCTCATCTTTGCATTGGAAGGGAATGGAGTATAATCATTCCATCAGCGGCATTTTTTCTCAAATGCAAGGATCTTTTCCCATTTTTGAATTAAAGTGCTATGCAGCTCTCCCTGATTTGGTAGAAAACTGGCTATTCCCCATTGCTGATCCCTATCCTGCATCTATAGCCTTTTGCGGTGGGGTCCAAATGGAGTCCTGATTTGGATAGGCAGTTTGTATTAAGCAAAGTATTTGGTTAAACCTAGCTTTACCGCCTTCTACCGCCAACATCACCAGCCAAAGGGAAACCATTTGCTGGTCAGGACAAGGAACATTTGGAAGAGGTAGTGAGTTTTAAGAGGGGACTAACCCATTTCTCCTACATAATGATGCATATCAAAACTTGCAAATCCTGTATATCTTGCTAAATAGATATTGGCTTGAGAAACAGCAGGTTCTGACAGGTATAGAAGCAGGTCTCCATTTATTTCTGACAAAGCAGGAGAAGGCATGTCTATTTGCCAGCTCCTTCAGTCCATGGAGCAGTTGCTTCAAGCTTGGTTTTAGTGCAATTTCAAAATAGCATTTTCAGGATTCTAAGGGTTTCCTGAGGTGCTGTGTTTTGAAACAACACTAAACCCCTGATCAAACCTTGTGATTTCAGTGGTCTTGGGGGAGGTATGGGGTAAAGCGAGAGAAGGTGGCACTTTCAAAACCCAGCACCTTTGCAAACATCTGGTCTTGGGCAGGTGTAGAGTTTTGAAAGTGTTATGTATGTAGGTTTGAATATCATTGGTTTAGTTTGAACTGTTCTTGTAAAATGTTAGAAATGATTGGTTTAAAAAGTGCAGGAAAACCCTGCACTCTGATTGGCTGGCAACTGCGGCTGTTGGGTATAAGTAGCAGTCACAGCCCGGCCAAAGTGGGTTCGTTCTGAGCTGTAGTCACTAATAAACTAAGAGCTTGAAGCACTCCGCGTCTGTCTCTTCATGCAAACTTAACACTGGCGACGAAGGTGGGATTTCCCTGAAGAAGAAGGCAACACGGAACAGAAGGAGAGCGAGATGGCTGCGCTGAACACCCCCCCCAGCCCCGTTCGATCCGACAGCAAAAGACTGGGAGACGTATGCAGATCGTTTCCAAATGTATCTGGAAGGAAACGATCTTGCCGACATTTCCGAGAAGCGGAAGAGGGCGGTCTTTCTCACGCACTGCGGTCTGGCAGTTTTCAAGATGGCGAAGGCATTGGCAAGAGCTGCAGACGTGAAGGTAATGGAATGGCCTGACTTAGAATAGTTGTTAAGAGCCCATTACGCACAAGTATCGTGCCTCATTAAGAACACGAGTTTTACCGTCGGGATCAAGGGAAAGGCGAAATGACTTCGTGGCAAGTTTAAGAGACATTGGGGCTGCATGCGAATTTAACAATTTAGAAGAGGCCATGCGTGATTGATTTGTTCTGGGCCTTAAAGACAAAGTGCTTCAGAGCAAGTTATTACTAAAACCTAAGATCACGCTGAAGGAAGCAATAGAAGAGGCCTCTTCAGCAGAAGCTACCAAGTCCTCAGCAGCAGCCATGAAGAAAATCAACAAGGCCACAAGCCATCCTGATGTGGAAAAGTCCACAACAACTCATTGTGAGCAAATAGATTCTAAGTCAGACTGTAGTGAGGTGGAGGAAGGAATTTATAGACTCAGAATGGAGCAGAAAAAGAAAGACCTGGGAAGAAAGAGGCAGAGGTTGTGGGGGAAGCCACCCCCGCACTGAATGCAAGTTCCTAGATACCATCTGCCTCCATTGTGAAAAAGAGGACACCTAGCAAGAGTCTGCAAATCATCCAGAACTCCACCCAACAGAAGGAAGTTTTCTGACAAGCCCAACAACCTCAGTGAAAAAATGGGGTGCAGCACAGAAGCAAAGGGGAAGAATGAAACTCATCAGACAGTAACTATTGGTCATTCTTCTTCTATCAATAACAGAAAAGTGCATGTCAAGGTACTAATTGAAGGAAGGCCTTGCCAAATGGAAGTGGACTCAGGCTCATATTTATCTATGGTGTCATGGGACACTATTCACAGACTACTCCCAAACATTCAGAAGAAGCATTTCAAGAAGCAAGCACTGACTCTGAAAGACTACCAAGGGAACAAGATTCCAGTAGTTGGAACAAGAGAATTCAACGTGAAGTTCAAAGGCCACACCAAGCGCTTGCCCCTGACCATCGTGGACAAGGATCGCCCAAGCTTGCTGGGACTTGAGTGGTTCAATCCACTAGGCATCGAGGTGACTGGCATCAATCACGTGAGCAACACTGAATGGGAGGAGGCCTTGAAGTCTGAGTTTCCAGAGGTCTTCAGCGACGGATTGGGCAAGTATATGGGGACCCCTATCACTTTTAGTCTAGATCCCAAGGTGCCCCCAATTCGCTTAAAGCCCAGAAGGGTCCCATTTGCCTTAAAGGAAAAAATTGATGCACAATTAGATAAATTAATAACTCAAGGGGTTTTAGAGCCCACTGACCACTCCAGGTGGGAGACACCCATAGTCACACCAGTCAAGACTTATTTATTTATTTATTTATTTATTAATTCGACTTATATGTGCCCCCTCTCCTCTCCAAAAGGACTCGGGCTACAAAATAAAATCACAGAACAATAAATTAGATAAAACCAAATTAAACAATCAAGCCGAATTAACACTAAAATTACAGAATTAAAACTCTAAAAACCACCCACCCCAGGGTCACAGCCCGATTGGTTAAATAACCAGGTCTTCAGGTCGTGGACGGAAAGTGCGGAGGTCAGGGGCCAGGCGAAGCTCCAGGGAAGTTGATTCCAAAGGTCCGGGCCGCACAGAGTACCCGTCGCCGGGGACGCCAGCCGGCACTGTCCGGCTGATGGGAGGAGCCCCTGTCTGTGAGATCGCACAGGGCGGTTGGTGTTGATGTCGGCAGCAGTTGCTCCCTTAAATAATAGGGACCCATGTCATGAAGGACTTTGTATGTTAAAGTTAGAACCTTGAACCTCACCCGGAGCGCAACCGGCAACCAATGCAGGCCACGCAGGAGGGGGGCAACATGGGAGAACCGGGGAACTCCCATCACCACCCGCGCCGCCGCATTCTGCACCAGCTGCAATCTCCGGATGGTGTGCAAGGGCAGTCCTAAATAGACTGATGGGTCAGTGAGAATCTGTGGAGACTATAAGGGGACATTGAACCATGCACTTCAACAGAACGCATATCCAGTTCCAGTGGTGCATCATTTACTACATTCACTTGGCAGGGGTACAGTCTTTGCCAAATTGGATCTGGCCCAGGCATATCAACAATTAACAGTTGATGATGCCACTGCAGAGGTGCAAATCATTGTGACTCATAGAGGTGCTTTCAAATGTAAAAGGTTACAGTTTGGAGTAAGCATGGCACCAGACATCTTTCAAAGCCTTATGGAAAGAATGCCCCAAGGACTGCCAGGGGTAGTACCTTACTTTGATGATGTGTTAATCTCTGCTGAAAATGACACTCAGTTACAAGAGAGACTCAGAGAAGTCCTTACCAGATTCAAAAAAGCGGGGTTAAAAGTCAAGGAAGAAAAATGCACTCTTAGAATTGACAAGGTTGAGTTCTTGGGCTATATGATTGACAAGCATGGTATCCACCCCACAGATGCCAAGGTTAAAGCAATCAAAGAAGCCCCTAGACCAAAATGCAAAACAGATTTGCAAGCCTTCCTTGGACTCATTAACTTTTATCACATGTTCCTATCTCAGAAGGCTACCATTGCAGAACCACTGCACAGATTATTAGACAAAAAGTCTGCGTGGGTCTGGGGCAGAAAAGAACAATCTGCATTTAATAATATTAAAAGACTAATCACGTCTGATGCTGTACTGATACAGTTCTCTGAGAATTTGCCTGTTGTACTGACTTGTGATGCATCCCCTTTTGGAGTGGGGGGTTTTTGAGCCACAGGCTTCCCAGGGAGGGAAGCTCCTATTGCATTTTACTCTCACCTTGACCAAAGCAGAGAGGAACTACAGCCAACTGGACAAGGAAGCCTTGGCAATTGTTGCAGCTGTCAAGAAATTCCATGAGTATTTATATGGGAGAACATTTACCATTGTCACAGACCACAAACCTCTGTTAGGCATTGTGGCAGGAGACAAACCTACCCACTATCCTGTCACCAAGAATGCTGAGTGGACTGAATTTCTTGCTGCTTATTCATACAAACTCATCCACAGGCCTGGCAAAGACATTGGGCATGCAGATGCTTTGAGTCGCTGCCCACTTCCTTCTCACACTGATGACTTTGCTCCTGAGACTTACACCTTTTTCCTAGAAACTGTTGCCAAGCTTCCAGTACACTGCTGAAATTGCCAGAGAGACTGCCAAAGACACTTTATTGGCTCCTGTTATAGGCTGGATTAAGAAAGGTTGGCCTCTTCAAGATCTACCTCACCTTGCCCAACCTTTTAAATCCAGGCAAACTGAATTATCTGTATTAGGAGGATGTATTTTGTGGGGTAACAGGGTGGTTATTCCTGCAAAACTGCAAAAAGAGGTTTTGGAAATGTTACATGAGGGTCATCCTGGTATTGTCAGAATGAAGGGATTGGCCAGGAGTTATGTATGGTGGCCAGGTATTGACAAAATAATTGAAAACTGGGTTGCATCTTGTCCCAACTGTCAGGTAGTCAGGCCTGCCCCACCTCTCGCCCCCCCACAGGAATGGGAATGTCCTAGGGGCCCATGGTCCAGGATTCACATTGATTTTGCTGGCCCTACCAGAGGGCACACTTTCCTTATTATAGTACAGGGGTGGCGAACAAGTTTGACACAAAGAGCCACAATTTTAAACTGTGAGAGTCAGAGAGCCACACCACGCTCGCTGGCCCGTGCAGTTGTTTCCGAGGATGGGAGGGATGACACAGCCGGGCTACTGCGGAAATCTCTCCTCAGAGATCCCTCCTCAGAAGCAGCATAACAAAATCCAAACTTGGCAAAGAGCCACAGTATACAAAATAATGATAAGAGGCAAAGAGCCGCATTCATTTTGGCCGGAAGCCGCATGCGGCTCGAGAGCCGCGTGTTCGCCACCCCTGTTATAGTAGATGCATATTCCAAATGGCTAGAGGTCATCCCTATGGCATCCACCACAACTGAAGCTGTCATCAAACAGCTTAAAAAGCTTTTTGCAACTCACGGGTTACCTGATGTACTCGTTTCTGACAATGGTCCTCAATTTACATCCAACCTTTTTGAATCATATCTAGCACAGTAGGGTATCAGACATGCCCTGATAGCCCCTGGGCACCCTTTGGCTAACGGCTGGGCTAAACGCATGGTACATTTTACCAAGGAAAAACTTCAGCAATTGGGTCCTGGGGACATCACTGAGAAAGTTGAAAAACTTCTCAGTGTCCAGCATATCACTCCTAACCCATCACTTATCCCCAGCAGAGTTGTTGATGGGTAGGAAACTCAGGTCTCCCCTTGACCGCCTTCATCCCACTTACGCACCCAACGCACCACTAGATTCCACTTCCAAAGTTTGCACGTTCAGTGTGGGTGATTCTGTTTATGCTAAGAACCTTATGGATGAACCTTTATGGATTCCTGCTGAGATAACCCAAATCACAGGCCCTCGATCTTACAGGGTACAAACAGAGGATGGTGTCCTCTGGAGCAGGCACATTGATCAGCTTAGATCCAGATTACCTCAGGAACATCGCAATTGTTCCTCTCTAGTTCCCATACCTAATACCTCTTCTAGGGGAAGGGAGGATCATGAGGATAATCAGCAAGCAAGAATCAACCCCATGTGTAACAAGCCATTATGACAGGAACCATTCCAAAACCTGTCACAATGCCAAAATCCATCCTTACAAGTGGAAGATTGCACATCACTACCTGACTTGGGTGCTGACATTGGGCTGGAGATGGGTTGGGAGGAGAGACCAGGTTGTAACAATCAAACAGGGTCTTCTTTTACTAGAAGTCCAAGTAGGGAAATGTCAACAGACACATTTCTCTCTCACTGGGTGAGAACATTAAAACATCTGAACCACGAAGGTCTCAACGTACACGTAAGAGCCCCACCTATTTAAAAGAATACATTAGATAGGTTGGGGTTTGAGTATGGACTGAACCTAGTGGGGAGGGGTGTTATGTATGTAGGTTTGAATGTCATTGGTTTAGTTTGAACTGTTCTTGTAAAATGTTAGAAATGATTGGTTTAAAAAGTGCGGGAAAACCCTGCACTCTGATTGGCTGGCAACTGCGGCTGTTGGCTATAAGTAGCAGCCACAGCCCAGCAAAAGTGGGTTCGTTCTGAGCTGTAGTCACTAATAAACAAAGAGCTTGAAGCACTCCGCGTCTGTCTCTTCATGCAAACTTAACAGAAAGAGTATGAAATCTGTGCTCAGAATAAGCCTGCTAAGCATATGGTTTACTTTGATTTCAGGAGCTTTAGTTTACAGGGTAGGGAAAGACAACATGGATAACTATGTGGAGGCAAGGAGACAGAGGGTGAAGTGAGCATTATGAGCTTTTGAGCAGACATTGTGGCCTTGTGTGAGAGTACATAAGGCGGTGGTGGTATGCTACCAGTTTGGACCAGTTTGGATGTGCATTAGGTGCGTGCACACGTGCGTGCAATCACCAAACCGGTAGTGGAACAGGTAGGATCCCACTGCTGTCGTAAGGGGTACATAAGAGTACACAGAGCCTGTGTTGCAATGATGTGGCCCTTGGTTTGTCATTCTGACAAAAGTGTTGGGTTCTATAGAAGTCTCAAAGGCAACACTGCCATCCAAATGTTCAGAGTAGGCTGGTTTTTTCTTAGCTGGGTGCACTGTCTTACATTTACTAAATGAATTTCACCATTTTATTATTTTTAATTGTTCTGGAATGTTCTCATTTCCTACTTTCAATCTTTTTTTCCAGATTCAAATGCCTGTTGATATTAGATCAACTGCTACCTCATTTTCCCTTACAGTTTTAACCTAATGGGATAAATTAACAAGAAGATAGTCAGTTGATATCATTCTCAACTCTTCACAATGTGATTTTAGAGTGCTGTTACACACTAGCAACTTAGCTGCATCTGTAAAGAAAAAGCAGGAAGGAAGATGTTCCCGTCACCTGGTGAAAATAAATTTCTCTTAATACTTTGTAGAGAACCAAAAATACATTAATGAAGAGCGTTCTAGAGGGGAGTATATGGGATTCTCTTATTGTGTTAATTTCTTCAAAAGAATTAATATAAGACACTGCAGGAAAGACAATGCAAATGAAGAAAGAATCGGGATTGAAGTTTTGGAGACATCACTGATCAAATTTGGTAAAATGCAAAGCCATGTAAAGTAGAGAAATTCTCTTGGTTCATTACTATAACATGAACACAGGATGAAAGATGTTTGTGACTTGCCAGAAGAAAAAACCGAGGGAGAGTTGTATTTTCATATAATGGCTACATCGACTATCTTGTTTTATGTTACAAGAACCCAGACAAAGCTTAGAAGAGCTTATATTCATGGTAGCATTTGTGATTCTTGGAATAGCTGTCATAGGTTTGTTGTGAAAAGGAAGCTACTGCGAGCTTCTGCTAGATATTAATCAGTAGAGTCTTTTATTTACTGTTGCAACAAGACCAGAGGTCTGCACTTTGATAAAGTGAGCACTGTCCCATTTGCCAGTGAAAGCCAGCAATAGCAATAACACTTAGACTTATATATTGCTTCATGGTGCTTTACAGCCCTTTCTAAGCAGTTTACAGAGCCAGCATAGTGCCCTCAACAATCTGAGTCCTCATTTTAATGACCTCGGAAGGATGGAAGTCAGCCTTGAGCCAGTCAGGATCGAACTGCTGGCAGTCAGCAGAGTTAGCCTGCAATACTGCATTCTAACCACTGCGCCACCACGGCAGCAATGCAAATAACTTGCAAACCATCTCTGTTGAAAGGTAGAGGACACAATGTTAAGCCAAAGTGTTCTGACTGGGCTGTGTCCCCAAAATAAATGGTGCTGTCCGTCTATAATGGGTTGAAGGGACAATTTTGCACCTGTTTCTGAATAGCAATAGCAATTAGACTTATATACCACTTCACAGTGCTTTACAGCCCTCTCTAATCTGATATTAACCCTTTATCACTCTGACTGATATTGAATAATGTCTGGTAGGCAGATTGGTGTTGATGTTGTCTGGTTAACAATAGAGCTTGGGGTTCTGGGTTCTACCCACCCAGCACATGTTAAAGGATTGTATTTATTTTCTGATTAATCTATTTGCCACTCATCTTATAGCAAACGACTGTGAGCAGCTTCCAGTATTAAAACATTAAAAACCCAAGAAATAAATATCTTTAAAAGAGTACAAATAGAAATCCCAGTCAAGATATGGTTAAAAGATGGGGAGGCAGGGAACTCTGTGTGTGTGTGTATGTGTGTGTGTGTGTGTAGGTGGGATTGCCTTTTAATTCAACAAAACCCTCCAATGTGATGTTCCTCCATTAGGCACTGAGGTTATCTGGCAGAGCCAGAGATTCAGGGTCCTGTGGAAGGGAAGAAGGATGGGAGCCAATCTCACCTCAGGGAATAAGGTATACAGGAGCCATGACAGAAATGGCTTGACTTGACTGGCAGGGCCTGCTGACAAACCAGAGGCTTCTTGCAGATCAATGTTTCTCAACCTCAGCTGCTTTAAGATGCACGGACTTCAACTTCAGCTCTCAGAATCCTCCCCTCACTCTAACTCCCATGCTGACTAGAGAATACTGGGAGTTGAAGTCTACACATCTTAAAGTGGCGGAGGTTGAGAAACATGGTTGTACCTCATGCTAAAAGCTTGCGCTTTATTTTGCGGCATGGCAGTTTCGCCTTTAATTGTTCCTATTTTTTTAAAAAAATTCGCATTTATATGCCGCCCTTCTCCGGAGACTCAGGGTGGCTTACAATTTTTTGGAGTGCAACCCAATGCGCTCAGCAATAGCCTTCATTCCACTGTATATGCCTGCTTATTACTAAGCAGCATTTTTACAAAGTCAGCTTATTGCCCCCAACAATCTTGGGTCCTCAATTTACCTCCCTCGAGAGGATGGAAGGCTGAGTCAACCTTGAGCCTGGTGGGATTCGAGCCTGCACTAATTGCAGGCAGCTGGAACTAAGTGCTAGGCGTTTAACAGCCTGCACCACCAAGGCTTAATTAAAAGAGGCCATCCAGGGCCTTGGTGGTGCAGGCTGTTAATAGCCTAGCACTTAGCTCCGGCTGCCTGTAATTATTGCAGGCTCGAATCTCACCAGGCTCAAGGTTGACTCAGCCTTCCATCCTCTCGGGGTAGGTAAAGTGAGGACCCAAGATTGTTGGAGGCAATAAGCTGACTTTGTAAAAATGCCGCTTAGTAATAAGCAGGCATATACAATGGAAGGAAGGCTATTGCTGAGTGCATTGGGTTATGCTCCAAACATTGTAAGCCGCCCTGAGTCTCTGGAGAAGGGCAGGATATAAATATGAATTTAAAAAATTGTCCGGTTTGTTTATGTTTTAATATTTCATCAAAAGAATAAAGTCAGGTGGTTAGGGAGGCTGAGAACACCCAAGGAGGTATGGTTAGGTATAATGGACACCACAATTGTCTTCCTACCTTGTAGGACGCGTTGATAAAAGTTTGGAGAAAAATCTCCTGTGTGATGTTGAATGTGTTGCAACTAGTCACTGCTTGTGGAGTGAGGGCTTAGTGTAAAACTACTCATCATTCAGATCCGGCCATTTTCTCAGCTCTGCATTGTACATGCCAACAATATTTCTGAAATTGTGTTGGTCAACTTTAGTGCTAGCCTTTTCTTCTTTTCATTTGTTACCCATAATAGAATCAGAAAGAAGGCAATGAAAGCAGCATGTCTGAATCCCTCTCTAATGTCGGAACATTTAATGCCTCACATTGCAGATGTTCATTGGGTCCCTTCTCTTTTTATGCAATTGTCTCCCCTACAGCCAAACATATATTTTACATATGATTGCCACCCCTACCAAAACTAAAACACAGATCTGCTGATATTGTTGCCTCCTGTACTGAGAAATGGGATCTTAAGCCCACTAAAGCATTAAATGGATACGCTGGTAGCAATCAACTGTTCGAAATTGGGCTAAAGTGGCATATTCATCACCCCATGCTTAACTGTTGTAGAATCATTAAACCTAGTCATGCTGTTGTACTGTGCATACTGGGGAACATTTGAATCTGCAGGAAGCTGGCTGTCGCTTTGTTATTTGAAATGCTTACAAATTGGCAACTGGTTTTTAGATGGTATAAAAAGTAGACTACACCTGGATGCGTTATCCAGTCATTCTATCCCAAGTTGGAGTTTTGGCAACCGAAGGTAGTTTATTTCAGGAAATGAAAGAGGACAGAAAGATGCAACAATGAGAAAGCTCCTCATGGAGCAGGCAAAAACCAAAAGTAGCTTAGCAGAAGACCACCAACTAAGTTCAATGTCTTATCCAAAAGCTAATTTCTTAGTTCATCTGTCTTCATACTAATAGATATGGATGCCCGTAATCCACTCACCCACCCAGCCAGCCTTATACTCTGATAATTAAACGAAGGCCCTAATGTGCACAACCACAGCCAGCTGGCTGGGTCTGCTGCTTTGCCTTGGTAAATGACTTATTTGGTGATCTAATGGCAGACAATCAAAAGAAACTAAAGCTGGTTTGAGAGCTGCTATTGGGAGCAGCTGTTTTAGTTTGAATTCCAGGCTTCCTGTTCTTTTTCTTGTGGTTGATACTTTAGGAAAATAAAACAGGAAAGGTCTATAGTGGCCTGATTGGGTTCAGACCCACCAAGGTGGGAGAAATCTTACTCCATACCACATCCTTTCATGCACCATTTCCCTTTGCTCTGCCTATTTCTAGGTGTGTATGCATGTATACTTTGAAAATAAAAGCAATGTAGCAGGAGAAAACCCATTGCACAGGGCTGTTTTATGTTCCTGTCTCTGTGACCCATGGAGAGTTAGATTTCTCTTTTGGACTTGTATAACACAGCCTGATTTTGACTCTGAACAAATACTTAAATGTAACTGGATGGTACTCTGTGGATTTGGGGGTGAGTATGTCTCATATCAGCAGTCCAGGTTCGAGACTTGAGCGCCACATGACGGGGTGAGCCCTCGTCCCAGCTTCTCTCAACCTAGCAGTTCGAAAGCATGCAAATGTGAGTAGATAAATAGGTACCACTTCAGTGGGATGGGAACAGCACTCCATGACATCATGCTGGCTACATGACTGTGGAAATATTGCAAAGTGGCTCAATGGTCTTGAAACGGAGATGAACACCAACCCCTAGAGTCATAACAAGTAGTGGAGTAAAATTGACAGGGATTCCTTTATCTTTATTGTACTGACCCAGACAGGCTCAGGCTTCTGAACTGACATGTTATCCAAATGAAAACTTTCTACAAATGGGAGCATATCCTCATAGAACTAACTCCCAGATTCTTTTTTCAGCCTGATCACAGCACAGATTCCTGCTCTTCTGAAGACACATGAGGTGTCTTGTATTGTAGTATTGTATAAACTCTAAGACCTGAAAACCCTAGCAGCTTAGCCCCCATGATGTTACAGTACATAAAGTGGCCCCCTCCTCTTTGTAACTATGACCGTTGGCTACCAAAAGTTTGTCCAATGTTATTATGCAGACATAAGCAGATATGAGACAAGTTCCAGTTCTAGCATGGGTGGTCCTCAACTTGCAACCATTCATGTAGTGACTGTTCGAAGTTATAACAGCGCTGAAAAAAGTGACTTACAAGTTACAACCAGTTCTCACACTTACGATTGTCACAAGCATCTCCACGGTTGTGTGTTTCAAATTCAGACACTTTGCAACTGGCATGCATTTATAAGATGATGTGATTGCTGTTTGTGACTTCTCAGCTTCTTTGTGGCTTACCACAAGCAAAGTCAATGAGAGAAGCTAGATTTAGTCAATGACTATGCGATTCATTTAACAACTGCAGTGATTCACTTAACAACCATGGCTAAAAAAGGTCATAAAATCAGGCATGATTCATTTAACAATTGCCTCGCTTAGTAATGGAAATTCTGGTCCCAGTTGTGGTTGTAAGTCAAGAACTACTATACACTTTTTAAATTCACAAGTGTCTCAGGTTTGTATTTCACCATTCACTAAAATATTCTGAGCTGTCTACAAAGCTCCCTTGTTCAGCATCATTAAGTTCTTCTTCCACGAGTTCTGCTATTTCTGCCATATGTTGCAGATGCTTTTTCATATCAAGTTTTGTTTTCATATATTTTTAAAATATAATTCAGTGCAATAGATTATTCTGTAGATACATTTTTTTTACAAAGCAACTGGCTCATTTGGTTAGGATGCTGGGATGGAGGTGAGCAAGCCTGCGTTCGAGACTCAAGTGCTGTCCTGGGGCAGGATTGAGCTCCTGTCCTTCACTCCAGCTCCAGTAGGGAGCATGAAAGAAGCCCTCAACTGGGCATCTCCCGGGCAACTGTGATGTCACCGGCTCAACCTTTCCACCCAGAAGCACCTGAGTGCTTCCGATCTGAGTGCAATTCTTCACTGAGGTGGTTATAATTGAATCAGGTGAATGATATGAAATTAAAGTAGGTTAAATATGGGCTTTTGTTAAAAGATAGAAGTAATTTAAAAACACAGGTTTAGGCAATGCCACCTAGTCATGACAGAACATATTACTAGAAAATAGATTTAGTTTTGCACAATAAGAGTTTTGACATTATGAAACAGGAGTACCAAATCATGCGTTAATTAATCATATTTACATTATTGTTTAATATATTTTAATGTTTCTTTGCATACAAAATAATCTAGAATGAGCTTAAAATATAAAATGCTTATTATTATTATTATTATTATTATTATTATTATTATTATTGAGATTTATTTGCCGCCCTATCTCCCTAAGGACTCAGGGTGGCTTACAATACTAAAAACAATACAATATAAATATTAAAAAATTAATTAAACCAGAAATCTCATAAATCAGTTAAAAATTTAAAAAACAACCACTAAAAACCACTAAAAAGACCCTCCCCCCCTCCTTCAGTCCGGGTAGGCTAGTTGGAACAGCCAAGTTTTTAGGCCACGGCGGAAGGATCGGAGGTCAGGGGCCACCCAGAGCTCCAGGGGTAGCTGGTTCCAAAGGGTGGGTGCCCCCACAGAGAAGGCCCTACCCCTAGGAGCCGCCAGCCAGCATTGCCTGGCTGACGGCACCTTGAACAGGTCCTACTGGTGGGAGCGCACAGGTCGTCGGGAAGCTGTTATCGGCAGCAGGGTTTCCTGAAAATACCCCAGTCCAATGCCATGAAGGGCTTTATAGGTTAACACCAGCACCTTGAATCTCAGCCAGAGGGCAACCGGTAACCAGTGCAGCTCACGCAGGAGGGGTGTAACATGGGAGTATCGGGAACCTCCCATCACAACCCGCACCGCTGCATTCTGGACAAGTTGAAGCCTCTGGGTGGTCCTCATTAAAACTTAATAAATTAAAAACAATTAAAAAAAACCTTTTACAAAAAAAATTAGTTTGATTTGATTTGTATAACAAAAAAAAGGTGATGGGAGAAAGCAAATGGAAGATGATTCATACAAGGAAGGCCTGGCTACACACAAAGATCTTTAGTACCATAAATGCTAAAAAGAGATAGCAGTAACTAGCTTGCACATTATATGAGACAGTGTTGTGGTTAGCTGGCAGCAGGTGCAGGCGGCTGAGGAGAGCGAGGACTCAGATGAGGGGCCAGGACCATTGGGGAGTACACTGCTGCGTTCAGAGATTGTGGGGGCTGGCAGCAGCGATGAGGAGGTTCCCGAGGAGACAGTGCGCGTGCGTGTAGTGCTGCTCATAGGAAAGAGCAGTTACAACAGCACAGGCGACTCAGGAGTAAGGCTGCAAGGTTATGGCCCCTCCTTCAAGAAGATAAAAGCCAGCTGTGAAACAACGTTCTTTGCAGAAGGCAAAGACGTTTTGAAACTACAGCCTCATAGACATGGTTGTAATGGGAGTGTCCCGATACTCCCATGTTATACCCCTCCTGCACAACCTGCATTGGTTGCCGGTTGCCTTCCGGGTGAGGTTCAAGGTATTATTGATGACATACAAAGTCCTACATGGCTTGGGTCCAGGGTACTTGCGGGAATGTCTTCTGCCGGCATCACATTCCGATTGCCCTGTACGCTCCCACAGGCAGGGCCTCCTTGGGGTACTGTCGGCCAGACATTGTCGGCTGGTGGTGCCCAGGGGTAGGGCCTTCTCTATGGGAGCACCCACCCTGTGGAACCAGCTCCCCTTGGGTCTTTGTCTGGCCCCTGATCTCCACTGCTTCCGCCGGGACCTGAAGACCTGGCTGTTTCAGCAAGCCAGCCTGGACTGAACCAAAACCAATTGTATTGCGTTTTTACACTGTGAGCCGCCCTGAGTCCTTAGGGAGAGAGGGTGGCATACAAGTCTAATTTATTTATTTTATTTATTTATTTACATTTATATGCCGCCCTTCTCCGAAGACTCAGGGCGGCTTACAATTTTTGGGATACAACCCAGTGTGCTCAGCAATAGCCTTCATTCCACTGTATATGCCTGCTTATTACTAAGCGGCATTAATAATAATAATAATAATAATAATATTAATAATATTATTATTATTATTATTATTCCAGTATCCTGAGTTTGTATTTGAACATTTTTGTATTGCAAATTATTTCTTCTCTGTTATCTTTTGACAAGCTTTGCACAGTTTGGCAAGGCCTGTGCTTATCACAGCTGATTATTTTGTAAAAGCATTACAAGGTTTTTGTTCCTTCTGGATGGAGTTTGATTTGTTGGAAAAGGGTGTGGGTCAGAACAGACAGAGAATACTAGGGGTTAGACCTCACCAGATAAAGGCCAACCAAATGTGACTGAAAGATGGCCCATACCTTAGGAATTTCCTCAGTGTTGTTAGTGAAGGTAGCTCATCCCATATCCTAGCACCAAACTGATGAATTTATACATTGAAAGCAGAATTTTCACCCTGGTTCAAATAGCTAATGGTCACCCAGTGCAATTGTCTCAATAAATGACTACGGAGATTCTCAGTCATCCAGGTCATAGTTGTCCCAAAGGTGCTTTTTTTTCAAGAGGCACCTGGACGTTTTTGGTCTTCTTTGAAGATGTTTTGGTTCTCATCCAAGAAGCTTGAAGATCCAATGAGCTGAAGAAGCTTCTTGGGTGAGAAGTGAAATGCCTTCACAGAAAAACAAGGAAGTACAGTTGTCTCTTGAAGAAAAGCACCTTTAGGGCATCTCAATAAATGTGTTACATATACACAACAGGCAATGGGCTCAGCAACTTGGCTACCATGTTTTGCCCCAGCTGTAGCTTCTAGCTGGATTTCATGATAGCAACCTTAACATGTATAAGGCAGTGATGGGATTCAAAATTTGTTACTACCAGTTCTGTGGGTGTGGCTTAGTGGGCATGGCATGGCTTGGTGGGCGTGGCAGGGGAAGGAGACTGTAAAATCCTCATTCCCTCCCCACCCTACTAACCTGCTTTCCAGCTCCATTCTCCTGCGCAGGGCAACAAAAGACCAGCCGATCAGCTGGGACTCGGGAAGCAGAGAATAGATGGGGGTGGGGTCAGTCAGAGGTGGTATTTGCCGGTTCTCTGAACTACTCAAAATTTCTGCTACCGGTTCTCCAGAACTGGTCAGAACCCATTGAATACCATTTCTGGTGATATGGAGGATACTGTAGTAGGTAGGGCTTTTCCTCAGGGGTGGGATCCTACTGGTTAGGACCGGTTCTATAGAACCAGTTGTTATGATTCTGTGCAGTTCGGAGAACCAGCAAATCATGCCCCTGGATGGCCCTGCCCCTCTCTTCCCGCCCCTCCCCTCCCAGTTAGTCCTTATTGCACATGTGTGAAACTGCATGCATACCCGACATCGCTGACTGCATTCTCCTCCACCCAGTCACTCCTTAGGGTATTTCTTTTTCCCTCCTGACGATCAGCTGTTCTGATGATCAGCTGTTCTGGGATTCCCCTTGCTGTCTTACTGCTTCACCCAGGAGGCTTCCCTGAGGCCCAGAAGGCACAAAGGGGGGGTGCACAGGGGGGTATGGGGGAGCTGTGCCCCCTTGTGCTCAATTTTCTGCCTTCCTGGGCCCCAGGGAAGCGTTCTGGGAGCAAAATTAACCCCTCAGGAAGCTTCTCTGAGGCCCAGATGGACCAAAAACAGAGCGGGGGGGGGGCACAGCAGGCTCCATTTTTGCCTTCCTGGGCCCCAGGGAAGCTTCCAGGGAGCAAAAACGCCCCCCCCGCAGGAGGCTGTGTCCCAGAAGGCCCAATAAAAATGGGGGGGGGGAATGCTGCAAAAAAGCCATGCCCACCCAGTCACATGACCACACCCACCTAGCCATGCCCATAGAACCAGTTGTTAAAAAATTTGAATCCCACCCCTGCTTTTCCTGCTTTATCCAGGTAAGGTTTTATTTGATATAATAAGGGGCATTTTGGGCCACTGACACTGAGGACACTAAGGAAACCTCCAAATGATGTAATTGAACTTTCTGAGGTGGCATTTCCCATTAAGAACATTGATGATATCAAAATCTGCTAAGATGAAACGGTCAAAATCACACTCTTCCTCAGGGGTGCTAAAGTTTGGGCTAAAGTTTATGAAGGTTTACCCAAACCTGAAAAAATTCTAAGTATTTACTTCAAAAACATCTGCAACTACACAGGTGTCCGTTCCTCAGGCACCCTCACATACAGGAGTATTTGTCATAGCGCAGTAGTTGGTAAAATCCTATGGCTTTGTGTCTCACTTTTTCAACAGCAGATATGCCACTTGCCTCTTTTAAGGCCTAGGGTCCCGCTCCATGGAATGAAGGCTATTGCTGAGCGCATTGGGTTGTGTTAGATTTGCATGAAGAGTCAGACGCGAAGTGCTTCAGTGAAGAGTTTATTAGTGATTACAGCTCATAACAGACCCGATTTGGCTGGGCTGCACTGCTACTTATAGCCAGCAGCCGCAGTTGCCAGCCAATCAGAGTGCAGGGTTTTTCCGCACTTTTTAAACCAATCATATTTGACATTTTACAAGAACAGTTCAAACTAAACCAATGACATTCAAACCTGCATACATAACATCCCTTCCCACTAGGTTCAGTCCATACTCAAACCCCAACCTATCTAATGTATTCTTTTAAATAAGTGGGGCTCTTACGTGTACGTTGAGACCTTCGTGGTTCAGAAGTTTTAACGTTCTCACCCAGTGAGAGAGGAAATGTGTCTGTTGACATTTCCCTAGTTGGACTTCCTGTGAAAGAAGACCCTGTTTGATTGTTAGAATCTGGTCTCTCCTCCCAACCCATCTCCAGCCCAATGTCAGCACCCAAGTCAGGTAGTGATGTGCAATCTTCCACTTGTAAGGATGGATTTTGGCATTGTGACAGGTTTTGGGATGGTTCCTGTCATAATGGCTCGTTACACATGGGGTTGATTCTTGCTTGCTGATTATCCTCATGCTCCTCCCTTCCCCTAGAAAAGGCATTAGGTATGGGAACTAGAGAGGAACAATTGCGATGTTCCTGAGGTAATCTGGATCTTAACTGATCAATGTGCCTGCTCCAGAGGACACCATCCTCTGTTTGTACCCTGTAAGAACGAGGGCCTGTGATTTGAGTTATTTCAGCAGGAATCCATGAAGGTTCACCCATAAGGTTCTTAGCATAAACAGAATCACCCACACTGAACGTGCAAACTTTGCTAGTGGAATCAAGTGGTGCGTTGGGTGCGTAAGTGGGATGAAGGCGGTCAAGGGGAGACCTAAGTTTCCTACCCATCAACAACTCTGCTGGGGATAAGTTAGTTGATGGGTTAGGGTGATGTGCTGAACACTAAGAAGTTTTTCAACTTTCTCAGTGATGTCCCCAGGACCCAATTGCTGAAGCTTTTCCTTGGTAAAACGTACCATGCGTTCAGCCCGGCCGTTAGCTGAAGGGTGCCCAGGGGCAGTCAGGGCATGTCTGATACCCTGTTGTGCTAAATAGGATTCAAAAGGTTGGATGTAAATTGAGGGCCATTGTCAGAGACAAGAACATCAGGTAACCCGTGGGTTACAAAAAGCTTTTGAGCTGCTTGATGACAGCATCAGTTGTGGTGGATGCCATAGGGATTACCTCTAGCCATTTGGAATATGCATCTACTATAATAAGGAAGGTGTGCCCTCTGGTAGGGCCAGCGAAATCAATGTGAATCCTAGACCATGGGCCCCTAGGACATTCCCATTCCTGTTTGGGGGCAAGAGGTGGGGCAGGCCTGACTACCTGACAGTTGGGACAAGATGCAACCCAGTTTTCAACCATTTTGTCAATACCTGGCCACCATACATAACTCCTGGCCAATCCCTTCATCCTTACAATACCAGGATGACCCTCATGTAACATTTCCAAAACCTCTCTTTGCAGTTTTGCAGGAATAACCACCCTGTTACCCCACAAAATACATCCTCTTAATACAGATAATTCAGTTTGCCTGGACTTAAAAGGTTGGGCAAGGTGAGGTAGATCTTGAAGAGGCCAACCTTTCTTAATCCAGCCTATAATAGGAGCCAATAAAGTGTCTTTGGCAGTCTCTCTGGCAATTTCAGCAGTGTGTACTGGAAGCTTGGCAACAGTTTCTAGGAAAAAGGTGTGTGCCTCAGGTTCAAAGTCCTCCTTGTGACAAGGAAGTGGGCAACGACTCAAGGCATCAGCATGTCCAATGTCCTTGCCAGGCTTGTGGATAAGTTTGTATGAATAAGCAGCAAGAAATTCAGTCCACCTCAGCATTCTTGGTGACAGGATAGTGGGTGTAGGTTTGTCTCCTGCCACAATGCCTAACAAAGGTTTGTGATCTGTGACAATGGTAAATGTTCTCCCATATAAATACTCATGAAATTTCTTGATAGCTGCAACAATTGCCAATGCTTCCTTGTCCAATTGGCTGTAATTCCTCTCTGCTTTGGTCAAGGTGCAAGAGTAAAATGCAATAGGGGCTTCCCTCCCACTGGGAAGCCTGTGGCTCAAACCCCCCCCACTCCAAAGGGGGATGCATCACAAGTCAGTACAACAGGTAAATTCTCAGAGAACTGTATGAGTACAGCATCAGACGTGATTAGTCTTTTAATACTGTTAAATGCTGATTGTTCCTTCCTGCCCCAGACCCAAACAGACTTTTTGTCAAGTAATCTGTGTAATGGTTCTGCAATGGTTGCCTTCTGAGGTAGGAACATGTGATAAAAGTTAATAAGTCCAAGGAAGGCTTGCAAATCTGTTTTGCATTTTGGTCTAGGGGCTTCTTTGATTGCTTGAACCTTGGCATCTGTAGGGTGGATGCCATGCTTGTCAATCATATAGCCCAAGAACTCAACCTTGTCAGTTCTAAGAGTGCATTTTTCTTCCTTGACTTTTAACCCCGCTTTCTTGAATCTGGTAAGGACTTCTCTGAGTCTCTCTTGTAATTGAGTGTCATTTTCAGCAGAGATTAACACATCATCAAAGTAAGGCACTACCCTGGCAGTCCTTGGAGCATCCTTTCCATAAGGCTTTGGAAAATGCCTGGTGCCACGCTTACTCCAAACTGTAACCTTTTACATTTGAAGGCACCTCTATGAGTCACAATGGTTTGGGCCTCTGCAGTGGCATCATCAACTGTTAGTTGTTGATATGCCTGGGCCAGATCCAATTTGGCAAAGACTGTACCCCTGCCAAGTGAATGTAATAAATGATGCACCACTGGAACTGGATATGCGCTCTGCTGAAGCGCATGGTTCAATGTCCCCTTATAGTCTCCACAGATTCTTACTGACCCATCAGTCTTGACTGGTGTGACTATGGGTGTCTCCCATCTGGAGTGGTCAGTGGGCTCTAAAACTCCTTGAGCTATTAGTTTATCTAATTGTGCATCAATTTTTTCCTTTAAGGCAAATGGGACCCTTCTGGGCTTTAAGCGAATTGGGGCACCTTGGGATCTAGGTTGAAAGTGATAGGGGTCCCCATATACTTGCCCAATCCGTCGCTGAAGACCTCTGGAAACTCAGACTTCAAGGCCTCCTCCCATTCAGTGTTGCTCACGTGATTGATGCCAGTCACCTCGATGCCTAGTGGATTGAACCACTCAAGTCCCAGCAAGCTTGGGCGGTCCTTGTCCACGATGGTCAGGGGCAAACGTTTGGTGTGGCCTTTGAACTTCACGTTGAATTCTCTTGTTCCAACTACTGGAATCTTGTTCCCTTGGTAGTCTTTAAGAGTCAGTGCTTGCTTCTGGAAATGCTTCTTCTGAATGTTGGGAAGTAGCCTGTGAATAGTGTCCCATGACACCATAGATAAATATGAGCCTGAGTCCACTTCCATTTGGCAAGGCCTTCCTTCAATTAGTACCTTCACATGTACTTTTCTGCTTCTTAAGGGTGAAGAATGACCAATGGTGACTGTTTGATGAGTTTCATTCTTTCCATTTGCTTCTGAGTTGTGCCCCATCTTTTCAATGAAATTGTTGGGCTTAAAATCCTTTTCAGGGAATTTCTTCCTACTAGGTGGAGTTCTGGATGATTTGCAGACTCTTGCTAGGTGACCCCTTTTCTCACAACGTAGGCAGATGGTGTCTAAAAGCTTGCATTCAGTGCAGGGGTGCCCCCCCCCATAGCCTCTGCAATAAAATTCTTGCCTCTTTTTTCCAGGGTCTTTCCTCTTCTTCTCCATTCTGAGTCTAAAAATTCCTTCCTCCACCTCACTGCAATCTGAATCAGAGTCTATTTGCTCGCAATGGGTTGTTGTGTATTTTTCCACATCAGAATGGCTTGAGGCCTTGTTAATCTTTTTCATGGCCGCTGCTGAGGACTTGGTGGCTTCCGCTGAAACAGCTTCCTCTATGGCCTCCTTAAACGTGATCTTAGGTTTCATTAACAGTTTGCTTTGTAAGGCCTTATCTTTAAGGCCTAGAACAAACTGATCACGCATGGCCTCTTCTAAGTTGGTAAAGTCACAAGCACCCCCAATGTCCCTTAAACTTGCCACGAAGTCGTTAACATTTTCGCTTTCCCCTTGATCCCGACAGTAAAACTTGTGTCTCTTAATGAGGCACGATACTTGTGGGGCGTAATGAGCTCTTAAAAGCTTTTCCAAATCAGGCCATTCCATTACCTTGAAGTCTGCAGCTCCCGCCAACGCCTTCGCCATCTTGAAGACTGCCGGACCGCAGTGCGTGAGAAATACCACCCTCTTCCCCTTCTCGGGGATATCGGCGAGGTCGTTTCCTTCCAAATACATCTGGAAGCGATCTGCATACGATTCTCAGTCTTCCGCCACCGGATCGAACGGGGCTGGTGGGGTGTTCAGCGCAGCCATCTCGCTCTTCTGCTTGTCTTCCGCGTTGTCTCTTCTTCAGGGCAATCCCACCTTTGTCGCCAGTGTTAAGTCTGCATGAAGAGTCAGACGCGAAGAGTTCCAGCAAAGAGTTTATTAAGTGACTACAGCTCGAATGCACCCGAGTTGGCTGGGCTATGGCTGCTTCTTATAGCCAGCAGCCGTAGTTGCCAGCCAGTGGGAGTGCAGGGTTTTTCCCACACTATTTTAAACCAATCCCATTTAACATTTTACAAGAACAGTTCAAATAAACCAATAACATTTAAACCTACATACATAACACTAACAGTGCCATGAAAGTTGCAGCCTTTGGTTGTTGAAACAAGCCCCAGCTACACAAAGTTGCCTGTTCCTGCTTGTGCTCTCATAAATCCAAAGAGCACCAACGTAAGGCAACACACACATGAATAAATACCAACAAATCATTATCATACATATCGTGTATGAAGCTTGTGGGAAAAGGGATGGGTGGATGAGAAATGGGAAGCTAGTTAAGCTCCTAAATTTTAGTTCACTTACAAGCTGTCCTGGAAAATCACACAGTTCTTCATTGCTTTGAGATTTTATTTCCACTCTGGATAAAAAGATGTCAGTCATCTTTGTGACAGCACCACTGAGTATTGTGTCCACAGTCATTGCTGGCTTTGTCAAATAAGCATGGAAAATTCAAGGCTATTACTTTCTCTTTTTAACTACTACAGCTGTCACCACCAACATGTACTTTCAGTTTGTTTCACCCTTCACAATATTCTGAAAGGACTCCATGCCAAGAAAGAGAAAATACTGGGCATCTTCAACACTTACCTTCTTGAAAACTCTGGAGGAAAAATAATCCATCTGTTTTCCTAGGGGAAAACACATCCGTGGCTTAAATTGAGTTTTGTGGCTATATAGGAGATATTGCCAAGATACCGGAGAGGCATTTCATTCCCTTCATCCTGTCAAAATATGGACATTAGCTATCAAAAAATCCTTCCTATGAAAGATTTATCTGTGGTATACACACTAAATGTCAGTGGCTTTTCATTATATAACCAGGCAGTTACATGGCTTTCGCTCACTGGAATATCAAAGCTCCATATGAAGGCTACTATTCTCAAGTGATCCTGACAAAGAAATTGGAAATTATCATTTCCTTTTTCTTCTTCTTTTTCTATGGGAGGAAGGAAGATTGAGTGAATTCTTTCGGTGGAAGGTCACAACATGCTAAAGGGTGCCAGGATTCACTGGTCTGTCAAGAGATTTACTAGTTCCATGCAGAAAATATCCTCTGTGTTATTTTTTTTAACCAGTCTTCACTCCATTTGATGGGGAAGAAAGCCTGCTTTAGAAAATTATTTCAAGAGATAAGACATTTGGTGAAATTGACTACACAACTCGATCAGGGCAAAACAATAGATGCAATCTACATAGACTTCTGTAAAGCCTTTGATTCAGTGGTACACGACAAAATACTATTAAAACTAAAATCTTATGGTATCTCTGGACACCTGCATAACTGGATAGAAGCATACCTATCAAACAGAAATGGTCAAAATTGGAAACATCCTATCAAATTCTGTACCTGTCAACAGTGGTGTCCCCCAAGGCAGTATTCGAGGACCAACTCCCTTCATACTCTACATAAATGACCTCTGTGATCATGTTAAGAGCATTCTCTTTGCCGATGATGTAAAGCTATTCAACACCACAGATAATTCTGCTACCCTTCAAAAAGACCTCGACTATGTATCAGAATGGTCAAACAAATGGCAACTTCAAATCTCAACAAATAAATGCTCGGTCTTACATATTGACAAAAAACATCAGAAAATAAAATACAAGCTGAATAGTCAAAACCTTGTTGATGATCCAAACTCTGTCAAGGACCTTGGAGTACTCATCTCTAATGATCTAAGTGCTAGACCCCACTGTAGCTACATAGCCAAAAGGCATTAAGAGTTGTTAACCTAATCCTACGTAGCTTTTTCTCTGGTAATATCACACTACTAACTAGAGCATACAAAACATTTGCTAGACCAATACTTGAATACAGCTCATCAGTCTGGAACCCACATTGCGTATCTGATATTAATACAGTAGAGAAAGTCCAGAAATATTTCACAAGAAGAGTTCTCCACTCTTCTACTCATTGCAGAATACCTTATGCCACCAGATTTGAAATTCTAGATCTAGAAAACCTAGAACTATGCCGCCTTCAGTCCGATCTAAGTATAGTATATAAAATCGTACATTGCAATGTCCTACCTTTCAATGAATACTTCAGCTTCAATCATAACAATACAAGAGCACACAATAGGTATAAACTCATGGTTAACTGCACCAAACTTGATTGCAGGAAATACGATTTCAGCAACAGAGTGGTCAATGTCTGGAAAACTCTGCCTGACTCTGTGGTTTCTTCCCCAAACCCCAAAAACTTTAACCTTAGACTGTCTACTATTGACCTCACCCCTTTCCTAAGAGGTTTGTAGGGGGCGTGCATAAGCGCACCAACGTGCCTACCGTCCCTGTCCTATTGTTTCTTTTATTTTTCTTATATGTATCCATGTATTCATAACTATGTTTATACTTATACCTATTATCTTGTAAGTAATTGACAATCAAATCAAATAAAATGAATAAAATAAATTCTCAAGGCTGAGATGTAATAATACAGGTACTCATGTCTGTGGGGGAGGGGTTAAACCAGGGGTGGTATTCAGCAGGTTCTGACCAGTTCTGGAGAACCGGTAGCAGAAATTTTGAGTAGTTCAGAGAACCGGCAAATACCACCTCTGACTGACCCCACCCCCATCTATTCTCTGCCTCCCGAGTCCCAGCTTATCGGCTGGGTCTTCTTTTGTTGCCCTGCACATGAGAAGGGAGCTAGAAAGCAGGTTAGTGGAGTGTGGAGGGAATGGGGATTTTGCAGTAACCTTCCCCTGCCACACCCACCAAGCCATGCCCACCATGCCACACCACGCCCACCAAGCCATGCCTACAGAACCGATAGTAAAAAAATTTGAATACCACCACTGGGTTAAACACACTTACATCATGACATAGACATGTAAATCATGAGAGTTATAAAAGTATGCCAGACATTGCTAGATCACTCCTCAACTACATCATTCGAGAAATGATATCATGATGTAAATGCCATTTTTAATATCATCATGGTTTCTTACTGGACCCAACTGTTTTGCTACTTATTACCTACAATGTAAGTAAGAGGCATGAATATCCTTCACAGTAGATGAATGGACAATCATCTATGAGCAGTATCAACTTCCAGGTTTCTCAGGTTCAATTCAATTTCAAGGTAAGACATGATGAAAGAATGTATGATGACAAGTTCCCATTGGGGGTTTTCAGACTAGGAATTTTGAAAGCAAAAGGGGCACCAAAGTAATGGAACAAAGCAGAATAATGTAACAGCTCCTCAGCCTTTTGGCTAAAATCATGTTTGTGTGCATAGTGGTGGAACAGAAAAGAATAAAGCTAGCAGTAATGGCTTACACTACTCCAAAAATAAGGTAAGCTTTTTAAAAAGCCACTAAGAAAAATTCAAAAGAAATTCTCAAGTACCCTGAGATCAAAGTAGAAAAAACAGTAATCTTTTTCACAGAAGAAAACTGTTGAAAAATCACAAGAACAATTTCAGTACATCCTTTTGAGCAAAAATTCATTCACTGTCTGTCCTTACAGCTATTAGGAGAACATTACACTACAGAAACAGATGGCATTGTACAAAATATTTGCTGCACCTATATTACAAAGCAGAATGTCCATTGGGGGTGGGAATAGGAATAGGGAAATAGGGGGCAAGATTATTGAATAAAATTTAGAGAAACTGAGCTCTTAGCAACTAAGTAGATAAGTTACATCTCCACCTTTAGATACAGCTCACCAATTTCTCTCTTGAGACGTATAAAATTAATTGTATCCCTATCATTGATTTTCACAAAATTGCTTAGATTTTCATTCATATGCCAGTGGCATCTCAACCTAGATGGGCTGATGTTTGCAAGTTGTGTTGGACTGCAACTTCTATCCACCTTAACAGGTTTATTCATGCTGGGAGGACTGATGGAAATTGTAATGCAACACACTTGAGGGACATTGTGTAGGAGTTCACCAGGCTGAGCCCAAAGTAGAAGTCAAATGCTTCCTAAGTCATAAGGCCCTGTGAATGCTCAGGAAATCTAAGTCTAGCCCACTTTAAATGCCTTCTTAATTCCCATTCATTTCCCTTGATCGTTAGTAGCTCAGATTTTTGTAGAGAGCTTAAGCTTGCAATAAATCTTTATACTCATTTGAATTGCCTGCATCACCCGATTTCCGCAGTGCTTACTGGCCAAGTAGCCTGCCCATCCATGATAGTGAGTGATGGTAACTAATATGATGCCCATGAATGACCATATCCTACATTAAAAGCTGGAGAGTATAGTAAGTTGGGAAAGACTGGGCTACAGATTTATAGATATAGATGCTGGAATCAAAACGACCAGGAAAGGGTTCAGGGGAATCGCTGGGGGATATGCAGAAAAATTAGGTGCTAAGAGAGAAAATGTGGGAACGAAGCAATAAAAATCACAGAAATTTGTTCTGCTAAGGTGTGGTCTATGGGCAAAACATTATTTATATTTATTATTATTATGTGGGGGGGGGAGATCTTCTTGTTTATATATATATAAACTGTCCATGCAGTTGATGAAAGATAAAAACTAATCTATAATTAGTCAGGACAAGTTTCATGACCTCCATTATTCTGGTTTTATGGAAAGGTTTTGAATTCAAGGGAGGAGAAAAATGATGCTGCTCATTGTTTGATGCAAAATTTATGCCAGAACTAGTTGACAAAACTAAGTCACTGATTGTTAAACTAGAAAATGTAAACGTAAAGTATGTAAAGGTAATGCAGGCCAGATAATTAAGGTAACAGATGAGAATGCATGATAGATCTTTCTTTTTTTTTCTTTTCTTTTGTCTTCTCTTTTCTTTCAAAACTGAATCCTAAGTATCTAGGAGCTCCCAAGCAGCCCTCGCTGTGCCAACATCAGAAGGAAGCATTCTGCTGGTTGTCACAAAGGAAGAGGCAGAACTACAGCCTGCCTAACATTTAGAGACATAAAGCTTTCATATCTCCTTCAGTCTTCTTTCCTTTGTCACTTCCGTGGGATTTTCATTTCCACCGATATTGTGCTACTTGCTTTCAAAGGAATTCAATATTTTCCCTCCTTATTCAGAGAAGTAATTTCACAGCAAAGTGCCATTAAGCAACATCCCGGATATTCATTTCCTGAGCCAATCTCACAAAGTTAATTTGTGTGCAGGGAAGAACTGAAAATGGGGCAAACCCATTGAGGTCTCCTCCTCCTCCT
Organism: Naja naja; assembly: GCA_009733165.1. NCBI lineage: Eukaryota > Metazoa > Chordata > Lepidosauria > Squamata > Elapidae > Naja > Naja naja. The sequence continues at coordinate 209,208,409 of CM019149.1, forward strand.
CCTCCTCCTCCTCCTCCTCCTCCTCCTCCTCCTCCTCCTCCTCCTCCTCCTCCTCCTCCTCACCTTATACAAAAGCCAAGCACAGTGCTAAAAAGAAGGTGTTTAATTAAAAGGGGTACATGGTGCTAGTTAGCTACTACCATACTAGAGTTACTTTAATTATCTTTCTTACTTTATTGGGAGCATTGAGTGATTGGGGATATGATGAGGACTTAAGGTTTCATATACCTGACCTCCCCATATAAGTTTTAGGATTGTGTATAACAGTATTTACATTATTTGTTGTTGAAATAATTTCTATTAATCAGACCTATGAATGATTAACAGTCTGAGGATCTTGTTAACCTGTCTATATATTTAAAGTTGTATAAAGATACTGAGCCCAATCTTGTTGTTCAAATCTATATTTTATTGTAAATAAGCAGCTTAACAAAATAAACATACAGAAAGACTATTACCAGTATTCTTTGTCCTTTCTTGAAGTTTCTTCTCCTCAGGTTTCCTTTTGTTTCTGCAACTACCTGTGTAGTTAAGAGTTTCTCTGTCCCTTTGTCTACTCAGACATAAATAGTCAATTAGTCTTTAGCCTAGGAACACTTTCTCTTCCTTTCAGCTTTGTATACAGAGTTTCAGATGTAGATATTAGAAGAACTGATCGCCTATGCTGAACAGTCTCCCTTAGGAACAATTGAGAACAACTCTTTGAGAAGCATAGACCTCTTGAGACCTTATCCTCCTGTCATCCCTTTTTCTCCGGTCTTGTCAGTCTGAGGTAACTGGTCGGTCTGAGGTAAATGCCAGTTGGGCTGCCCCTTTTATACCCCAGGGGTGTGGCTTGTGACACCAGTAAGGTTATGTGGTGTCACGCTGGCATTGGTGGATTTGTTCCTTTACCAAATCCATACAAATTGTAAACTGCATAGCAACAGCAGAAAACTTATTATCTGATATTTGTCCACTGTTATTTCAGAAAGTAGAGGAGGAATCTTAGAAGTCTAAGGTGAAAAGAGATTAGTTGAGTTACTTGTTTGGGCATGCAGATAAAAAGCTAATCCTGATATAACCAAGCCTGAAATCCTTCTAACCCACCTAAAGTCAAGGTCAGGCCTTAATAACCAATCAAGGTTAAAACGACACCATTTTCTAAATGAGAAAAAGAAAAGCAGAGAGAAAAACCCTCAGCTCTTCAGATGTCTCAGTACTTCTAAAGAACATGGGGACATAGGTTAGAAAGAACAGGAAGTGGAAGGGCAACTCTTTCTGATTTATAAGAATTTGGGATAAATAAGACCAAGATGTTGCACTCCAAATTAGGATTCATCACTACGATGAACAAAGTTTAAATCAGAGATTCTCTGGCTCACAATTTCTTTTCTTAAAGGAATCCTAAGCAGGTTCATTTAGATATATAATCCATATTTTGATGCAAATATGAATTCAGTGGGACTAATTTCCCTTTTTTTTCTTTCCTTGTCACATTCTAGTGCCTAGGAATTTGGAAGGATGGATGTTTCTAAGTAAAATATGGCTTCCAAAGTTGACACTATCTTTCCTGGCATTAGTGTAATGTATGCAGCGTTTGAAATGATTGGTTATAAAAGTACAGAGTTTGAAATGATTGGTTGTAAATAGAGCGGGAAATCCGAGCACAGCCATTGGCTACCAGCCGCGGCAGCCGGCTATAAAAGCTGCCACGGCTAAGCCATTTCGGGTCCGTTCTGAGCTGTAGTCTAAAAATAAAAGAGCTGAAGCATTTCGCGTCCTGTCTCCTTCCAAATTTAACAATTAGAGTCTTTTCCAGGGAATAAAGTCGTCACATATGTGCAAAGTAGGGTGATTTGAGCCTGGCCATTTGTGCCTTGAATGAGAACTCAAGTCTGATTTGTTCGGTTATCCACTTCATGGTTTTCTTGGTTGTCCAAGGTATTCTTTAGAGTTTTGGTTTTTTTCCAACAGCAATTACAAAAGCATTGAAATTCTGACTACCCTTCTAATTCCAAGACCAACTACTATATTGCTTCCCTAGAATGTCATAGAGAATGCTTTTGATCTCTGTAGGTATAAAGTTACAATGGCATCTAAGGGGCCTCCTCTTTTATTTATTTATTTTATTTATTTTATTTTGTCAAGCGATTATAAGATAACAGGTATAAGTATAAACATGGTTATGAATACATGAAATGGATACGAATAAGAAAAAAAAGAAACAATAGGACAGGGGCGGTAGGCACGTTGGTGCGCTTATGCATGCCCCCTACAGACCTCTTAGGAAAGGGGTGAGGTCAATAGTAGACAGTCTAAGGTTAAAGTTTTTGGGGTTTGGAGAAGAAACCACAGAATCAGGTAGAGTATTCCAGACATTGACCACTCTGTTGCTGAAGTCGTATTTCCTGCAATCAAGTTTGGTGCAGTTTACCTTGAGTTTATATCTATTGTGTGCTCTTGTATTGTTATGGTTGAAGCTGAAGTATTCATTGACAGGTAGGACATTGCAATGTATGATTTTATATACTATACTTAGATCGGACTGAAGGCGGTATAGTTCTAGGTTTTCTAGATCTAGAATTTCAAATCTGGTGGCATAAGGTATTCTGCAATGAGTAGAAGAGCGGAGAACTCTTCTTGTGAAATATTTCTGGACTTTCTCAACTGTATTAATATCAGATATGCAATGCAGGTTCCAGACTGATAAGCTGTATTCAAGTATTGGTCTAGCAAGTGTTTTGTATGCTCTAGTTAGTAGTGTGATATTACCAGAGAAAAAGCTATGTAGGATTAGGTTAACAACTCTTAATGCCTTTTTGGCTATGTAGTTACAGTGGGGTCTAGCACTTAGATCATTAGAGATGAGTACTCCAAGGTCCTTGACAGAGTTTGGATCATCAACAAGGTCTTGACTATTCAGCTTGTATTTTGTTTTCTGATTTTTTTGTCAATATGTAAGACCGAGCATTTATTTGTTGAGATTTGAAGTTGCCATTTGTTTGACCATTCTGATACATAGTCGAGGTCTTTTTGAAGGGTAGCAGTATTGTCTGTGATGTTGAATAACTTTACATCATCGGCGAAGAGAATGCAGTTGCTCTTAATATGATCACAGAGGTCATTTATGTAGAGTATGAAGAGAGTTGGTCCTAGAACACTGCCTTGGGGGACACCACTGTTGACAGGTACAGGATTTGATAGGACACTCCCAATTTTGACCATTTGCTGCCTGTTTGACAGGAATGCCTCTATCCAGTTATGCAGGTGTCCAGAGATACCTTTTCCAGGTCTTCATGGCTACTCTACCAAGTACTAGTCTGCAGCACATTTATTGACTGCTTGTTCCTTCGTTGTTGATGATTGATTCTAAAAAGCAGAATGCATTATCACTACAATCTCTTATTGTCAGTTCTAAGGCTGGTTGTCTACCTGTTGCTAAAAACTTGATCTTCTGTATATTAAATTTAAGTCCCTTTTTTCACTGTACCCCTTGGCTTTTATTACTACAGTTTGTACAACCTTTGCATTTTTGGCAGGTTAATGAAGTTTCTCCTTCCAATTCCAAATGCACTGTATATCGGACATTAATACAATTGAGCAAGTCCAGAAGTATTTCACAAGAAGAGTACTACACTCCTCTGCTCGCAACAAAATACCCTATATCACCAGACTTGAAATTTTGGGCTTGGACAATCTTGAACTACACTGCCTACAGTTGGACTTAAGCATAGTACACAAAATTATCTGCTACAATGTCCTGCCAGTCAATGACTACTTCAGCTTCAACCGCAACAATACAAGAGCACACAACAGATACAAACTCAATGTTAACCGCTCCAAACTTGATTGCAGAAAGTACGACTTCCGCAACAGAGTGGTCAATGCCTGGAATGCACTACCTGACTCTGTATTTACATCCTCAAACCCCCCACTCCTTTAACCTCAAACTATCCACTATTGACCTCACCCCATTCCTAAGAGGTCTGTAAGGGGCGTGCATAAGTGCACCATTGTGCCTCCCGTCCCTGTCCTATTGTCTTCATTTAATCGTACCTATTTTCTGTATTCTTACTCATGTTTATACTTACACCTATTATCTTGTAAGCGATTGACAAATCAAATAAATAAATAAATAAATAAAATTTGAAAAATAACCTCATCTTCTTCTAATCTGGCTTCTGTTAATATATATCCAAAGCATATAGGTTGAACAAATAACGGGAGAGTATACTATAGCCTTGTCTCACTCCTTTGCCCAGCTGGAGCCAGTCAGATTCACAATGTTCTATCTAAACTGTGGCTTCCTGACCTGTATATTGGTTTTGCATGAGAATAATGAGATGCTCTGGGATTCCCATTTTTCTAAGCACATTCCACAGTTTGACATGATTGACAGAAATGAAGCCTTTTCTGATCAATAAAGCACCCAATAACTTTTTTTTGGTGCTGTTTGGCTTTCTCATTATGCACTGTGCAATAATAGCAATAATGTCTCATGTTCCTTGGCCTTTTCTAAATTCAGCTTGAACATCTTTTTTCCCCCTCATGTAGGGTTCTAATCTGCATTGGATGATCCTAAGCATTATTCTTATCCTTAATCACAAAAATTAAGGATATTGTGCAGTAGTTTGCACACTCAGTCACATCTTCTTTATTTGTCATTGGAATGTAGATTGAGCTCGTCCAATGTGTTGGCCATTGTGTTGTTCTCCAGATTTGCATAGCTTAGTTAAAACTTTGATTTCTTCTCTTGTTTGTCATATTTCTGGAGACTTCCATCATAACTCCTAACCTTCTGACTTGGTAATGACTGGAGTGCTGATGTAACATTTGGTACAGGGAATATCTTTAAGGTATCTTGGATTTGACATCTCTACTGAACTATATATTCCTTCCATATTTCTTCCCACAGCCCACTATTGCATTACAACATTATACCCTGCACAAGGTGCCTGCACTCCAGTTTTGGAGACCACTACTTTGAGTGACTGACATGGCAACTTTGGTAATATCCATATAATGTTACAATATTTCACATTTTCAGAATGCAGACAGACAGGCATCTAAAAAGAAAAAGAAAGAAAACCACACACGCACAAAAACAAAAACAAAAAAACCCCAACCACCCTTGTATGAGGTGCCAAAAAAGAAGTAAATCATACAATGGCAACTAAAGAATACTTAGAAGAATCCGCTGCTAAACAACATCAGAATTTTACCTTGCAGTCCTAGCAGGTGAGCAAAATTCAATCTACACAATAGATAGACTTCTCCTGCTGACTCAGAATGAGAGTCATTGGGGCATTGTGGGAAATTTAAATGACAGGTAAGCCCAAAGCCCTGCAGAGTTTTGATTGCCAAGCCACAAAGACAATGAAAAAAAGAAGACTGAATGTGCACTGAAAGCTGTGCCAGGATGCCACGGCCTCCCAGCTGCACAGGGGTACCAGTTTTTGGTGCCAGCCTTGTTGCACCATGAGTCACTCTCCGATGACGCCTGAATGTGCTTTCCAGGATTAGATCTGGATTTTAGGACATGCCTAGTCCCATTAAGTAATGATAGCTTGTTCTGAGGAATGGCTTTTTTCTCCTCCCAGTTTATGCTGCTAATCTGTCTGCCTGATAGCCCCTTACAAGCTGCCTTTTGTCATTTTCCATGGTTCTGTGTGCCAGGATTATAAGCAAATGAACAACAAGGCCCTTGCCTTGGCAGGCATTCACATGGCTACCCTGAGAGATGTACACCCTGTTACTGCCTCTCCGGGGACATAAATTAAAGGAGTAATAAACCATGCAGTGTGATTAAATTACTAGTTTAAAAAACCATGTGTTGCTCTGCAGAAAAAAAAGAACCTTCCAAATGGGGAACACGGTTTCTGCATATCATGGAGAGGCACGAAACGATCATTTTGCTCAATCTGGACATTTACATTGTGACAGATCCACGCATTAGAAACAACTGATTACAATATGGGAAGAAAGCAGACAGGCAAATGTTGATAGTTCTTTTGGGGACAGTGGCTGTGACACGGTTGGCTTTGATTTTACTTACCACACCCTTTACTAACACCACCCCTTATCTTTGGCCTTACCAAATGAAGCTGTGATTTTTGGGGGAGAAATTTTTGGAGAGCTATTTTTATACTGTACTGTTTGTCGACCATCCACTGAAGCAAATATTAAAAAGATGGTTCTTTGGTTTGACTTTATCTGCCTCTACAATTATAGGAACAATTTCTAGTGGGGATGATTCTAATACCCAATATGATTTTCCTTCATGTTGTTTACTGTTATTCCACTTAAACTACCTAAGAACAAGAACCAGAGCATTATTTTGGTGGTTGGCAGGAGCGGGTGACATCTGTTAAAATAATTTTTTTATAAAGTTAGCATAATGAGTGCACCAAATGTGTGGGGTTTGGAATTTTGAAGAATATCCTTTTGGAAGATGGTCATTTGGTTTCTTGGCATGTGACAATTAAATGAAGTTTTATACATCATTTGTTGCTTGCTTGGTTTTTCACCAAAACTAACAGTAAATGAAACTCGGCAATATATTTCAGGGAACTGAAAAAAGGAAGCTTGACTGCTGCAAACAGACCATGAATGATCCCAAATTGTATTAGAGGGATGGGCAGAATGTCAGAATTATTTCAACTGAATAAAAAAAAAGACCTGTGATTGCTCTTCATGCATTTATTTTTGTACTGGAAAGATTCTGGGCTTTTGTTCACTAAATAATGCATTTGCAAGTGAGACCAGAATTTCCACTGTTAAGCAAGGCAGTTGTTATGTGAGTCACACCCAATTTTACAATCTTTTTTTTTGCCATGGTTGTTAAGGGTTGTTAATAATCCTTGCAGTTGTTCAAGGAATAACATGGTTATTACGCGAGTCTGGCTTCCCCATTGACTTTGCTTGTCAGAAACCAGCTGAAAAGGTTGCAGTGGTGATCACATGACCCCCAAACCATCAAAACCATCAAAAATACATACCAACTGCCAAGCGCCCAAATTTTGATCACGTAATTGTCGGGGTGCTGCTATCTGTGTATATGCAATGCCAGTTGTAAGTCACTTTTCCCCGTGCCATTGTAACTTCAAACAGCCACTAAATGAATAGTTGTATCAGAATCAGGATAGAGCTTCTAGTCTAACCCCCTGCTCAAGCAGGAAATCCTGTATCATGTCAGACAAGGGGCTGCCCAGTTTCATCTTAAAAACTTCCAGTGATAAATTGAGGACTACTTGTAGCTTTGAACTCATCAGCTATTGAGAGGGGAAATCAGTTGTATTTGACTCTACAGCCATCTTCCCTTTCTTGTTTGGGCCACACCTTCTAACTAGCATGGTCTAGCTGGGAATTCTAGGACTCATAGCCCAACATATCTACTGTGATGACCCAGGGTGTGGCACAAAGGCAACACAGTCAAATAAGCAAGAAGAGTCCCTTTATTATCTCCAACTTTGCCCCCAATGTCCAGGTTACCTTCAACTAGAGAAAAACTCTCCCAGGAACAGCCTTTAACTGTAGAAAATTCAGTCCAAAACAAGGTACATACAGACTGTAACTAAAAAATCCAAACAAACAAAGCTGCAGTAATTAACTTGACAAGGCAGGAGAAAGACTTTCAGACTTAAAAGCACGGCAACACTCACACAGTTGGGAAGATGCCAGGAACACAGATAAGCCATGACGATACCAGATAAATTCACGATTTGCTTCCAACAACTTGCTGTGCGCAGCTTCCCTTTTTAAACACTGTGTTCCCAGCTGCAGCTAATGAAAGGAATCAGGGCCTTTCCTCCCCCATAAGCCACGCAACTCACATTGCTCCCTTTTCCATTCCTCCCTGCGTGAAGGATGAAGAGGGAATGGGCCTGGGTCTACCTCTGAATTCCCTTTCCCCTGCTCTACCTCTCCCCTGCTCTGTCCAGTGGGACTGTGCCCTTCCCCAGTTTCTTCCACAGCCAATGGAGCCACACTCCCACTTCCTCTCACCTGTTCGGCCTCCCCCTCCGAATCAGATTCCGACAGGGGCATGACATCTATGAAGGGAACCAGGTTGACAGAGAGTGCATTCAAAGACTCATGCTTCTTCTGTATCTGTATCAAGTAAATTATTATTTAACAAAGCCATCTAGATTTGTCATAATGGCTGTCAAGTGCAGGAATTCAGTTCAAATGAATATAAAGGTTTTTTGCAAGCTCATGCTCTCTACAAGAATCCGTATTACTAACCGTCAAAGCAAATTGGCTATAGATAAAGCGTCCACGGAATTCAAGGGAGGCTGGACTTAGATCTCCTGTGGGAGTGAAGAGACTCAAGACTGATGATGTGTTTGACCTTTCCCTCGAGCTTAGCCTGATCATCTCTCACAATGGCCATGACAACACACACCTATATTGTTCAAGGCAGGTATAATGTTGAGATGGTGCTGCTACCCCTCTATAAGGACCCACATAGTAGGGCTCTAGTGAGTTATGAACACCTCTAAGCAGTGCACCCCTATAAACAATGTCCCCACAAAAACTCTACACTTCTTGTTTACTATATAAAATATACAAATAATACACCTGAGAATCCAATAGGCCTATTTATTTATTTATTTATTTATTTATATTTGAACTTGTATGCCGCCCCATCTCCGAAGACTCGGGGCGGCTCACAACTAAAATACAGAACAATAAATACTTAAAAAACCATTAAACTAGATTACAAGCCCAAATATTAAAACAATAGGATAAAACAAATTAAAAGGTCCATCCCACCCCCAAAGAGGGGTCACAGCTCGGGTTGGTCAAATAACAGGTCTTTAACTCACGGCGGAAGGTGCGGAGGTCAGGGGCCAGACGGAGCTCCAAGGGTAGTTGATTCCAGAGGTCAGGGGGCGACAGAGTAGGCTCGTCACGGGGAATTGCCAGTCGGCATTGACCTGACGGACCCCGAGGAGTCCTTGCCTATGAGCTCACACAGGGCTGCCGGTGTTTGATATTGGCAGAAGATGCTCCCTTAAATATTGAGGACCCATGTCATGTAGGACTTTGTATGTCAAAACTAAAACCTTGAATCTCACCCGGAGTGCAACTGGTAGCCAATGCAGGCCATGCAGGAGGGGGGGGTAACATGGGAGAACTGGGTGACTCCCATCACCACCCACGCCGCCGCATTCTGCACCAGCTGCAATCTCCGGATAGTATGCAAGGGCAGTCCTAGATAGAGAGCGTTGCAGTAGTCGAGTCTAGAGGTGACAAGGGCATGAGTCACCGTGCAGGGCGTCTCGGTCCAAAAAAGGGCGAAGCTGTCGAACAAGACGGAGCTGGGCAAAGGCTCCCCTGGCAACGGCCCCCACCTGCTCCTCCAACCGGAGCCGTACATCCAGGAGGACCCCCAGATTCCGCGCCCTATCCACAGGGGACAACACCTCTCCCCCTATGGCCAAAGATGGACAATCCTGATTGGGCCAAGACGCTGATATGCACAGCCACTCAGTCTTGGCCAGGTTAACACACTTTAAGCTTAAAAATGAAAATAAATTATATTTTGATTAGGAAACACATTTATAATCCCAAGTTTGGTGATTGATTCATTCTATCAGACTGTAATCACTACTCCATAGTTAGGAGCACAATCCATTGGAAATGCAGTTCCCAAATGTTAGACAAGCCACTGTCACTCAGAATGTTGATGGAAATACAGATATAATAACACAGAGTATTGTACAAGCTTGCAAGAAGTTTGCTCAGGTAGCATATGTGAAATGGTGGAAAACCGCTAAAGATATTGCAGTTAATTAGATTTAGATTTTGCTTACCTTATCCCATAGTCTTTCAATGAACAGCAATAATCCTTTTCAACAACTGAGGCTAAATCAGTCTTCTCTCACCCTGTTCCCAAACCATAAATCTATAAATCAATACTTTTGAATTAAAAATGAAAGATGCTACACCATTTCTATAGATTGCTTAAGCTTTAACAAACCTGTAGGGAATGGGTAATTTTAGAGATGGAAGGCAATCACCAAAATATATATCTAAATAACTGTGCAGATCTGACTTGGGTACAGAGTTTTCAGGTGATCTGAGATTTTCTGATGAACAAAAAAAGATAAAAACATGATTATGAGGTACACACACTTCTAAACTTCATAACAATGCCTTGAAACAAGGATGTTATTATTTTACATGGAACAGTTTGTAATCCCTATAAGGCAAATTAACATGTAAGTAGCTCCAGCTACAGTTTTTTAGACACAATTTCCTGCTTCATTTACAGCAAGAATTAAAATATTGCCTGGGAATCCTTTACCATTCTAGTTCTGCATATATTTTTCTTTTTTTATTTGACAGATTTTCTCCCAAACCATGTCAATATAATTGTAGGAAGCTACTGCCAAGACACACTATTTCGATAAAACCCAGCTATCAAAATAATAGTCATGCAATCAAACTGAAGAAAGAAGGACAAAAGATGGCCGCCCAATTAGACTTGGTGCTCTTACAGACAGACCTCCCTTCTACGTATAGGAGCAATATAGTCAGCATTTCAGGTTTAATACTACATGTAGTCCTCGATTTACAACAGTTCATTTAGTGGCTGTTCAAACTTACAACGGCACTGAAAAAAAAAGACTTATGACCATTTTTCACACTTATGACCGTTGCAGCATCCCCATGGTCATGTGATCAAAATTCAAATGCCTGGCAACTGACATTTATGATGATTGCGGATTATGTGATCACCCTTTGTAACCTTCTGACAAGCAAAGTCAATGGGGAAGCTAAATTCACTTCACAACCATGTCACTAATGTAATAGTGGTTTTGGGGTGAGTTATTATCAGTATGCTGATGATACGCAGTTATACATCTCCACCCTGGATCACATCAGTGATGCCCACTCCGTGATGTCTCATTGTTTGGAGGCGGTGCGGATCTGGATGGACAGAAACATGCTTCGACTCAACCCAGCCAAGACAGAGTGGTTGTGCATACCGACACCCCAGTCCAGTTCGGAGGTTCCATCTTTGGTCATGGGGGGGAGGTGTTACCCCCCGTGGACAGGGCACGGAACCTGGGGGTCCTCCTGGACTCACAGCTCAAGTTGGAGGAGCAAGTGGGAGCCGTGGCCAGGGGGGCCTTTGCCCAGTCCGGCTGGTTTGCCAGTTGCACCCATATCTGGACCGGGATGCCCTACGCACAATTACTCAGGCCCTCGTGGTCTCCTGTCTGGACTACTGCAACGCTCTCTACTTAGGACTGCCCTTGCATACCACTCGGAGGCTTTAACTGGTGCAGAATGCAGCTGTGCGGGTAGTGTTGGGAGCTCCCCGATACTCCCATATTACACCCCTCCTGCGCGACTTGCATTGGCTTCCGGCTGCCCTCCGGGTGAGATTCAAGGTTTTAGTGTTAACATTCAAAGTCCTACATGGCATGGGTCCAGGATATCTTCGAGAATGACTCCTCCCAGTTTCAAGTACCAACCGCCGGTATGGGTGCATAGACAGGGCCTCCTCAGGGTACCGTCGGCTCAATGCTTGGCGGGGACCGGGGAGAGCCTATTCTGTGGCGGCCCCCACTTTATGGAATCTTCTTCCACTGGGGCTTCGGCTTGCTCCCGATCTCCGTACCTTCCGCCACGAGTTAAAAACCTGGCTTTTTTTACAATCAGGGCTGTGCTGACTCCTTGGGTTTTTGTTCATTTTAAATTTGGAGGGTTTTAATGTTAATTCGGCTTATTTGGTTTAATATGGTTTTTAGGTAATTTATTGTTGTATTATTTTTAATTTGTGAGCCACCCCGAGTCCTCCGGGAGAGGGGGCGGCATATAAGTCGAAATAATAAATAAAAATAATAATAAATAACTGCAGTGATTCACTTAACAACTGAGGCAAAGAAAGTCATAAACTGAGGCAAAACTCACATGACAATTGTTTCATTTAGCAATAGAAATTCTGGGCTGAATTGTGTTCATAAGTCGAGAAATAGCTGTATAAGCTTTCTAAAGCCATTCAGACTATTAGAGTCTGCGAAGTGTTGTTGACTTTAGTAGATGGGGGAACAGCTCATGAGTGGTGCAGTAGCACTTGCCTCACAATCAGGAGGCTGTGAGTTCAATCCAAGGTAGAGGCAGATATTTCTCTCTCTGGGCACAGTGAGAATATATCCACTGAAAAAAATCTCCACATTGGTGACAGGAAGGGCATCTGGACAGTGAACACTCCTCTCCATTCAGTTGCCCAGACTCCACCCTGTAAGGGATGATAGGGTCATTAAAAGAGGATGATGGATAGGCTCATTTGCCCTCTTAGCTGCCCCTGAGTAGCCTGACCTATTGTGAACTCAGAGTTATGAACTCAGAGTTTTGCATAATAAACTAGTGGTAGCACCTGCTTGAAAGGCAGTTGTGGTGGCCATGTCAGAGTCAATGTTAAGATTAGCATTAAGGCTATGCAAAAATCTGAAGGCCTTTGTTTGGCAATGCTTCACGCTTCCCAAAGCAAGCTACCCAGGGGTGGGATTCAAATCTCGTAACAACCGGTTCTGTGGTCGTGGCCTAATTTGTGGGTGTGGCTTGGTGGTCATGTAACTGGTTGGGCGTGGCTTGTATGTAAATATTGTAAATATATATGTAAAGATTGAATTTTTCATTTTCAATTTTTCAGGCAAAGCAGGCAGGCAGATTGAGCTGCTTGCAGAATCACAGCTTCACTCCCAGATCTTCCTTTCTGCAATCTGCTGCCTGAGTCCGCACTGAAAAATACAACCTTCAATCCTAAGGAAAGTTCAGCTCTGCTCTCAGGCCACTTCTCCTTCCCCCAACCCCCTGAATACCACCCCTGACTGGGCCTCAGGGAAGCCTGCTGGGTGGGGTGGGTGGGGAGGGGAGGGGAGGGGCCAGCCAGTGGTGTGATTTGCCGGTTCTCCGAACTGCGCAGAATCGTAACAACCGGTTCTATAGAACTGGTCTGACCTGGTAGAATCCCACCCCTGAAGCTACCTCCTACACAGACATTTCTCCTACACAAGTAAGCAATAAGCAATATTACTTCACTTTTTAGTATTTTATGGGTGCTCCCCTTAATATCCAAAAGCTGGATCAGGTCCCAGAGTGACACCAAGAACCCTTGCAGCACAGAGTGCTGCCTCTAATGGGCAAAGTTTTTCCTTCAACCAAAACATGGCGGTGTCACAATTTCCCTCCTTCTCCTCCTCCTTCTACCTTGCCTTTCCATCCAGAGGCTATTCTAATGAGAAAAATAACGTCTTTAGGGGCCCCCTTAAAGGAATAGATTTGCTGCCCAACTGCCTGGCAGAAGAATGAATAGGATTGCTGCTGCCACTGGAAAAAGCTGTATGGGAAGGACAGCACAATTGTATGGGGTGTGTACAAGGGAAATATTAGATCCTTACCCCACCTCATGCAAGAGGCACTCTTGAGCCTCTTCTGAAAATCTCTTAAGAACAGCATGCATAATTTTAGACTGATTGCCTTCTTCTGTGTTGTTCTCAGTGTGCGCACATAATTTGAGAAGACAGCTCCTCAAATTAGCCTGGTGGCAAAAGGCTGTCTCTAAGAAAAATCTCGATTTTGTATTATTCCTGGAGATGGGTTTGAAAAAGAAAAGTGCATCTTGCAGCTAATACACAGCATAGAAACAATGCTATTTGTTTCACATCCAATCCTCTGTTAAATGCTTTGAGACAGAGTCTGGGACAGCTAGAACCTAGATCTTTTAAATAATAATAATAATAATAAAAAACGCAAAAACTTTAAATTATTTTGAAAACAGTTCAGTGATGAGCTCTAATAATATCTTTCTTTTCTTGGCAGTATGTTTCTTGGACAAGAGGGAACCGAACGTCCAAAAAAAAGAAAAAAAGGAGTACTGGAAGTGGAAAAATGTGTACCAGAAAATACTGTGGTTTCTCACCATGATTTGCAGTCATCTTGTCCACCATGCATTCCTCTACCAGATTAGCTTTCGAGAAATGCAGTCCTTGATAGATAAATTGCCCATTCCAATTTATTTAAAGCATTTTTTAAACTCCATTCTTTCTCCATCAGCCCCCTCCTCCCCCAAATCCTCTCCTTCCACAGTGACTTATAAAACCAATAATTAGATAATCCCTATCCTCAGGCATATAATCAAATCAAGCAAATTGTCTTTTTCTCTACACTTGATTGTATCTATGCCATACAAGTCATTACTCGGCATTGCAGCCATTGAGTAATGAACAACCATGCATGACCACCTAACTCATTTAGCAAAACAACTTCTGGGTCTAACAAAAAAAAAAAAGTTTCCAAAGCAGCAGCTCCTTTTTTTACCCAAACTAAGCCTTGAATAGCTTCTTCCTCTTGTCAAATGTCTGGTTTTTGCTACTGCTGCTGAACAAAGCTTTATATGCAAGGTACAAAGGAAAAAACAACTCCGGCAGGGAACCGGGAGTCTGTTAACTATGAGAATAAAAGCAGTTGTCATAAACACTCTGCATCTTAATGCTGAGTTTTGGCTTTTACCTAAGATTAATTAAAGGGCAGATGTTCTGCCATCGCCTGCATTAGGTATGGTTATCTTTACAATCCCAATTCTTCCATGTGTTGTATGATCATTTTGCATTATTATGCATTTTGAGCCCGGGGCATGAATGGAGAACAGGTAAACATAAGATCTGCAGAAAAATGTAATTCTAAATGCATTTTCTCTCTTAGGCCACTAACTAGTTACATTTTCTGTTGTGGTGTTTTCTTTTCTTCTTTTTCCTCTTGGTCTCATGAAAGCCTTTCCCTTTTTAATTTGGCTTTGACACATTACATGACAGAAAGACAGGTACATTCCAAAGCAAGCATGGCTTTATGCATACAAGAAAACACACAGAATAATAGCATAGCACGATATCATTTAACCTAACACACTATCTATACGCCACTAATAGGGTAGAGCAAATCCAGAACTAAACTTCTGCTGGCTGGAGTTTGCAAACTTCAGTTGCTTGAAATAGGTATGTCTAGTTTAATGAAAAGAAGGACTAAGGGTGACATGATAGGAGTGTTCCAATATCTAAAGGGCTGCCACAAAGAAGAGGGAGTCAAGCTATTCTCCAAAGCACCTGAGGACCAGAAGCAATGGATGGAAACTCATCAAGAATAGAAGCAGCCTAGAACTAAGGAGAAATTTCCTGACAGACTCAGAACAATTCATCAGTGGAACGACTTGCTCCAGAAGTTGTGGGTGTTCCACCACTGGAAGATTTTAAGAAGAGATTGGATTACCATTTGTCTGAAATGGTATAGTATTTTTCTAATTTTGAAGGGTTTAATAAGGGGACCAAGCAGAGATCAAGATGGTGATTCTGATCTGAGAATCCAAAACGAATCTGTCTCTCAGTGTGGCTGCTGGAAATTGGGGTTTTTTCCCCTGAAAACTGTTCAAGCGACGATCGAAGCTGGGTGTGAATTATTTTGTCACTGTAAATTATTTGATCTTGTTTCTTTGGCATCTCCATCCAAAGCAAAAGCTAGGTGGGTTGTTGATTTCATTTCGAAAGGTAGGACGGGCATATGCACGTGCATTTGCATATGCCCCCCTCACACACACACACACACAAACACACACACACACGTTTCATTGATTGCTTTGATTTAATGAACAGTCATGCCACCATATGTTCCCCCAAAAGGTGCCAATAGATGGTGCTTTGCCATATAATTACAGCAACCTGGGGAACAATTGCACTGGACATGAATTAGTTGCCAGTTTTATTGGAGTGGTCATGTCAATAAATAGCTGATAATAAATATTTCATGACTGGAGCTGACAAAGCCTCTCATTTGTTGAGTGGCTCCATTTCCTAATGCCAATATGACATGAAATCGCTTCAGGAGGTCATAAATATTGATGAATGAGCACACCTATTGCCTCATTATGAAGTGATTAGAGAAGGTGTTACCACAAACAAGGTGAGGTGCCTCTTTCACTTGTGATCCCGTTCCCTGTGGCCAGACGTCTGCTTAATAATGCATCCTTCCCCTTCCCTAATTCTCCTCACAAATGAACCTTAAACATTTGTGCATGGCATCCCTCGTCTTTTCCTGACTGATGAAAAGGAGCGCTCGCACAGCATGTCTCCTCAGCAGTTTACAGCAATATCAGCTTACGCGCCAGCGCTGCAGCTGGCTGTTGATTTGTGGGTTGGCCTGGGAGTTTTCACCTACCATGTACAGATAGTCCTCAACTTACGACCGCAGTCAAGCCCAAAATTTCTGTTGCCAAGGGAGACATTTGTTAAGTGAGCCTCAGTGACGCAGTGGTTAGAGTGCAGTACTGCAGGCTGCTTATGCTGGCTGGCTGCAATTTGGCAGTTCGAATCCCACCAGGCTCAAGGTTGATTCAGCCTTCCATCCTTTCGAGGTGGGTAAAATGAGGACCCAGATTGTTGGGGGCAATAGGCTGACTCTGTAAACCGCTTAGAGAGGGTGGGAAAGCACTGAAAAGCGGTATATAAATCTAAGTGCTATTGCTAAGTGAATCTTGCCCCCATTTTACAACTTTCCTTGCTACACTCATGAAGTGAATCGCTGCAGTTGCTAAGTTAGTGACATGGCAGTTTAGGGAATCTGGCTTCCCCACTGAATTTGCTTTGCCGGAAGATCACCCAAAGGGATCACCCAATCCTTGACACGATAACTGTCATAAATATGAGTCACTTGTCAAGGGTCTGAATTTTGATCACGTGACCAGGGAGATCCTGCAATGGGCAAAAGTGTGAAAAACGGTCATGAGTCACTTTTTAAAATGCCGTTGTAACTTTGAACTTTAAATGAACTGTTGTAAGCCAAGGACTGTATCTTGCTAGGACTTCTTTACAGAAACTGGTTATTTGTTTGCCAATGAAGCAGTCATCGTTCTCCAGAGCAAAGGTGAATATTACTAGCTAAATCATTCAGCAGAACTCTAAGCCATAATACCAGCTGATGCTTCAATTCAATAGACACAACCTGAATGAATGAATAAAAGCATATTATTTGATCCTGTGTGGAGAGGATTGAACGTTTGAATTTTCCCATGCAGTAGAAATAATATTGCGATTTGCCACATGGGTCAGCAATCTCTTTAATCAGATAAGGAGAAAAAGTCATTTAAAATCTCAAATGAAGTTTCCTGAAATCTCACAAGATCTCATTTGGGACTAGAAAAGTCTTGAAAGCCATTGAGAACTCATACATTCCCAATTGCTGACCAGAATTCATATAAATAATATAAATAAATAATATCAGTGCAAAAGATTGATTTACACAGGATGGTTGCACTCACGGATAATATAAAGAACAGCTTTATGCTGGATAACTGCAAAAAAGCTATGCTAGTTAGTCCTGCCCATCTGTTTTCATTTGGTCCTCTTTTTGCATATACAATGTCTACCTGCCTGCCTGCCTGCCTGCCTGTCTCCCCATTTAAACAGCCAGCCAGCCAGCCAGCCAGCCAGCCAGCATCCATCCATCCATCCATCCATCCATCCATCCATCCATCCATCCATCCATCCATCCCTATCTATCTATCTTATCTATCTTATCTATCCATTCAAAGCATTATCTAAGTGTCTTGTTTTGTTACTCCCAAATGCAGCAAGCTAAGTTTGTTGTCCTGCAAATCCTTGCTTGTTTGGACTTAATAAACCAACATCCTAGGTCTATAGATAAACATCAACTAACATTTCCATTTTTATTCTCACTTTATGATGCAAAATTTGGAAGTAAGTAGAGGCCAGCATACTAGTTCATAGCAAATCAAAATAATCAAGCAAGGTGGCTTATAGTTCTAGAGGTATACAGTCTAAGCACATATTTCTCCAAATTACTTTCTTGGATGAAATGTCTTCAGTTAATATTTAATTATTTAACATTGAGCTAATTTAGATGGAGTGATGCCTTGCAGGTTTGAAGTGGTTTAGAAACTTCATTTTCATTGACCTACTTCTTCCTAGTGTTATTCCCACACTATGGCATGGTCCACTTGACCCTGTGCAGGTCATCCTCATTGACCTGCATAGGAGAAAAGAACATTCATAGTCACTAAATAGTGGGTGTGGGGGGAAGACTCATAGAACATAGAATAATAGAGATAGAAGGGACCTTGGAGGTCTCCTAGTCCAGCCCCCTCAAGCAGGAGACCCTATACCATTTCAGACAAATGGTTGTCCAGTCTCTTTTTGAAAGCCTCCAGTGATGGAGCACCCACAACTTCTGAAGGCAAGCCATTGCATTGGTTGATTCTTCTCACCATTAGGAAATTTCTCCTTGGTTCTAGGTTGCATCTCTCATTTTAGAACCCATACCCCTAACCATGGCTTTCTCCTTCCAAGAATCCATAGTATGTACATGGAAGTTCCCCTCCCCACTCTGAAAACTGAGCTTTCTTTAACCCTATGGAAGTCACGTGGACTCTGAATTATTTTATTGGTACGAAGAGGAGAGAAATAAATGGCTACATGAGAGAAAGAAAGGATGAAATGTTGGAGAGAGGGAATTTCCCAATTCACCCTTACCAAGGTCTTCATTACTCAAAGGATCTTGGGAAATTGAACCTTTTTTTTCCTTCCTCAAATCAATATTTTATTGATTTTCCCTTCAACAATTTGTTCCAAGCCTGCTACCTATTTCCCACCTCAAGACATCTCCATCACTTTAACAGTTGTGTAGCTGAGAAGTCCCATTCCTCCAGAACATTTGTCACATTATGTCCTTTTTTTTCTTATCAGCTAGCTTTCCAACATATGAGAAAACTTTTTAAAGTCACACATAATAAAGTAGAAATATCATTTCAAAATAAAGCTTAAAAGGAGGTTAATTTCATTCCAAATTACTTAATTTGGATTCATTCTAATGCAAATGTATTAAACAGGAAAGAAAGACGAGAACATTCTTCTGTATTTAGTCTTGTGTTCGCATTGTTATATGTGAAATTATTTATTAGACTTCCTTTAATTACAGTAGCACATCTATGAATTTTTGACATTCTTGAAGGAAATATTTTATCTGCCACTATATTTTTTTTAGTTATTTGTGGTTACATTGCTGGTCTATCTTTCTTCTGAAGAGACATTTTTATCTCCCCAGCAATCTGGAGGTGATGCTATGCCAAAAGCACCCAAGATTTTCATTTGATATGACAATGCCTAAATTTATGACTTCTGTTCTTTCTGAGTGACAATGTCCTTATTCTTTGATCGCTTCATTGATTAACTTGAAAGCCAAAACTTCTGCTTTTTTTCTGTTTCATTCAGCAAGCTACACTAGTTTTTAAAATACAAGAGACCAAGGTTTTGGAGAGTTTTTTTAAGCCACTATGGTCACAATAAGAAAGTTGTGAGGTAACACCTTTGATATTATGATAGGGTTTGGTCTCATTTTTAGCAATAATTTTATTCAGGGCACCAGGCTAGAGAGTTCTAGTCCCTCCTTCAGAATGAAAACTAGCAGGGTTACTTTGGGACAGTGTCTCTACCTCAGCCTACCTTACAGGGTTGTTGTTGTGGGGAAAACAGAAGGAGGAAGGAGTATTAGATACGTTTGCCACCTCAAGTTTTTTAAATAAAAATAATGCAACCAGGATATCAAATATATAAATGTATAATCTGGCAAGGGATATATGGAAGATGCTGGTACAAAGCAGAATTTCAATCCTTATTGACATGATAAAGTTATATTTTGAGAGAATCCCAGTTTGAAATGAAAAGCATTTTTTGTTTTCTTTACAATATTTTGCCTATTTCATTTTTATATAAGCAATTAAATATATTGTTAAGGTAGTTATTTGCTAGAACTTCGCAATAAGTAATTGTAATGCCTTATTAACACATAAGCAATGAAGATGACTGAGTATGTTCCTTATGTTTCACGATAGGTTTATTTCAACAAAAGTTTTCCTTAATATTTATTGGACATCTCAAAGAAAGATTTTTAAAAACTCAAATGCTCCATGGGGTGGGAATCACAGTCTTTGTCCAGAGTTTAAATTCCTTGATTCCAGTGGTGGGATTCAAATTTTTTTTACTACCGGTTCTGTGGGTGTGGCTTGGTGGACGTGGCAGGGGAAGGATACTGTAAAATCTCCAGTCAGAGGCGGTATTTGCCAGTTCTCCAAACTACTCAAAATTTCCACTACCGGTTCTCCAGAACTGGTCAGAACCTGATGAATACCACCTCTGCTTGATTCTTTTAAGGCTTTTATTCAGTTTTTCTGTCTAGAAGCAGACTTCTTCCAACTTGATGCCCTTCCCATGCACTGAATTGCATCTCTCATAATCGTTAGCTATCTTGGCCACATCTGAAGGCATCTGGTTGAAAAAGGTTGACACAGGTCTTTGTTACTTTAGGGTCAAGTTCACATGTCTTTCACCACCCTCCTTCCCAGGTTTCAATAGTGAATTATTTCTTGATGTCACCATCTAGCTCTGAAGTGAGTCATATCTAACACTAATATTTTCCTTCTGAGACCGTTCCTTTCTTTTCACTTCTTCAGACTGTTTCTGTTCCTTTTCTTTTTAAAACAAAAGTTGATGTGTCTTTTGGGTATTTGGTTGGCAGAAATAGTGCATGGCTCTATTGTTCCTCTTACAATGAGCTTCAAAATGAATATTTCAGCTAACTGTCAGTATTTGGGAAAAACCACACACTATGGTGTTCAGCTTATGAGGAAGGAAGGGAGGAGGAGGGAGGGAGGGAGGGAGGGAGGGAGGGAGAGAGAGAGAGAAAGAGAGAAAGAAAAAGAAAGAAAGAAAGATCTATTTCTAGTATAACCATTTCTTGAACCCTCAGTTAGCAAGTTTTTATGCCAGCAAGCACTCTATGAAGAATGGTGGGAAGAAAATCTGGGAAAGTGAATGCACAGATAGGAAAGATTGGCAATACAGGTAGTTCTTAACTTATCACCACAATTATGCCCAACATTACTAAGCAAGGAATTGTAAAGTGAGATGTGCCCCCATTTTATGCCCTTTTTTGCCATAGTGGTTAAGTGAATCACCGAAGTGTTAAGTAAGTCATGTAGTCACTAAGCGAATCTGGCTTCTCCCATTGACTTCGCTTGTCAGAAGCTGGCTGGGGAGGTCACAAATGGTGATTATATTTATTTATTTATTTATTTATTTATTTAATTGGACTTGTATGCCGCCCCCTCTCCGCAAGGACTCGGGGTGGCTCACAAGTAAAACACAACAATAAATATTTTAAAAAGAATTAAACCTAACAAGCCCAATCACTAAAACAGTTAAAATAAATTAACCCCCGCCCAGGAGGTCAGTCCAGCCCAGCCTGTTCAAACAACCAGGTCTTCAGATCGCGGTGGAAAGAGCGAAGATCAGGAGCCAAACAGAGCTCCAAAGGGAGTTGATTCCATGAGGCAGGAGCCGCAACAGAGTAGGCCCTTCCCCGAGGCACCACCGGCCAACATTGTCTAGCCGACGGCACCCGAGAGTCCCCGTGCGCGCACACAGGGCGATCGGTATTTGATATTGGCAGGAGACACTCCCGCAAGTACCCTGGACCCAAATCGTAAAGGACTTTGAATGTTAATACCAACACCTTGAATCTCACCTGGAGATCCGGAGACCCGGAGATTATATGATCTTGGGACACTGCAACTGTCACAAATACATGCCAGTTTCCAAGCATCCACATTTTGTTCACATGACTATGAAGATCTTGCAATGATCGTGTGAAAATGAGTCATAAATCACCTTATTTCAGTGTCATGGTAACTTTGAACAGGCACTAAATAAATGTTTTTAAGTTGAGGACTACCTGAACCTTTCAATCTTTGCAAAATATCCTTATTTTCACCTCATTTACAGCCCAATTCGTATATTGCTTTTGGGCTTTAAAATTCTCACCACTCCTTTAAGAATTTCATCAACACTGTCCAACCACAACTTTCCCCATCTGTTCATTCCTTTTTACCCCTTTACTTTTCTTTCATATATTTGTTTTGTAATACAAACCAGGATCATTCTATCTGTAGGAAAGAACCATCTCAATCTACTTTCATGCTAGTAACACAGTTTTGTGTTCTGTTCACAATCATGTATCACTCATTCATTCTTGAACCTACCTCTTCTTGTTTTATCATGCATAAAATATTTTGAAGTGATCCATTCTGTACTTCTTTCAACTTATTTTTATATCCAGTAGGAGAGATTCTTGCCTGATTGTTTGTCTGGTATTGATCCCTGCTTATCTGAATATTGGCTGGAGGGGTTGTATTCTAGTCTTTTTTGTTTCTTTACTACGTTTTTTTAATTGTTTCTTTTGAATTATGAGTTCTGTGGTTTATCTCAGTTCTATTGATGATTGATTTGTCTAAATGCCAAGCTTTCAGGACTTTCCTAGCGTTTTTGAATTGGGTCTGAGATGCTAATAATTTCCCAGTTGAAATTATTGGTTCATTCTTTGTGAACTGGTTGACTCTTTCCATGGTTATGAGTTGAAAGAATTTTTGTTATGGCTTCTCAAGAACAAGACTAGACTCTCAAATCATACCAATGATGCAGGATCCAATCTAGGTCAGTCACTGGGGCAGAGGTTTAGTCTTCTGAGTTTCAGGCTCATGCTAAAGTCCATCTTCAGGGAAATTCTCTCTCACCAGAAAATGTCTGTCACACATTCTGATGAAAGAGAAGTTCCCTGGGGATAGGCTCCAGCAAGAGTCCAAAAGCTCAGAAGACTAAACCTCTGGTCCAGTTGATCGACCCAGACTGGATCCTGCAACATTATCCTCAGACATATATATTTAGAATAGAATAACAGAGTTGGAAGGGACCTTGGAGGTCTTCTAGTCCAGCCCCCTACCTAGGCAGGAAACCCTACACCACTTCAGACACATGGTTATCCAATCTCTTCTTAAAAATTTCCAGTGTTGGAGCACTCACAACCTCTGGAGGCAAGTTGTTCCACTGATTAATTGTTCTAACTGTCAGGAAATTTCTTCTTACTTTCAAGGTGCTTCTCTCTTTGATTAGTTTCCACCCACTGCTTCTTGCCCTACCCTCAGGTGCTTTGGAGAATAGCTGACTCCCTCTTCTTTTGGCAGCCTCTGAGATATTGGAACACTGCTATCACATCTCCCCTAGTCCTTCTTTTCATTAGACTAGACATAACCAGTTCCAGCAACTAATCTTCATATATTTTAGCCTTTGGTCCCCTAATCATCTTTGTTACTCTTCTCTGCACTCTTTCTAGAGTCTCAACATCTTTTTTACATCATGGTGACCAAAACTGGATGCAGTATTCCAAGTGTGGCCTTACAAAGGCATTATAAAGTGGTACTAACACTTCACGTGATCTTGATTCTATCCCTCTGTTTATGCAGCCTAGAACTGTGTTGGCTTTCTTGGCAGCTGCTGCACACGGCTGGCTCATAGCTAGCTGGTTGTCCACTAGGGCTCTGAGATCCCTCTCACAGTTACTACTATTGAGCAAGGTACCACATATATTGTACCTGTGCATTTGATTTGCCATCATTCGTACCAGTAATGCCACAAAATCCAGCTCATCATCATACCCTTGAGGTCGATCAGCCATTAAAATCGCATGCAGCCACATGCAATCTTTAAAACTCCATGCCAGTTTTTCTATTTCAGAAAAAAAAAATTGCCATAATTTTTTTCCTGAGATACATGCTCTTCCCTCCCCCTACATCAGCATCTCTGTTATCAGCATCTCAGCACACCTACTGCGTAAGTGATGATAGGCTATATAATACCAGATGCCTTAGAGTATTATGAATATGGGGACAAAAGGCTGCTGTGCTGAGCATACCAATTTCAAATTGCTAGCTAGCTACCTAGTCAATGCTGGTTGTTCAGCGTCCAGATCTGTGTTTTTACATAAAACCATCAACAAGAATGATTCCCAACCTTGATAGAATGATTTTTTTTATGGCTGTTGAGAAGGATTGAGTGTATACATGTGTGCATGTATAGGTTTCAAACTGGATCAAGTTGTGGGTTTCCTCCAATTTTAAAAAAGGGCTGTCTTTTCAGTTGTAGTTCTCATTTTCACTAGCATTAGAACACTGGATCATTCTAGTTCTGACTAGGAATTTGCAAGCAATTTTAACCAGATCAAATGGCAAGGGGTTGGAGTTTGGTGATAAAAACTTATAGCAAAACCCAGGTGTCCAGGGATGGGGTCGCAGCTGAACTCAGTTTTGAGACCTGAGACCTGCACGATGAGGTGCGCTTCTGTTACTTGCCCCAGCTCCAGCCAACCTAGCAATTTGAAAGCATGCAAATGCAAGTGGATAAATAAGTACCATTTTGGTGGGAAGGTAACAGTGTTCCACGACGTCGTGCTGGCCATATGCAATGAGTGCAAGCAAGGAATACTCTTTCACTTTTCCAGCAGTTGATTACATTTCTATATTGGACACTTGGAAGATGAATTCCCTCCTATTATTATATGGTAGTCCTTCAGGTTTGAAGAAGATACAGTGTTGTATTGATGAAGATTCTTATCCATCCAGGTTGAGTTGTCCGAAGGTTGACAATATATGTCTTCATCAACATATTGCAAGACACTTTGGGGAGGAAACCTCTGAGTTTGGTGTAGCAGGAGTTGGTACATTCCAACAACTCTCTGCTTAACTGACTTGCTCTGACTGATGAAGTTGCTTGGATAAGCAGTGAAACATCTCATACTAACAACAAAACTTAATCCAGTTGCAAAATGACCCAACCTTCAGACACACTGTTGTGCAATTCATCTGTGGATGCAGAGTTGGCTCTGAACCGGAAGTGCAAAATCTAGCACAGTGAGGGCATCTGAAGTCCAATGTTGTAAAAACTGTGTGTGTTACTCTTGTGATACTACTCATGGTTTTTTTTATTTATTTTGGCAAAGCCTATCTTCAAAACCATTGAAGACTTCATAGCCAGCAGGTTCTGCCAGCTGAATCTTCTACATGGCCAAAATCATCTAGTTCTGTCCTAACCTCTTTTTCTTCTATATAATTTCTATTATATAGAAATTTCTTCTATTTATGTTCTCCAAACAAGCAGATTGTAGGTAGAGAACATTTGCTCCTGATCTGCAAAGCAGATCTACGGTCTGCTTTATACCCATAAAACACTATTGCAATGGGGAATTTTTTTTCATTCATTCCATCTTCCACCAGCCTCTCTCCTGAGTCCAAAGCACATCTGTACATTTTGCTGAAGGCGAGTTCAGCTGTCCATAGTTTTCTTATTATATCCTAATCAATATTGTTATTTTCCAACTGAAATCCAAATAAAAGTGTAGATGCCGGTAACATCAATCTGGGAGATAGGCAGCTCTTCAAACATCATAGCAGCTGGAGAATTTTGTATACAATTTTTAGATAAATTCTGGCTAAGAACTACATTGCAATACTTTAGTGAGGCTATTGTTACTGCTGGGAAGAATGGCTCATTACATGATGGAACTATGCTGTCCAATAGATTCATATTCGAAAAGTAAATTTGATGTAGGATTAGTTCTGACTAAAAGCAATTTTTGGCATGAATTGGAACCACATCTCAGTTTTATTCTCTTTTTTTAATGTTTAGACTTTACATTTCAACTTCATAACATATGAGACTCCTAGCGTTAAGTGATTTATACTGTATGAAAAAATATTGGTAAGAGAAGGAGTGGCAGAACCTGGGAGGGGAGTCAAAAGAGGGATTAGCCTAGAGTCTCTACGTAGCCACAAGAGGACAAAATCCAACCACCCTTGAATTTCCATTGACCTTTATTTAATTCCTAGCAGATGCTCTTAATTGAGAAGATTCCTGTGCATAGGCATGAATAACTTCAGTTTAATTGGACTTTTACATGTGGATCTGATCTGTTATGCCTGACTTTATATTAGTTACACCAACAGAAATCATACCTTTACAGTTTATCTGGACAAACTGTTACTTCCATGACATTTCGATCCCGTGTTTATTCTCTTGCAGTTTACTAATTATATTTTATTCTTTTATTCTTTTCTATGTCTTTTATCCTTACATTCCTTTCTAAAATGTTTATTAAAACAAAAAAAAATCAAGTTATTAGTTAAAATGCATCCATTTTCACCTACACCCAATGGCACTGCCAGATCTTAGACAACTGTGGAATGGGATCATGGGAAAGTCTTGGAAACTGGATTTAGAAGGTGAAAGTCCTCAATTTAAAACCATTCATAGTTACAACAGCACTGAAAAATGTGGCTTATGACTGATCCTTGCACTTATGACTGTCACAGCATGGTCACATGATCCAAAATCTGGATGCTTGGCAACCTGCATGTATTTATGACAATTTCAGCACCTCGGGTATATATGAGCCACGGTGGCTAGAGTGCAGTACTTCAGGCTACTTCTGCTGGCTGCCTGCAATTTGGCAGTTCGAATCCCACCAGGCTCAAGGTTCACTCAGCCTTCCGTCCTTCCAAGGTGGGTAAAATGAGGACCCAGATTGTTGGGGGCAATTGGCTGACTCTATAAACCTCTTAGAATGGGTTGTAAAGCACTGTGGAGCAGTATGTAAGTATGAGTGCTATTGCTATTGCTATTTGTGATTTTCCCAGGCAGTTTTCGATAAGCAAAGTCAAGGGGAGTCAAATTTGCTTAACTACTGTATGATTCACAACTGCTGTGATTTGCTTAACAACCATGGCAAAGAATGTTGTAAATTTGGGCATGACTCACTCAACAACTGCCTTACTTAGCAATGCAAATTCTGGTCCCAATTATGGTCATAAACTGAGCACTCCCTATATGCAATAGACAAATCTTTGAATCAGTAATCTTTCCAAATGAAAGAAACCCAACTGTTGGTCCTCAGGGAATATATATAACTCTATAAGTCCTTCCACAGACAGCAGGAAACATATGTGAGCTGCACTGTGAGTTCCTGGTGCTAACTTTTGTCATTCAAGAACTGTTTGTTTGTTTGTTTGTTTGTTTATTGGGATTTCTATGCCGCCCTATCTTCCGAAGGACTCAGGGCGGCTTACAATAGTAAAAACAGAAAATACAAACTTTAAAAAAACTATTAAATCTAAAACCCCAACACTAGACCTAAAACCAGTTAAAACCCACAAACAAATTAGAACAAATTAAAACTATTAAAATCCCCTTCAGTCCAACCAATTCAGAGCTGTTTCTTATGGAACCCCAGCCCAGTGACTGAGAGGTTTCAAGACAAGGGTCTGTGTCTGATCATTGGATCACAAAAGTGGCTGGTATAATTTTAGAAAGTTAATAGAGGATTGTAGAAAGGAACGCCAATCTGAGATTTGGTTTGCTTCCTGCAAGACTGTAAACAGCTAGAAAGCATTAAAAGTAAGTTTTGAGTATAATCTCAGATCCAGCTTTAAAAGTCTTAGGTAAGTTCCAGAAACACTGCCTGCTTATGAGTATCAATGTAAAAGTCTATGGAGAGTCTCAGTCATCCAGGTCATAGTTGTTCCAAAGGTGATATTTTCAGGAGGCACCTGGACTTTCTTGTTTTTTCTTTGAAAACGCTTCACTTCTCATCCAAGAAGTTTCAAATGCAAATGGTTCCTGTAATCTGCAATTTTGGAAAAATAAATGAACAGATTTTCCAGAAAAATTGCAGATTACAGAAACCATTTGCACTTCACTTTGAGATGCAGACTGTTAAGTTTGCATGAAGAGGCAGACGTGGAGTGCTCAGCTCTTAAGTTTATTAGTGACTACAGCTCAGAATGGACCCGACTGGCTTTGCTGCGGCTGCTATTTATAGCCGGCAGCCCCAGCTGACAGCCAATCAGAGTGCAGGGTTTTCCCGCACTTTTTAAACCAATCATCTCCAACACTTTACAAGAACAATTCAAACTAAACCAATGATTTCAAACACTGCATACATAACACCCCTCCCCACTAGGTTCAGTCCATACTCAAAACCCCATCTATCTAATGTATTCTTTTAAATAGGTGGGGCTCTTATGTGTACGTTGAGACTTACGTGGTTCAGGTGTTTTAGGGTTCTCACCTTGTGAGGAAGGAAATGTGTCTGTTGACATTTCCTTACTTGGACTTCTAGTACTGGTAGAACCTGTTTGGTTACTACAACCTGGTCTTTCCTCCCAATCCATCTCCAACCCAATGTCAGCACCTAAATCACCTAAGTGATGTGCAATCTTCCATTTGTGAAAATGGTTGTTGGCACTGTGACAGGTTTTGGAATGGTTCCTGTAGTGTTAGCTCGTTACACCTGGGGTTGATTCTTGCTTGCTAATTACTCTCATAATCCTCCCCTTTCCCCCTAGAAGAGGCAGTAGGTATGGGGACCAGAGAGGAGCAAAGGCGATGCTCCTGAGGTAATGTGGATCTTAACTAATCAATGTGCCTGCTCCAGAGGACACCATCTTCCGTTTGTACCCTGTAAGACCTGGGGCCTGTGATTTGGGTTATCTCAGCAGGAATCCATAATGGTTCACCCATAAGGTTCTTAGCATAAACAGAATCACCCACAGTGAATGTGCAAATTTTGCTAGTGGAATCTAGTGGTGCATTGGGTGCGTAAGTGGGATGAAGGCGGTCAAGGGGGGACCTGAGTTTCCTACCCATCAACAATTCAGCTGGGGTTAAGTTGGTTGAGGGGTTGGGAGTGATATGCTGGACACTGAGTAGTTTTTCAACTTTCTCAGTGATGTCCCCTGGACCCAACTGCTGAAGTTTTTCCTTGGTAAATCATACCATGCGTTCAGCCTGGCCGTTAGCCGAAGGATGCCCAGGGGCTGTCAGGGAATGTCTGATACCCTGCTGTGCTAGATATGATTCAAAAAGGTTGGATGTAAATTGAGGACCATTGTCAGAAACAAGCACATCAGGTAACCCATGAGTTACAAAAAGCTTTTTAAGCTGTTTGATGACAGCATCAGCTGTGGTGGATGCCATAGGGATAACCTCTAGCCATTTTGAATATGCATCTACTGTAACAAGGAAAGTGTGCCCTCTGGTAGGGCCAGCAAAATCAATGTGAATCCTGGACCATGGGCCCCTAGGACATTCCCATTCCTGTGTGGGGGTGAGAGGTGGGGCAGGCCTGACTACCTGACAGTTGGGACAAGATGCAACCCAGTTTTCAACCATTTTGTCAATACCTGGCCACCATACGTAACTCCTGGCCAATTCCTTCATTCTGACAATTCCAGGATGACCCTCATGTAACATTTCCAAAACCTCTTTTTGTAGTTTTGCAGGAATAACCATCCTGTTACCCCACAAAATACATCCTCTTAATACAGATAATTCAGTTTGCCTGGATTTAAAAGGTTGGGCAAGGTGAGGTAGATCTTGAAGAGGCCAACCTTTCTTAATCCAGCCTATAACAGGAGCCAATAAAGTGTCTTTGGCAGTCTCTCTGGCAATTTCAGCAGCATGTACTGGAAGCTTGGCAACAGTTTCTAGAAAAAATGTGTGAGTCTCAGGAACAGGGTCCTCAATGTGTGAAGGAAGTGGGCAGCGACTCAAAGCATCTGTGTGCCAAATGTCTTTACCAGGTCTGTGGATCAGTTTGTATGAATAAGCAGCAAGAAATTCAGTCCATCTCAGCATTCTTGGTGACAGGATCGTGGGCGTTGGTTTGTCTCCTGCTACAATGCCTAAAAGAGGTTTGTGACCTGTGACAATAGTAAATGTTCTCCCATATAGATACTCATGGAATTTCTTGACAGCTGCTACAATTGCCAAACTTCCTTGTCCAGTTGGCTGTAATTTCTCTCTGCTTTGGTCAAAGTGCGAGAGTAAAATGCAATGGTTGCCTTCTGAGGTAGAAACATATGATAGAAGTTAATGAGTCCCAAGAATGCTTGCAAATCTGTTTTGCATTTTGGCCTGGGGGCTTTTTTGATTGTCTGAACTTTGGCCTCTGTGAGTTGGATGCCATGTTTATCAATCATGTAACCCAAGAATTCCACTTTATCTGTTCTAAGTGTGCATTTTTTTCTTTGACTTTTAACCCCGCTTTTTTGAATCTGATTAAGACTTCTCTGAGTCTCTCGTGTAACTGAGTGTCATTTTCAGCAGAAATTAAAACGTCATCAAAATAGGGCACCACCCCTGGCAACCCTTGTAGCATCCTTTCCATAAGGCTTTGGAAGATGCCTGGTGCCACGCTTACTCCAAATTGCAACCTTTTGCATTTGAAGGCACCTCTATGGGTCACAATGATTTGGGCTTCTGCAGTGGCATCATCATCTGTTAACTGTTGATATGCCTGTGCCAAGTCCAATTTGGCAAAAACTGTGCCCCCTCCAAGAGAATGTAATAAATGATGCACTACTGGAACTGGATATGCGCTCTGTTGTAGCGATGGTTCAATGTCCCCTTGTAGTCTCCACAGATTCTCACAGACCCATCAGTCTTGACTGGTGTCACTATGGGTGTCTCCCACCTGGAGTGGTCAGTGGGCTCTAAAACCCCTTGGGCTATTAGTTTATCTAATTGTGCATCAATTTTTTCCTTTAAGGCAAATGGAACCCTTCTGGGTTTTAAACGAATTGGTTGTACCTTGGGATCTAGGTTAAAGGTGATAGGGGTCCCCAAGTACTTGCCTAATCCGTCGCTGAAGACCTCTGGAAACTCAGACTTCAAGGCCTCTTCCCATTCAGTGTTGCTCACATGATTGATGCCAGTCACCTCGATGCCCAGCGGGTTGAACCATTCAAGGCCCAGCAGACTTGGGCAATCCTTGTCCACGATGGTCAATAGTAGGTGCTTGGTGTGGCCCTTGAATTTCACGTTGAATTCTCTTGTTCCAACTACTGGAATCTTGTTCCCTTGGTAGTCTTTAAGAGTCAATGCTTGCTTCTTGAAATGATTCTTCTGGATGTTAGGAACTAGTCTGTGACACCATAGATAGGTAAGAGCCTGAGTCCACTTCCATTTGGCAAGGCCTTCCTTCAATAAGTACCTTGACATGCACTTTTCTGCTTTTTAAAGGGGAAGAATGACCAATAGTTACTGTTTGATGAGTTTCATTCTTCCCATTTGCTTCTGTACTGCACCCCATTTTCTCACTGAGGTTGTTAGGTTTGAAGTCTTTGTCTTTGCTTGCAGAAAACTTCCTTCTGTTGGGTGGAGTTCTGGATGATTTGCAGACTCTTGCTAGGTGTCCTCTTTTTTCACAACGGAGGCAAATGGTTTCTAGAAACTTGCATTCAGTGTGGGGGTGGCTTCCCCCACAACCTCTGCAGTAAAAATCTTGCCTCTTTCTTCCCAGGTCTTTCTTTTTCCACTCCATTCTGAGTCTGTAAATTCCTTCCTCCACCTCACTGCAATCTGACTCAGAATCTAGTTCCTCACAATGATTTGTGGTGGACTTTTCCACATCAGAATGGCTCGTGGCCTTGTTAATCTTCTTCATGGCTGCTGCTGAGGACTTGGTAGCTTCTGCTGAAGAGGCTTCTTCTATTGCTTCTTTCAGCGTGATCTTAGGTTTCATTAATAACTTGCTCTGTAGCACCTTGTCTTTAAGGCCTAAAATGAAACGATTGCGCACTTTTGGAACTATCAATGTAAAAAGAAAGCTGGAATAGTGGTCCTGAGTGGTCAACCCATCTGCATAAAATATCATCTGAACACGTTACCCAAAAGAGCATTATTTTAAAAAAAGCACTTACATCTAAATACATAGTTTATAAACCAGGGAAATGCATATAAAATAACACTGTCAGGGAAATTCTAAATTCTAAAAACCACATACATTAGGCAATATTCAAACAGTATGCAATAGTTTCATATATTGGGGAAAGTTGCTAAAATAAGCAAAGAGTTTTTGGATTTTTAGAGGGGGGTGGGGTGGAAGATATTCCTTTGATTAAAAATCCATTTTGAAATAGACAAATTGGAGGAATGCCCATTCTAGCACAGATTTGTCATACAAAGCAGATTTATTTTTATTTAAACAGCCTTAGTCAAGAGCTCATATCTGTGACCAGAAACTTCTGAATGAGACTTTGGGGGAAAAGTACCTTCCCCAAGAGCACATTCTGTTCTGAGGAGAAATGGAATCCAGACAACACTGTCTGCAATTTGACACCCTCTACCATATTTTCCTGTGACTGCTTTTATCTTTCAAAGGAAACATTGAAAGATACAGTATTAAGAAAAGACAGAATAGCTGCCCAATTCCTTCTAACTTATTATTTGTTTGTAAGCACACCGATGCTTCGAATGTTACAAACATTTGTTGAGAAAGAAAAATGACTGTCACTGTTTTTTCCCCTCCTCCCCCAGTTTCCTTTGCACATTTTTAAAAGCTAGTTATTTGGCATTTGGAAACTTGATTCATCTGATCTATTCTCAGCTTTCGATGGAAAACAAACTGATGTGGAGACCCGAGAGATTTCAGTTTGAGGGATCCTTGGGGCTCTCTGAGTTGATGGTTTCATTACCAAACTAGGCAACGGCACCCCACAGTTCAACCTTGAGGTGCAAATCTTCTCTTCCGGCAGATTTCAATTTCTGTTTGGGATACTGACATCCAAGCAGTTTGCCATAAATATGGAGCAGGAAGTCCCTTTCGTGGTTGTTTTGTGCAGGCTATAGGTCTGATCTTATGCAAGAGTGGATATGTTGAGTCAGCATTAATTGGTTAGACCCCTTTAGACTGCCATTCATTTGATCAAACAAAAAGCACCATGGTACATTAATGGTATTGATATCTACAGGGAAGAGTAACAAGGATGATTAGAAAACTGGAGGCTAAAACATACAAAGTATGGTTTCAGGAACTGGGTATGTCTAGTTTAATGAAAAGAAGAACTAGGGGTGACATGATAGCAGTGTTCCAATATCTAAGGGGCTGCCACAAAGAAGAGGGAGTCAAACTATTCTCCAAAGCTCCTGAGGGCAGGACAAGAAGCAATGGATGAAAACTAATCAAGAGAGAAGCAACCTAGAACCAAGGAGACATTTCTTGACAATTAGAACAGTTAATTGTGGTGGGACTCATCTCCGGGGGCGATGAGTCTGCCTATCGAGATGAGGTGGACCGGTTGCTTTTGTGGTATGGAGACAATAACTTGGTCCTCAACACCAATAAGACCAAGGAGCTTATAGTGGACTATAGAAAAAACAGATCAGACATCCAGCCCTTGCTTATCAATGGAAAGAGCCTTGGTGGTGCAGGCTGTTAAACACCTAGCACATAGCTCCAGCTGCCTGCAATTAGTGCAGGCTCGAATCCCACCAGGCTCAAGGTTGACTCAGCCTTCCATCCTCCCGGGGTAGGTAAATTGAGGACACAAGATTGTTGGGGGCAATAAGCTGACTTTGTAAAAATGCCGCTTGGGGGGTGGCCAAAAGCCCTAGTAATAAGCAGGCATATACAATAGAATGAAGGCTATTGCTGAGGACATTGGGTTGTGCTCCAAAGATTGTGTCAGCCCTCGTCTCCAGAGAAGGGCGGCATATAAATGTGAATTTTTTAAAAAAATGGAGGCTGAGTGGAGCAAGTGGCCAGTTTTAAGTTTCTGGGTGTTACCATAAAAGAGGACCTGACCTGGGGTGCTCACATTGCAGCACTGGTCAAAAGGGCCCAGCAGAGATTATACTACCTGAGACTTCTCAGGAAACAACAACTGAATGAAAAACTGCTGGTGACCTTCTACCACTGCACTATAGAGAGTATTTTAACATACTGCACCTGTGTATGGTTTGCCAATTGCAAAGTGGCAGATAGGACAGCACTCCAGAGGGTTAATGTCATTGCCAGAGGATCACTGGTTGCCCTCTCCACTCTTTGGAAGAGCTTTATAGCTCCTGCTGCCTAAGAAAGTTCAAAACATTCTCAAAGAGCCATCTCATCCTGGGAACCCTTTTTTTGAACTATTACCATCTGGCAGACGGTACAGGATAATAAAAACAAGGACAAATAGGCTGAAAAACAGCTTCTATCCCAGGGCAGTAGCTCTTTTGAATTCTGCTGTATAGTGCAGTGTTGGTGTAGTGTCGGGGGTTTTCAATTTAATGTGTGGAGTGTGAAGGATGTGTGTTTGTGTTTATTTCATGGTCATGGTCATGATGTGCACTGAAGATGGTGTTTGATTTCATTGTACGAGGTGCAATGACAATAAAGTAAACTAACTAACTAATCAGTGAAACAACTTGCCTTCCAAAAAATGAGGGTGCTCCAACACTGGAGATTTTTAAGAAGAGATTGGACAACCATTTGTCTGAAATAGTATAAGGTTTCATGCCTAAGCAGAGGGTCAGACTAGAAGACCTCCAAGATTCTGTTGTTCAGTTGTTGGCTTGCTTCTCCGTGCTAAGGGTCAGTTGTTCCTTTTAGATTCCTAAAAATAATGCCGTTCCAGGGTATTTGAAGGTTTGCCTTCCACCATGTTGACTCCATATGGCTCACTTCTATGTGGCCCAACAGCTGAGGAGTCTTCTTAGACATTTTCATCACTGGCTGTTTGGTAATTAGTGGGAACACATTAGTGTTTTCCTTATGGCCACCCTCAAAATACAGCAATCCTTTTCCTGGATGTTTTTTTCCTTCATAATTTTTCATTTAAGAAGCATTTGGCTTCTGTTCTGTTTGGGGGGGGTGCTGCCTTTATAACAGCCCCCTTGGAATTTTAATGAAGCGCTGCTGTTATATTTTATTAGTTGGATTTATTTCATTATGCTACAATTAACTCCACTGATTTTAAAGATCGTAATTCATTCTGAGTACTCTTTGCGGCCGGGTAAGATAGGCCAAAATTCCAAATAAATGTCCAGCATATCTATTTTGTTGCTGATTGAAATTTTCAAGAGAATTGACAACCCACACATTGTAAAAAGAGACAACTGCCTTTCCAGGTGGCTCAGGATGGCCCATCGCTTGATTTTAAAGCAATTACACGTTATCACCGATCAATACTTTAAAGATAAACAGAAATTAAATCCCAACATTGCAAGCCATATGGCTATAGCCAACTGAGGTGTACACAGTGACAGACTTCCAAGTTCTGGAGCAAAACTCTTGTTAAAAGGCTGCTTGTAATTGTTCAAAGCTCAGGAAAAAGAAGCTCAAGTTTGCCTTATCTACTGGAAGCCATGCTGTAGCACTAGTGGTGGGATTCAAATTTTTTTTACTACCGGTTCTGTGGGTGTGGCTTGGTGGGCCTGGCAGGGGAAGAATACTGTAAAATCTCCAGTCAGAGGTGGTATTTTCCGGTTCTCTGAACTATTCAAAATTTCCACTACCGGTTCTCCAGAACTGGTCAGAACCTGCTGAATACCATCTCTGTGTAGCACCCTAAAACCACTGACTCTGAGTATTCTGAGCTTCTGTATAGATAGTCCTTGATGTAGGACCACAAATGAACCCAAAATTTCTGTTGCTAAGCAAAACATTTGTTAAGTGCATTTTTGCCTCATTTGATGACCTCTCTTGCCACCATTGTTAAGTGATTCACTGCAGTTGTTAAGTTAGCAACATGGTTGTTAAGTGAGCTTAGCTTTCCCATTGACTTTGCTTGCAACCTGCAACCTGCAACCATCATAAATACGAGTCAGTTGCCAAGCACCTGAATTTTGATCACATGACCATGGGGATGCTGCAACAGTCGTAAATGTGAAAAATGGTCATAAGTCACTTTTTTCAGTGTAACTTTGAACAAACTGTGGTAAGTCGAGGACAGCCTGTATTCAAACAAGTGCTTTGGGGTTCAGTGTTGAGCCGTATATTAAGTTAACTGTCTTATACAATATCCTCTATAACTGTCTGGTTTGGTTCTGAAACCCAACAGGACAGATACAGACTTCAGAGGATAATTAGGATGGCAGAGAAAAACAATTACTACCAACCTGCCTGCCATCAAGGACCTGTATACTGCATGAGTCAAAAAGAGGGCTGTGAAAGTATTTACAGACCCCTCACATCCCGGACATAAACTGTTTCAACTCCTTCCCTCAAAATGACGCTATAGAGCCCTGCACACCAGAACAACTAGACACAAGGACAGTTTTTCCCCAAAAACCATCACTCTGCTAAACAAACAATTCCCTCAACACTGTTCAAATACTACAAAGTCTGCCCTACTATTACTGTTAATATTCTCATCACTCCTTATCACCCATCCCCTCCCACTTGTGACACTATGACTGTAACTTTGTAGCATGTATCCTCACGATTTATATTGACTGTTTCCTAGTATGATTTGATTGCTTATTGTACCCTATGACTATTATTAAGTGTTGTACCTGATGATCTAATACATATCGATTTTACAGAAGACGATGTTGAAAAAGCACTACGCAATCTAAAACCATCTCTATCTATTGGACCAGACAGAATATGTGCTACTTCTTAAAAAAGCTATCCACTGCCATAGCTGAACCTCTAAGCATAATCTTTGAAAAATCTTTCAGGACCAGCTCCTTAACAAAACTATGATCACAAAACACAGTCATCCCCATCTTCAAAAAGGGAGACCCCAGGCCTAGTTGAAAGTTACAGACCAATCTCTTTATGCTGCGTCACCTGTAAAGTCATGAAATCAATTATTAACCAATCCATTATCCTCCAGTTAGAGACAAACAACCTACTCTCTAATAAACAATTTGGTTTCAGAAAAAAACTATCCTGTAATCTGCAACTCTTACACCAAAAAAACATATGGACTACACAACTCGATCAGGGCAAAGCAATAGACGCAATCTACATAGACTTCTGTAAAGCCTTTGACTTAGTGGTACACGACAAACTACTCCTAAGACTAAAATCTTATGGTATCTCTGGACACCTGCATAACTGGATAGAAGCATTCCTGTCAAACAGACAACTAATGGTCAAAATTGGGAGCGTCCTATCAAATTCTGTACCTGTCAACAGTGGTGCTCCCCAAGGCAGTGTTCTAGGCCCAATCTCTTCATACCCTACATAAATGACCTCTGTGATCATATTAAGAGCAACTGTGTTTTCTTCACTGATGATGTAAAGCTATTCAACACCACAGACAATACTGCTACCCTTCAAAAAGACCTTGACTATGTATCAGAATGGTCAAACAAATGGCAACTTCAAATCTCAACAAATAAATGCTCTGTCTTACAAATTGGCAAAAAAAATCAGAAAATAAAATACAGGCTGAATAATCAAGACCTTGTTGATGATCCAAACTCTGTCAAGGATCTTGGAGTACTCATCTCTAATGATCTAGGTGCTACAGCCCACTGTAACTACATAGCCAAAAAAAGCATTAAGAGTTTTTAACCTAATCTTACGTAGCTTTTTCTCTGGTAATA
The DNA here is from genome assembly GCA_009733165.1 of Naja naja. Lineage (NCBI taxonomy): Eukaryota > Metazoa > Chordata > Lepidosauria > Squamata > Elapidae > Naja > Naja naja. The sequence goes on from CM019149.1 coordinate 209,245,674, forward strand.
TTACACTATTAACTAGAGCATACAAAACTTTTGCTAGACCAATTATCGAATGCATCTCATCAGTCTGGAACCCACATTATGTATTTGAAATTAACACAGTTGAGAAAGTCCAGAAATATTTCACAAGAAGAGTTCTCCACTCCTCTACTCATTGTAGAATACCTTATGCCACCAGGCTTGAAATTCTAGACCTAGACAACCTAGAACTACACTGCCTTCGGTCCGATCTAAGTATAGTATATAAAATCATACATTGCAATGTCCTACCTGTCAATGAATACTTCAGCTTCAACCATAACAATACAAGAGCACACAATAGATACAAACTCAAGGTTAACTGCACCAAACTGCACCAAAGGAAATACGACTTTAGCAACAGAGTGGTCAATGTCTGGAATACCCTACCCGATTCTGTGGTTTCTTCCCCAACCCCCCAAAACTTTAACCGTAGACTGTCTACTATTGAGCTCACCCCTTTCCTAAGAGGTCTGTAGGGGGCATGCATAAGTGCACCAACATGCCTACCTTCCCTGTCCTATTGATTATTTTTATTTTTATTATATGTATCCATTCCAGGTATTCATAACTATGTTTATACTTATACCTATTATCTTGTAAGCAATTGACAAATCAAATAAATAAATAAATAAATAAAAATGATTCTTGACTCTTGATAAAAGTGTCTTTTCTTTTATGTATACTGAGAGCATTTGCACGAAGACAAATTCCTTGTGTGTCTAATCACACTAGGCCAATAAAGAATTCTATTCCATTCCATTCTATTCTATCCCATCAACTCTTTGGCATTAGAACAGAGGTCTTCAAGATTGATAGCTTTAAGACTTGTGAACTTCAACTCCCAGAATTGATCTGCCAGTCATGTTAGCTCAGGACTTCTGGGAGTTGAAGTCCACAAGTCTTAAACTTGCCAAGTTTGAAGACCCTTGTATTAGAGTAATGTATTATGTCTGGTGAGGACCAGAATGGAGAAAATTAAACTCCCTCTCCCTGAACTATATTCATGGAGACATCTGGGAGCACGATGGTGCCTTTTTAAAGGAATTATCCTATTCAGCCCCTCCTCTTTCAGATTTCACACTACACAAATGCCGTCAGCCAAACTAGGTCACCTGCTGTGGATTCAGTTACTCTATGGAAAATGCTTGATGCTCTCACCCATTCATATGCACAATGGAGCATTTGCCCCTGATGAAGGGTCTCCCATCTCTCAATGAGCCCAATCATCTTAAATAGCTTAGTTAACTATAGGCAGGATGAGAGAAACTCAAGAGGGAAAAAGATGATGCCACCTCTGGCCCCTCCCTTGCTCTGTCAGCAAATAAAGGTTTTTAAAGATTCCCATGGCTGCCAATCTGGCTTCCATTCTGAGCGGTGGTTTAGAGTTTCACTAATAAATCAAAATTAATTCCTTTGCTATTTTTCTTCTTCTTTGTATTACAGTTGAACTCCCCTTTCCTACATTTTAATGGGCTCGTACTGAAAGCAGGTGAGGTGAAGGAATGGTCTTTTTACCTGGCTAACAAGCTCCTATTACTGTTAATGGACATCCTAACAATCTGGAGAACAAAGGTGGAGAGCTGTGCATATCACTATACGGGCAAGGGCCAGACCATCTGCAAATTGAAACACAAAATTTGCTTTGCATTCTCACATTTGGAAGGGGTTCTTTAAATGCATCTGGGGAGAAAGCCCCAAACATCAGGCAAAGAGAGAGAAGGAGAGAAAGGAAAGAGGCCAGTGGATTTAACTACCCAGATTCAAATGCACACAGAAGACATATCAAAGAACAAAGGATTGACGTGAATGATAAGACTATGAAATAAATTAAACTATAAGATGCAGAAATGAAAGATGGGCCTAAGATGAAGCAGTCTAGCAATCTTACAAGGAGGAGCAAACAGGAAATAAAAGAAAGCTGACCTCAGATAAAGAGAAAGTGGGCTTTCTAAGGCACGCTAGAGAGTATCTGTAGAACAGAAACAGGTATCTAAAGAAAATAGCTGTTTTGCATCGGAGATGTCATGTCACTCTACTTCTGCTACAAATAAGTTTACATCTTTGAATTGGTAAAACAATATAAAATTCCACACACAGCAATAGCAGACCATCGAAATTATGTTTGTAACAGTGCAGCGAATGTGACTATTTGGCTAACAGAAGATCAGAATTTCACAACAACAAAAACCTTATCCTATCAGTGTCTCAGTTGCAGATGATAGAAACACCTTTAACAAGGTGTTTGAATTAGGTACCAGGAGGGAAGGGAATTGGTAGGGATGCAATTGTGTCAGGTTATAAGTCAAGGAGAAAAGAAAGTTCTCCAGCTCACAACGAAGAGCTGCTAGTAGACCTCATTAGACAGGTAATTAAGGGTGATAATTAGCACTTGAAGTCTTCAAGAACCAGAATCAGCCACTCATTGCAAGTTTAATGGCATAACAATGGACTGAGAATCATGCTTTCACTGATGAAAGTCAGACTTCTAAAAAGAGAATCAACTTGTGGTCTTTCTAAAGCTTGGTTCTAACTCTAACTAGGTAAAGATAAAGGTTCCCCTCACACATACTTGCTAGTCATTTCCAGCTCTAGGGGGCAGTGTTCATCTCTGTTACAAAGCCAAAGAGCCAGCGCTGTCCAAAGATATCTCTGTGGTCATGTGGCTGGCATGACTAAATGCCGAAGGCACACACAAGTAAAATGAACCACTGATCTGCCGACCCTTCCGATCGACAAGTTCAGCATCTTAGCCACTGAGCCACATGTTCCTGACTTAATGGGATAGCTCTTACTTAGTAACTGCCAAAGATTCCATATTTTATCATCTTCTGTATGCATCCCTAAAGAGTCGCTGCAAGACAGGCCCAGAACTCTAGAGAATCCAGACTAGGTGGACCAATGATGCAAGTGAATACAGGGTGACCTCTCATGTTCACATAGATTCCACAAAATAAAGAGTGAAAGTGTGCTGTTGAAAGGGATCTGCCATTCATTTCAAGGTACATGTGGACTTTAACCCTATACTTGATCATCGTGGTCAATACTGGTGGAACAGAGAGACCGATCAGAGATACATTTAAATTAGGAAGTGTTTTTCAGAAGCCACATTTGGCTACATGGCCTAGTTTAGTGGTAGCATATGAACAGAATAATCTACATCTTCAGCTATAATGAGCTGTTCTTCAGCCTAACAGATAGGCTGGGTGACATCATTATCAGCAGATGGATTATCAGATAATAGAGGTTGTGCCAACATCTTCTGGAACTCTTAATCAATGTAGCTATTGCTTTTATAGATTAAATTTCAGGTTGTTTGCCAGTTTGCATGCTTCCTCTCATCACCCTGCTCCACTCTTTCCCATACACATAAATCATTTCAATAAAATAAAAGTAAGCATTAATAATATTTAAAAATTAAAGCTAAGTATTTCTCAATCACCAAAGTACCATGGAGAAACATTCTCAGACAATGTGATGCTCATCCAGTGATAAAGAAGAACCAACTTCAAGTATATTTCATATTATTCATTGATGCCTTGGAAAAATTTTTAAGTGACATGCTGTAACACAACTACCAGAATACAAAATTATTGCAAAATCATAGCAAAACCAAAACACAAGTAAAACTTCCTTAAACTAAATTAAAAAGCAACATTGGAATCCAGCAAAACCTGATGTATCATCTTTCTAAATATTTGGTAACTCTGGAATTTATCAGGCAATTGTTAGGGGAGGAGTTATTAATAGGCAAATTGAATCCAGACGATGAAGAAGTTAGGAAGATTCATATAAGTAGATAGTAATCAAATGTAAATATGTCAAACATATGTGAACTAAGCCTTAGAAGTGACAGTAGAGCTTACTTGTGTGAAGAGCAAAGACACACTATGTATATCATACCAAAACTGTAATTTAACTGCTTTGAGAAGGGGAGAAAGGCTGAAATGATATATTTATTAAAAATAAAACACAACAGTTCAATTTCAAGAGGTTTTTCAAGAGACCATTTTTAACCATGAAGACAAGCTCCTTCATTTTGAGGCGAGGAAGCACTCTTATCCCTCAAGAAACCAGTTATAATTCTCTGATTAATCCTTGATTAATCTCTGCTCACATTTTTCAGCAAGAGTACCATTTCCCAAACAAACAAACTTCATCAATGTTTTAGCACAGATCGTGACAGCCATCCATGGCAATAATTTAATAGATATACCAATGGGCTACATTCCCTTTTTCGGCCTACCTATGGTTCTTCATGTACAGGCTTACTGCAGGATTTCTGAGGGAAGCACTGAGATCAGCAGCTATCAAAATAACCATTTTTTTTGTCAAAACAGTGCCTCTGCCTCCTTTAACTTTGTGGACAAACAGAAGGCTTTTCATGTCATTCAAAACAAATGGCAGAGAATTTTGATGTTTCCCTGAAAAAGCATATGATGCTGGCACCCATCCCATCAATATTCTGTGTATCTATATTACAGCCCATCCCCCAAAATAACCAAAACTTCTTATGTCCAAACTGCAGTCTACATTCTTGGCATCTGATGAGGCTTAAGAAAATGGGAAGATGAACTGTACAATGCTTGACAAACTGCAGGGCTTATCTAACTTAGTATGTTGTTTGCATATACTACAAGCCACATATTAAGTTAGTCATACATACTAACAATCTGTGACAATAAAAGTGCCTGCTGAAAAGGCAGAGATGTGCTTGAAAACATGAGGAAGAGATTTGGGGTCATTTGAAGGAAGGTCCCCTGGAGACTTTAGACCAATCAATCTACCTGTAGCTCTGCAGAACTGCAGCAAACAAAATGAATGTTAGCAATATGGGATGCGAACATACACTGCAAATCAAAGGTTTGATGTTAGTCATGTTCACACTGTAATAGAAATGCTGATACAATCCTAGCAGAGATGCCTGCACGAGAAGGTGATGTGTGTGCACAAACTGAATTAGGGTATCCAAGAAGGCACTCAGAGCCCGTTGCTCACAAAGAGGTTAAAAACAAAGAGCTCTGAATCAGGCTGAATGACTTAATACGCTCTACGCTGACTCAAATGCAAAGGGAATGAAATCTTTATTCTGGCTCGGCGTTTGTTCTTTACATTTCAAAAACTGAAGGAAAGCAATCAAATCCATGGAGTTTTCTTCTTCAATGAGTTCTATTACAAAAACTCAGTTGGTTCAGGATTTATTGATCAGGATCAAGAATGAACTTCACAAACTCATACCAATGAGCTAACTGGTTGTAAAACCATATAAGATCATTGTGGCTCAGAATTTATCAGATTTTCCCCCTTAGGCTGTGTTCCTGCTTAACTTTTTCACTTCCAGCTGGTTGCCCTCCCTGGATAATTTCACCAGTAATAATATATCTTCTACAAAGAATATGTACATGGAACCGTTGAGGTTCCTTAGATAATGACCACAGGATGATACCCTTTCAGGTTTTCTTAGCCATGGGGACATAGACATTTCAGAGGTGAGAGGAACAACATTCAAAGGGCTGTATTTTATTCTTTAAAAGGTTGAATTTCCCAAATGGAAAATATATTTTAAATGCAACAATTTTTGATAACTTTGTATACCTCATTAGGAGTTCTACAGCATTGCTACCTACCCAAGAAAAGGATTCGTATCTTTGGCATGCATATCTGGCTCATATTTAGAAAAAAAAATCACAGGATGTCCTGAAGCAGTGAGCTGGCCAGGTGTGTATTTGCTCTTTTCATGAGATACCCAGTACAGTTGCACAACTCCCAAGCTTCCTGTGACTAGAGTACAGGTGAAACTTGAAAAATTAGAATATCGTGCAAAAGTTCATTTATTTCAGTAATGCAACTTAAAAGGTGAAACTAATATATGAAATAGACTCGTTACATGCAAAGCAAGATAGTTCAAGCCGTGATTTGCCATAATTGTGATGATTATGGCTTACAGCTCATGAAAACCCCAAATCCACAATCTCAGAAAATTAGAATATTGTGAAAAGGTGCAATATTCTAGGCTCAAAGTGTCCCACTCTAATCAGCTAATTAAGCCATAACATCTGCAAAGGGTTCCTGAGCCTTTAAATGGTCTCTCAGTCTGGTTCAGTAGGAATCACAATCATGGGAAAGACTGCTGACCTGACAGTTGTGCAGAAAACCATCATTGACACCCTCCCTCAAAAGGTAATTGCAAAGGAAGTTGGATGTTCCCAAAGTGCTGTATCAAAGCACATTAATAGAAAGTTATGTGGAAGGGAAAAGTGTGGAAGAAAAAGTGCACAAGCAGCAGGGATGACCGCAGCCTGGAGAGGATTGTCAGGAAAAGGCCATTCAAAAGTGTTGGGGACTTTCACAAGGAGTGGACTGAGGCTGGAGTCAGTGCATCAAGAGCCACCACACACAGACGGATCCTGGAAATGGGCTTCAAATGTCGTCAGAAGCGTCTTACCTGGGCTAAAGAAAAACAGACCTGGTCTGTTGCTCAGTGGTCCAAAGTCCTCTTTTCTGATGAGAGCAACTTTTGCATCTCATTTGGAAACCAAGGACCCAGAGTCTGGAGGAAGAATGGAGAGGCACACACTGCAAGATGCTTGAAGTCCAGTGTGAAGTTTCCACAGTCTGTGTTGATTTGGGGAGTCATGTCATCTGCTGGTGTTGGTCCACTGTGCTTCATTAAGTCCAGGGTCAATGCAGCTGTCTACCAGGAGATTTTGGAGCACTTCATGCTTCCTTCCAGACGAGCTTTATGGGGATGCTGACTTCATTTGGCACCTGCCCACACTGCCAAAAGCACCAAAACCTGGTTCAGTGACCGTGGGATTACTGTGCTTGATTGGCCAGCAAACTCGCCTGACCTGAACCCCATAGAGAATCTATGGGGCATTGTCAAGAGAAAGATGAGAGACATGAGACCGAACAATGCAGAAGAGCTGAAGGCCGCTATTGAAGCATCCTGGTCTTCCATAACACCTCAGCAGTGCCACAGGCTGATAGCTTCCATGCCACGCCGCATTGAGGCAGTAATTGCTGCAAAAGGGGCCCAAACCAAGTACTGAGTACATATGCATGCTTGTACTTTTCAGAGGCCCAATATTGTTCTATGCACAATCCTTGTTTTATTGATTGTGTGTAATATTCTAATTTTCTGAGATTGTGGATTTGGGGTTTTCATGGGCTGTAAGCCATAATCATCACAATTATGACAAATCACAGCTTGAACTATCTTGCGTTGCATGTAATGAGTCTATCTCATATATTAGTTTCACCTTTTAAGTTGCATTACTGAAATAAATGAACTTTTGCACGATATTCTAATTTTTCGAGTTTCACCTATATTTATTGTATTTTCTATACCTTCTCATTGGTGCTGACTCCTGGCAATTGCTACCAACAATCCCTGCAGTTTTCTTGGATGCATTTTAGGAAGTGGTTTGCCGTCCTGCCTAAAGCTGAGAGAGAAGGATTGGTCTCAAGTCATCCACCTGGCTTTATAACTAAGGAAGGACTAGAATTCATGGTCTCCTGGTTTCTAGTCTGGTTCTGGTGCTCTGGCCTGGCTCTGGTGCACCACTGCAGTACAACTGACCTAGAGGCATGGCAGGGCTCAAATAAGCAGGCAGGAGCTTCCTTTTCCCTATCTGTCTATAACCTTCTGAGCTTAAAATCAATCCTTCAAGGAAAACCAGTCTTTGCTTTAGAAGTATAAATCCAGCTGCTCTCAGCCTAGTGAACTCTTCCCTTCTCTGCACCCAGCACTCTTCCTTCGCTTGCTTGTTTCTAGTCCGATCCCCTGGTTGACGCCGGAGAACTTATACCAAATTGTTGTGCTATCTATTTTTGAAAACCTCCAGCAATGGAGTCCCCACAATTCCAGGAAGCAAGTTGATCCATTGGTTAATTGTCCTCACTGTCAGGAAATTTCCTCCTTAGCTCTAGGTTGGATATCTCATTAACAAGCTTCTACTTCTACTCCTTGTCCTGCCCTCTGGGGCTTTGGAGACAAAGTTCTCTTATCTGAAATAGTAGAAGATAGTTGTAAGGTTTAAATCTTCTGTTTGATAGACTAGCAGACCTACTGTAGCTCCCTTAACTTTCACCATAGGATTTAGCTCCCAGGCCCCTTATCATGTTTGTTGCTCTCTGCACACTCTCTGGAATCTCAGAATCTTTTCTGTATTGCGTTGACCAGGATTGTACACATTATTCTAAATGTGGCCTCATTTGTGCAATATAAAGCAGTATTATTGCTTCATGTGATCTTGATGCTATCCCTGTGTTGACACAGCCTAGGACTGCATTGGTTTGTTGTTGTTGTTTTTCTGGCAGTTGCAGCACGCTGCTGGTTCATACTTAAGCTAGGATCACATCCCAAGTAAGACAGAAGATGCTCAGTCCACTTGGGCATTGCAAATCCCACCACAGTGGAGGGAGACAAAGTGGGTGGTGTGTCTCTTTGTCCTTCAAAGAAGCACCTGGCATGAGAAGAGGGAGCTTTTGCACCTGGTGCAATGGGTTACCCTAAGTTTTGCATAATAATGGATAAGAGGCAGTGTCTAGTTTTGCTATGCGGAGAAGCAGGGGTAGCAGAAAAGTTTTGCCTTCCCATTTAGGCATGCTTCGTTTGGAGTAATGATTGCAAACCAGCCGTGGAAATTACAAATGCTCTCCTGCTCACTATTATTTTCCAGCATCTCCAGTGAATCGCCTGTGATCATTTACAACCGTGTGCCTGATGACTTTCAAACAGAAGTGGTCGGAGAGGATGGGCTTCTCTGAGGAGGCATCAATCTTTGCTGCAGGAGCCAAGGCTTCTGCGGCTGCCATCAAACAACGAAGACTTTTCAGGGACGAAAATAGGGCTGAGGGGGGAAATTGACGTTTCAGCCAGCTGGGGAGGGTGCACCCAAGCCCAGAGAGCTAGAACGATTCTGATCAATGCCTTGAGATCAAGAGGGAATAGCAAAAGGGAGGGGAGGAGAGGAAGTAGGCTTATGAATGCGTTTCTTCAATCAGCAATGGATTTACTGGAAAGAACAAATGTAACACGAGAAGCTGAGAATATCCCACATAAACCCTTCCTGCTTTCAATCCACAGAGGAAGCGTGTCTGTTTCAGGTTCTTCCAGGCAGCTCGGTTTCTTCCCAGATTGTTTATTGTTGTGGCAGGACAGGGAGCGACTCTCCCTTAAGGTCTGCTAGCTGATTGTGGAGATTTACCTGAGACTCAGCCAGAGTGGACCCCTTTATATCAAACAGATAAAACAAAAGGCCAGCACTAGCCAAACCTGGGTCCAACAAACACTGTTTAAATATAATCCCCAATGGGGGGAAAACATCACTTATTAACTGTAGCTTTAGTAATAGTGCCAAATAATGCCAGGGTGACCACCGAGCAAATAATACTTCGCTATGGGCCAACTCAGCTCCTATTTTTTTTAAAAAAATCACATTTTTTAAAAAAAAATCCATGACATCCTCCTTTATTATCCTGATTTTCAACATTTTTCTGCAGCCACATAGCCTCCATCACTTCTCGTAGAAAGTAAAGTGGAGAATAGATACAGCCCATTTTTTAGGGAGGAAAACTATCTGCTTGCTCAGAAATTTACAAAGGGAAAATGAGGTATTTTGGGGTGGGGTGGGAGTGGTGACAGAACAAACAATTTCACCAGGTGGCCTTCTAATGACTGGTAAGGACCATGATGAAGGCCATTTTGTAAATATACAGAAGTCTCCCAGAGTCACTTTTTGTGAGCTGGGCAGCCATATAAATTTCATATTTAAATATCTAAATAAATAACTGTGCGCAATAACTATTTTTAGAGAGGCTCTACTACATGCTCTCAAAATATCATCCTGGTAATTTTACAAGGCATAACATGAATCAAGAAAAAGAATCATAAATATTTAGCTCTTTCTTTCCCTTTTTTACATTTTCTATTCCTGCTTATTGCAGTGTCTTAATCTCTCTCTCTCTCTCTCCCTCTCTCTCTCTGTCTGTCTCTGTCTCTATGTCTATCTATATCTATCATCTGTCTACCTAACTATCTACCATGTTTGACATCTGTATCACTGCTAAAACAGTTAAAAAAACCAGGAAGTTTAATTTAATTGATTAGTGTTAAATTAATTGGTTTATTTAGCATTGCCTACAAACCAGGATGCTGATTGCTTTCCAAAGCAATCAGAGGACAAAGGAGACATGGTCAGAAAATAATGTGAAATTTTTTTTGCATCCTTGCTCAATTGACCAAGTAGAATTCAGAGAAATTCTAATTAATCCTTTTGTGTGAAGTTTGTCAGTAAAACTATTTTTATACCTATGTCTATGATTTTATTCTGTGATTGCAGTTAATCAGATACCTTTTAGCATTTTGAAGGCAATGCTAAACAAATCATTACATAGATAGTCCATGTTATGTATGTAGGTTTGAATGTTATTGGTTTATTTGAACTGTTCTTGTAAAATGTCAAATGGTATTGGTTTAAATAGTGCGGGAAGAAACCCTGCACTCCCATTGGCTGGCAACTACGGCTGCAGGCTATAAGAGGCAGCCGTAGCCAAGCCAACTCGGGTCCATTCGAGCTGTAGTCACTGAATAAACTCTTTGTTGGAACTCTTCGCGTCTGACTCTTCATGCAGACTTAACACTGGCGACGAGGATGGGATTTCCCTGAAGAGAAGCGCGCGAAAGACAAGCAGAAGAGCGAGATGGCTGCGCTGAACACCCCCAGCCCTGTTCGATCCGGCGGAAGACTGGGAATCGTATGCGGATTGCTTCCAGATGTACCTGGAAGGAAACGACCTCGCCGACATTCCCGAGAGACGGAAGAGGGCTGTATTTCTTACGCACTGTGGTCCGGCAGTCTTCAAGATGGCGAAGGCATTAGCGGGAGCTGCAGAACTGAAGGTAATGGAATGGCCCGATTTGGAGAAGCTTTTAAGAGCCCATTACCCCACAAGTATCGTGCCTCATTAAGAGACACAATTTTACCGTCGGGATCAAGGGGAAAGCGAGAATGTTAATGACTTTGTGGCAAGTTTAAGGGACATTGGGGGTGCTTGTGACTTTACCAACTTAGAAGAGGCCATGCGTGATCGGTTTGTTTTAGGCCTCAAAGATAAGGTCTTACAAAGCAAACTGTTAATGAAACCTAAGATCACGTTTAAAGAGGCCATTGAAGAAGCTGTTTCAGCGGAAGCCACCAAGTCCTCAGCAGTGGCCATGAAAAAGATTAACAAGGCCTCAAGCCAGGCCTCAAGCCATTCTGATGTGGAAAAATCCACAACAGCCCATTGCGAACAAATAGACTCTGATTCAGATTGCAGTGAGGTGGAGGAGGGATTTTAGATCAGAATGGAGAAGAAAAGAAAAGACCCTGGGAAAAACAGGCAAGGGTTCTATTGCAGAGGCTGTGTGTGTGGGGGGGCATCCCTGCACTGAATGCAAGTTCTTAGACACCATCTGCCTACGTTGTGAGAAAAGGGGTCACCTAGCCAGAGTCTGCAAATCATCCAGAACTCCACCTAGTAGGAAGAAATTTCCTGAAAAGGATTTTAAGCCCAACAACTTCATTGAAAAGATGGGGCAAAATTCAGAAGCAAATGGGAAGAATGAAACTCACCAAACAATCACTATTGGTCATTCTTCACCCTTGAGAAGCAGAAAGTACACGTAAAGGTGTTCATTGAAGGAAGGCCTTGCCAAATGGAAGTGGACTCAGGCTCTTATTTATCTATGGTGTCATGGGACACTATTCACAGGCTACTTCCCAACATTCAGAAGAAACATTTCCAGAAGCAAGCACTGACTCTTAAAGACTACCAAGGAACAAGATTCCAGTAGTTGGAGCAAGAGATTTCAATGTGCAGTTTAAAGGCCACACCAACGTTTGCCTCTGACCATCGTGGACAAGCATTGCCCAAGCTTGCTGGGACTTGAGTGGTTCAATCCACTAGGCATCGAGGTGACTGGCATCAATCAGCGGAGCAACTCTGAATGGGAGGAGGCCTTGAAGTCTGAGTTTCCAGAGGTCTTCAGCGAGGACGGGCAAGTATATGGGGACCCCTATCACTTTCAACCTAGATCCCAAGGTGCCCCCAATTCGTTTAAAGCCCAGGAGGGTTCCATTTGCTTTAAAGGAAAAATTGATGCACAATTAGATAAGTTAATTGCTCAAGGGGTTTTAGAGCCCACTGATCACTCCAGATGGGAAACACCCATAGTCACACCAGTCAAGGCTGATGGGTCAGTAAGAATCTGTGGTGACTATAAGGGACACTTAACCATGCACTGCAGCAGAGCGCATACCCAGTACCAGTTGTGCATCATCTGCTACATTCCCTGGCAGGGTACAGTCTTTGCCAAACTGGACTTGGCCAGGCATATCAACAACTAACAGTTGATGATGCCACTGCAGAGGCCCAAACAATTGTGACTCACAGAGGTGCCTTCAAATGTAAAGGTTACAATTTGGAGTAAGCGTGGCACCTGGCATTTTTCAAAGTCTTATGGAAAGAATGCTGCAAGGACTGCCAGGGGTAGTGCCTTACTTTGATGATGTGTTAATCTCTGCTGAAAATGACACTCAGCTTCAAGAAAGACTCAGAGAAGTCCTTACCAGATTCAGAAAAGCGGGGTTAAAAGTCAAGGAAGACAAATGTACACTCAAAACAGACAGAGTTGAGTTCCTGGGCTACATGATTGACAAGCATGGCATCCACCCTACTGATGCCAAGGTTAAAGCAATCAAAGAAGCCCCTAAACCTAAAAGCAAAACAGATTTGCAAGCCTTCCTTGGACCCATTAACTTTTAACACATGTTTCTACCTCAAAAGGCATCCATTGCTGAACCTTTGCACCGCCTGCTTGATAAAAAAGCTGTTTGGATCTGGGGGAGGAAGGAACAATCAGCATTTAACAGTATTAAGAGACTAATCACATCTGATGCTGTATTGATACAATTCTCTGTGAATTTGCCTGTTGTACTGACTTGTGATGCATCCCCTTTTGGAGTGGGGGGGGGGTTGAGCCACAGGCTTCCCAGTGGAAGGGAAGCCCCTATTGCATTTTTACTCTCGCACTTTGTCCAAAGCAGAGAGGAATTATAGCCAACTGGACAAGGAGGCATTAGCAGTTGTTGCAGCTGTCAAGAAATTTCATGAATATTTGTATGGCAGGTCATTTCACCATTGTTACAGATCACAAACCTTA
>CM019149.1:209259898-209345263 GCA_009733165.1 Naja naja
GAGTTGAGTTCTGGGCTACATGATTGACAAGCATCATCCACCCTACTGATGCCAAGGTTAAAGCAATCAAAGAAGCCTAAACCTAAAAGCAAAACAGATTTGCAAGCCTTCCTTGGACCCATTAACTTTTAACACATGTTTCTACCTCAAAAGGCATCCATTGCTGAACCTTTGCACCGCCTGCTTGATAAAAAAGCTGTTTGGATCTGGGGGAGGAAGGAACAATCAGCATTTAACAGTATTAAGAGACTAATCACATCTGATGCTGTATTGATACAATTCTCTGTGAATTTGCCTGTTGTACTGACTTGTGATACATCCCCTTTTGGAGTGGGGGGCGGGGTTGAGCCACAGGCTTCCCAGTGGAAGGGAAGCCCCTATTGCATTTACTCTGCACTTTGTCCAAAGCAGAGAGGAATTATAGCCAACTGGACAAGGAGGCATTAGCAGTTGTTGCAGCTGTCAAGAAATTTCATGAATATTTGTATGGCAGGTCATTCACCATTGTTACAGATCACAAACCCTTATTAGGCATTGTGGCAGGAGACAAACCTATGCCTACTATCCTGTCACCAAGAATGCTGAGGTGGACTGAATTTCTTGCAGCCTATTCATACAAACTGATTCACAGGCCTGGCAAGGACATTGGATATGCTGATGCACTGAGTCGTTGCCCACTGCCTTGCCACAAGGTGGACTTTGAACCGGAAACACACACCTTTTTCCTAGAGACTGTTGCTAAGCTTCCAGTCCATGCTGCTGAGATTGCCAGAGAGACTGCCAAAGATGCTGTGTTGGTACCTGTTATAGGCTGGATTAAGAAAGGTTGGCCTCTTCAAGATCTACCTCACCTTGCCCGACCTTTTAAGTCCAGGGAAACTGAATTATCTGTATTAAGAGGATGTATTTTGTGGGGTAACAGGGTGGTTATTCCTGCAAAACTGCAAAGAGACGTTTTGGAAATGTTACATGAGGGTCATCCTGGGATTGTAAGGATGAAGGGATTGGCCAGGAGTTATGTATGGTGGCCAGGTATTGACAAAATGGTTGAAAACTGGGTTGCATCTTGTCCCAATTGCCAGGTAGTCAGGCCTGCTCCACCTTTTCTGGTTATAGTAGATGCATATTCCAAATGGCTAGAGGTAATTCCCATGACATCCACCACAACTGATGCTGTCATCAAGCAGCTCAGAAAATTGTTTGTAACCCATGGGTTACCAGATGTCCTTGTCTCTGACAATGGCCCTCAATTCACATCTAACATTTTTGAATCCTTTCTAGCACAACAGGGTATCAGACATGCCCTCACTGCCCTGGGCACCCTTCGCTAATGGCCGGGCTGAACGCATGGTACACTTTACCAAAGAGAAGCTTCAGCAGCTGGGTCCTGGGGACATTCACTGAGAAGCTTGAAAAACTTCTTAGTGTTCAGCACATCACTCCTAGCCCATCAAATAACTTATCCCCAGCAGAGTTGTTGATGGGTAGGAAACTTAGGTCTTCCCTTGACCGCCTTCATCCCACTTACGCACCCAACGCACCACTGGATTCCACTTCCAAAGTTCATTCTTTCAGTATGGGTGATTCTGTATATGCTAAGAACCTTATAGGTGAACCTTTGTGGATTCCTGCTGAAATAACTCACATCACTGGCCCTCGTTCTTACAGGGTACAAACAGAGGATGGACTCCTCTGGAGCAGGCACATTGACCAACTTAGATCCAGGTTCCCTCAGGAACATCGCCCCTGTCTCTCTCTGGGTCCCTCACCTGATGTCACTTCTAGGGGTGAAGGGGAGGAACAGGAGGAAAATCAGCAAGCAAGAACCAACCCCATGTGTAACGAGCCATTACGACAGGAACCATCCCGAACCCTGTCACAATGCCAAGATCCATCCTTAGAAGTGGAAGATTGCACATCACTACCTGACTTGCGTGCTGACATTGGAATGGAGATGGGTTGGGAGGAGAGACCAGATTCTAACAGTCTAACAGGGTCTCCTTTCACAGGAAGTCCCAACAGGGATATGTCAGCAGACACATTTCCCCTCTCACTGGGTGAGAACGTTAAAACTTATGAACCACGAAGGTCTCAACATACATGTAAGAGCCCCACCTATTTAAAGGAATACATTAGATAGGTTGGGGTTTGGTATGGACTGAACCTAGTGGGGAGGGGTGTTATGTATGTAGGTTTGAATGTTATTGGTTTATTTGAACTGTTCTTGTAAAATGTCAAATGGTATTGGTTTAAATAGTGTGGGAAGAAACCCTGCACTCCCATTGGCTGGCGACCACGGCTGCAGGCTATAAGAGGCAGCCGTAGCCAAGCCAACTCGGGTCCATTCGAGCTGTAGTCACTGAATAAACTCTTTGTTGGAACTCTTCGCGTCTGACTCTTCATGCAGACTTAACAGTCTAGGCAAGGCAAAGAGAAAAACTCTGGTGTTGCATGAAGTTCTGAGCAAAGGTTTACCATTGCTCTATTTCCATATCAAGAACCAGTTGGATGTAGCAGTTAAGGCATCAGACTGGAAGTTCTAGTCCTTCCTTAGGCATAAAGCCAGCTGGGTGACCTTGGGCCAGTCCCTCTCTCTCAACCCTAGGCAGTAGTCAATAGCAAACCTCTTCTAAAATTTTGTCAGGAAGACTGCAGGGAGTTTTATAGACAGTCAGCAAGAATATTGTGTGTATGTCAAAAACTGAAAAAGGGCAGGCACAGTATGGAAATCAAAGCTGTGTACCCCTTTTGTCTATGTGTGCGACATCAACACATGGACAAAAGCAGTGTAGCTTCTATTCCCATCTTGCAGATTTCGATGCCCCGGGATACTCATGGATGGAGATGGAGATTGGACATGGAGATGGGGATGTAGATAGATAGATAGATAGATAGATAGATAGATAGATAGGATAGATAATAGATTTGATAGAGAGATAGATGATAGAGAGATGATTGATAGATGATAGAGAGAGAGAGATAGGAAGGATAGATAATAGATTTGATAGATAGATGATAGAGAGATGATAGATAGATAGATAGATAGATAGATAGACAGACAGACAGAGTATATATTAGAGAAAGGATACGCGACGCAGTAGACGAAATAGATGATGTAGATGAGATAAGACAGAGAGATGATGATGAAGATGATGAAGATGATTTATGGAGATAGATGACAGACAGATAGATGCAGATGAGATAGATATCAGATTTGATAGATGGATGATAGAAAGACATTTAGATGTGATCGACGATGATAGATGTAGATAGATAGACATAGATAGAGATGACAATGAAACAAACAGACAGACAGATAGATAGATGATAGATGAGATAGATGATAGATTTGATAGATAGTTGATAGATGATAGATAGACAGACAGACAGACAGACAGACAGATAGAGATGATGGATGGATGGATGGATGGATGTTGAGATGGAGATGGAGGTGGATGTAGAGAGAGAGAAATGAGAGAGAGAAAGAGAGAGAGAGAGAAAGAGGCAGACAGATAAGAGAGAGAGATAAATACATTTTCAATTCACAATAAGTAGCACTGAACACAATGAGGCCATCTTCTGAGTAGAAATCCATAGGTTGTTAAAAGCGTATTATCTTGTTCCTAACAATGTGATGCCATTTGTACGTTTTGCCTTAAGAATCAACGTATCTGACATTCTAGTCCTCCTCAAAAGCCCAGCTCTGACTTCAGTCATCTTATTCTTAGATAAATGGGTGGAAGATTACAACCTTGAGAGATTGGTCCTTTTTTTTTTTTTACTTGAAGGGCTTTCAGTTGTGGCAGCAAATCTAAGTAGGATCATATTCTGGTGCAAAGTTGTTCATCAATTTCTTCATTTAACATGATATGCATCCCAAACTATTTCCTTCTATTTCATATAAGATAAAACTGTATTAATTATGTGGCAAAGCCTAACCAGTCATTTACACAAATGGACAAAAATGTACAGCTTAATAAATAACTTGGGTTATTTATAGAACATAGCTTCGGGGGGTAGGGGGAATCTTGTTTTGCACAACTGTCAAAAGGATATACGATAAATGCAATTAAATCTTATTCGGGCATAAATAGACATTAGAATGCAACCATTAAAATGGTAAGATGTTTGAAAAGTCAGGTTAATGTGTTTGCCACAGTTTCTATAGTTGTGTTGTTTTTAAAAAACATTCATCTTACGTAGAACATATGATTTTGCAGTTTTTTTTATTGCTATTGTTTGGCTTTTTAACATAGGCTGGTTCTAATTAACCTGGTCATTCCAACTAGCCCTGCTTTGTTGGAGCAGTACAGACAATGAGAATTTTTATAGCCACACAAACCACACATAATTCCAAACAGAATACAGAATAACAGAGTTGGACTATGGAGATCTTCTAATGCAGACCTCTATTGGAACAGGAGACCCTTATACCATTCCAGACAAATGGCTGTCTAGTCTCTTCTTAAAAACCCCCAGTGATGGAGCACTCACAACTTCTGGAGGCAAGCCATTCTCACTGTTAGGAAATATCTCCTGAGTTCTAGGTTGACTCCTCTTGACAAGTTTTCAGCCATTACTTCTTGTCTTGCTCTCTGCTGCTTTGCAGAATAGTTGAAACCCCCCCTCCCTCTTCTCTGTGATAGCCCCTCAAATATCAGAAGACTACTATCATGTGACTCCTAGTCCTTCTCTTCCTTATACTAGACATACCCAGTTCTCATAACTGATTGCATTTATGATTTAGCCTCCAGACCAATTATCATGTTGGTTGCTCTTTTCTGCACACTTTCTAGAGCAGGGGTATCAAACTCAAGGCCCACGGGCTGGACCCGGCCCGCGAGATGCTTAAATCTGGCCCACAGGGCTGGCCTGGAAATAGCAAAGGACCAGCCCGTGGTGCCTCTGGCACCCAAAATGGGGCACGGAGGGGGCTGCATGTCCCCCCCCGGGCCTGTTTTCTGCCTGGATGGCTTCCTGCAGCACTCTGCCAGACAAAATGTGATGGGGGGGGGGGCAGAGGTGATATTCAGCAGGTTCTGACCAATTCTGGAGAACCGGTAGCGGAATTTTGAGTAGTTCAGAGAACCGGCAAATACCACCTCTGATTGGAGATTTTACAGTATCCATCCCCTGCCACGCCCACCAAGCCACGCCCACAGAACCAGTAGTAAAAAAGATTTGAATCCCACCACTGGGGGGGGTCTCACACGGCCCTCCCATGGCCCATTTTGGCCGGCAAAGTGCTGCAGGAAGCTGTCCAGGCAAAAATGGGCTGCACACTGCAGGAGTGGGATGCTACTGGTTCTGTCCGGTTCTGTAGAACCGGTAGCTCTGAAGAGCAGCAGGCATAGAACCGGTTCTATGTCTGCTGATGTTTTGGCCCACCCGCCGGCCCGGGCTCTTACCTGACCTTTATTTCCTGTTTCTTCAACCTCAGCTGCCGTGCGAGGCACAGGTGCGGTTGAAAAAGGAGGGAAAAAAGTGCTTTTTCAAATGCTGCTTCTCTGCGCGCAGTGCTGCTCAGCTGTCCAGGCAGCAAGCTGATGATGATTTACAGGAGCGCGAGCGGCGTGCAGGGAAGCACATCGTAAATCACCGAACCTCATAAATCACCGAACCGGTAGTTAACCCTGTCGGATCCCATCCCTGGCACATAGGGACCCCCCCTCCATGCCCCATTTTGGGTAGCAAAGTGCTGCAGGAGGCTGTCCAGGCCAAAAACAGGCCACATGCAGCCCCGCATGTCCCGTTTTGGCTGGCAAAATGCTGTAGGAGGCATCCGTCCCATCTCCCACCCCCACCCCCAGCCCATGGAGGAGAACTACAGTGCTGATCTGGCCCTCAAAGAAATCTAGTTTTACACTGTTCTAAAGTCTCCGTATCTTTTTTATATCATCGTGACACAGTATTCTAAGTGTGGTTTCACTAGTGCAGTATAAAGTCGTATTGTCACATATCACAGATCTTGAAACTGCCTTTTTTGTCAGCTGCAGAGCACTGCTGGCTCATGCTTAAGTGGTTGTCCACTAGGACACTTCGAACCCTCTCATAGCCACTGCTGTTGACAAGTCTACTCTATTTCACAGTGTCTGACAGTTGTTGTTAACTACTAATCAGAGGACTCTCATTCCACGCTGCCTGGGAAATCCAGGAACTGGAAAATGCCAACCAGCACCATTCAAAAGTCAGGATCGCAATGGCCATAGTGCAATTGAAACTCCACCACTTTGTATTTACATGCAGTGTTGATATACGTATAAAGTGGACAGGTCTCATATTGACTTTTGACTACCGTCCCAAGTGCCACTTAGGAGAGATGTGCCTGGTGGGAGCTAGAAGAAGCAGATGAGAGAAACAGGATTGTGCTATCACAATGCAAGCTCCACCCCTTCGTGATACAAGTTCCATTCCTTTTGTGCATGCATTGTGACATTATGTACTCGGATGAAAGGGCTGTAGCTTGTGCCGTGGTGGGGCAACATGGCTTTCATCCTTTTGAT
This sequence comes from Naja naja, assembly GCA_009733165.1. Lineage (NCBI taxonomy): Eukaryota > Metazoa > Chordata > Lepidosauria > Squamata > Elapidae > Naja > Naja naja. Next base: position 209,266,402 of record CM019149.1, read on the forward strand.
AAAAGTATTGGATCTGCAGATCCTCCTGCCGTAAATGATAGTTAGTGAGTCATCTTCCAGCAGCATTTAGGAGCATGCATGGATAAGCCCTCTCTCCTTTCAATTTACATGAATGGCTTTCAGTCTAAGGATATTATTTCAATACGCTGATAATAAAGGAGTATCTACAAGTCTTAGTTATTAAACCTTCAAATAATATTCTACATATTCTCAGTTCTCTCCTTATGTTAACTTGTTAGTGAAAGCTCTGTAGCTGAAACTACATAATTTCCATTGACTATCTTTCTTCAATCATTTCTCCCTAGTCTTTCTGCACTGTAATAAGCTAGGAATAACACTGGTGGGAGAGAGATCTAAAAAAGGGCTTTTCTTTAACAAATATCTCATCAAAATTTACATCTCAAAATGGGTTTTGCAGCAATGTACCAGCTGTTATGTGCCTAGATTTTTATATATATAACTTATTAATATGCCAATCAGATTCTCATAATCAGGGATAAGAGCCATTAGTCTCAAAATATGAGCACTGTTATTAAGAAAGGAATTTTTAGCTCAGAATTTTGTAAAAAAGAATTATTTCTGTGGTCCCCACAGCCATTTTAGGAATCATCATTCATCTTGGGCTCTTGAAAGATGATGCATTTCTGAGGCACAGAATTATGGAAATAGCAGGTCCTTGTCGTCTTTTAATTCAGTCTCCCCCTTGATGCAGGAAATCAAGAATGAGGACAGCCCTGAAGATCTCTAGTGCAAGCTCATTCCCTTCCCCAAAATGACTGGCTCCATTTAGTGCCAGAGAAATAATTCTCATTATCTTTAATTTAAAAAAAGAAATTGTTTTTAAATTCTTTCAGAGGAGAAAAGAAGAGATTTGCATGATTGATGTGTGGTTTTTCATGCATTATGAGGATGTCCTATCTTCCCACTAGCAATCTGCAATCTCTTTGAAATTCTCTTTCCAGGGTTCAGTCTTCATGGGATGTTATGAATAGAGGCCTATGCAACCAGCCATGAAGTTGTCCAAATCATGAGGTTACTGTACTAACTCTACATTTATGTCACGTGACACTCTCTCCCCCCCCGCCTTTGCCCTCCTATAGGTACACCTCAGGGGTGGGATTCATTTTTTTTAACAACTGGTTCTGTGGGTATGGTTTAGTTGGTGGGCGTGGCTGGGTGGTCATGTGACTGGCTGGGCGTGGCCAACTCAACATCACTCACATTGAGGCACGCATCTCCTCGCCTGGCCTCTCATGATTGTGGGGATGCTGCAACAGTCGTAAGTGTGAAAAATGGTCATAAGTCACTTTTTGCAGTGCCATTGTAACTTTGAATGGTCACTCCACACAAGCAAAGTACTAGCAAAGGAGGAAAAAAAACCTCCAGAGAAGTTCCAGAGACAGGAAGTCTAGTCCTGCCAAGAATGTAATAAGGGTTAATGGAGAGGCAATTTCTGTAAGCAACACCAGAATGTTTCCTTCCTGCCTTCCTTACAGGATTAGGCCAGTAATTTCTTCTGACAACTGGTTCTCCGAACTGCTTAGAATGTTAACAACTGGTTCTAGCAAATATGTGCGAACCGGTAGAATACCACCCCTGGTAGAATACCACCCCTGGTACCCCTGATCAGGAGGGAATTTCTACTGCTGGGTTTTTGTTTTGTTTTTTGTAAGAAGTAATTTGAAGATGTGTAGAGAGACAATCCATCCAATTTCTTCATCCATAAATTCAGTGAGAAATTCTGAAAGGCCATGTAAGCCTTACTCTAGATTGATTGTCAGCTGGGTTTTATAATTGCTCTTACAGTTAAGAAATGTATTTTACTGTTCAAACAGGAATGTGTTGATTTTAGGAGAAAAATAGTATTTGCTCTTTGGACCTGGCCTTGATCTAATACATGTAGTGATTCTGTGAAACACGAGGCCAATACGGGTCTAGATATTACAGGATTGCATTGCTAAGCAGCAAAATCTTATATCCAGGAATTGCCAGTACAAGATATTCCAGTCCCTGAATGATTGGGCACAGTCATGGGGTTACGAATGATATGATTAATACTAATTGGGATTGTAGGATTCTATTGTGGCAATATGTTGGTTCTAACAGATGTTTAGACTATGTTGAGATTCACTTTTTATTCACCTTTCATTAAGCCATCTTGGTTGGCTATCTGCAGTGATAACATAGTCTTTTGGCCAGAAAGTAAAGCCCAGATTGCTACAGCAGTTTTGGAATGGGACGAACGTTTTGCAAAACATTTTGCAGGTTTTCCCTATATCATGCATCCAGACTAGATGTTTTATAGCTTGCTGTTTAATGTAATAAGGCTAGCCTATACATTTTTGTGTATGCTCAAAGTATGTAGTATTAAAAACCTGCTATGTTATTCGGGCCCGTGAAGTATAAAAATCCACAAGTACCTTTCCCAATTCAGCAGGACAAAAATGCAATAATTACTAACAAATAGGTATTTGACATCTGCTGCTTGAGGTTACTACCTCATTTTCTCTTATGATATCGGTAGATCTGTTTAGAAGGTGGCTTTATGAGCATATTATTACAAGTGTTACTATATACTTTCCATATATATGGTTTTAGTTCCTAGAGTATCTATCTATCCATCTATCATCTATCTATCTCTATTTATCATTTATCTTATCTATCAGTCATCTATATCTATCTATCGATCTATCTATCATCTATCTCTATCATCTATCTATCTATCATCTATCATCTATCAATATATCTATCATCTATCAATATATCTATCATCTATCAATCTATATCTATCTATCTATCTATCATCTATCTCTATCCATCTATCACCTATCAATCTATCATCTATTAATCTATCAATCATCTATCTCTATCATCTATCATCTCTATCTATCATCTATCTCTATCTATCTATCATCTATTTCTATCTACCTATCATTTATCTATCTATCCATCATCTATCAATCTATCAATCATCTATCTCTATCTATCATCTATCTATCTATCATCTCTATCTACCATCTATCTATCTCTATCTATCTATCGTCTATCTCTTCTATCATCTGTCTATCTATTATCGTATCTATCTCTATCTATAATCTATCTATCTCTATCTATCATCTATCTATATCTGTCTATATCTATCTATCATTTATCTGTCTATCCATCATCTATCAATCTATCAATCATCTATCTCTATCTATCATCTATCTATCATCTCTATCATCTATCTCTATATCTATCTATCTCTATCTCTATCTATCATCTATCTATCTCTATAATCTATCTATCCATCATCTATCTATCTATATCTATCTATCATCTATCTATATCTATATCTAACTATCTGTGTCATATCATATCTATCTATCCATCCATCCATCCATCCATCCATCCATCCATCCACACGCCTTATGCCATGGATTTGTCTCATGCATTCAAGAGCATATTTGAAAGATAAAGAAATACACAGAGAATCTGAAACCTACCCAAAGTAGTTTGCAGAGGCAGAAGGGTTTGTTCTGAAAGATTTCATCTTCTGTGGCTTAGGCTTCTAAGAAAATCTGACAAGGGTTTTTCTTAGAAGCCTAAGAACAAAAGATGGTTCCCATGGCATTCAAGAGGAAAAATACCAGAAGGTATGAGAAGAATACCAAGATTCTGAATTGGGAAGATAAGTATGGTTGGGATAGTTAGGTGAGCGAAGGTTTCAGTTCAGAAAATAAACAATAACAAAGAATAAGCAGCACTTCTTTGTTTTTACTCTCCTTGTTAGAATACAAAGTTTTAAATGTTCTGGAAAGAAAACCTTGTGTATTTTTGACATATATAATAATTTATTCTTCTTCCATATTAAAGAGTACTATATGTTTGAATAGTCCTCAACTTACAATCACAATTGAGCCCAACATTTATATTGTTAAGTGAGATATTTGTTAAGTGAGTTTTGCCCCATTTTACCACATTTCTTGCCACAGTTATTAAGTGAATCACTGCAGTTGTTAAGTTATTAACACAATTGTTAAGTGACTCTGGGTTCCCCATTGACTTTATTTGTCAGAAGGTCGCAAAAGGTGATCACATGACCCCAGGACATTGCAACTGTCATAAATGTGAACCAATAGCCAAGCATCTAAATTTTGATCACATGACATGGGGATGCTGCAAAGGTTGTAACTGTGAAAAATGATCATAAATCACTTTATTCAGTTTTGTTGTGACTTTGAATGGTCATGAAATGAACTGTTATAAGCCAAGGACTATCTGTATCAGATTTTGGAGACCATGAAAACAAAAAGTATGTATATATTAATATATATTATATATATTAATATGGTTTCCATAGGTGGGAAGATAAGAACAGAATACTGTATTAGTTGCACCTTTGATCCAGTAAAGGAGAATTGATCCTTCATTTCCATGACAATACAGTACTTTGATGTATTTTAATCCATTAGATTCCTTCCAGTGGAATTAATTTAGTTTTTATATATATATATAAATTATATATAAAAAATAAATCAAAGAATAGGATGCCCTGGCCATCATCATCATGGTCAATCAAGAGGTACATTCGCCATAATGATTACATCAAATTTCATTTAGATTTGCCCAACGGGATTCGTCATCTAATCTTCTGTAAGCAGATCCAGTCACATGAGGTTAAACTTAGTTGTGGGAACATAGAAACACACAGAGTGTACACTCTAGCCAGGCACCTGGATTGGAAGAGACAAGCAAAAGGTGTGAAAAACAGAGAAAGATGGAGAAACTAGCAAGAGAAATGTTTCGTGATGTTCAGAAGAACAGATTCCTTTATTGATCTCTCTCCCCTTGACAATCCCTCTCCCAGTTATTTATCAAGTGAGTAACTAACTATCAAATAGTAGGGCAGATATTCTAAAAATGAGAAAGAAAATCTGGGAATCATCACTGAGGCACACAAATCTGAACTTCCTGTTGGAAGAAATGTGTTTCTTCATTTCTGACTTCTATCCTCTTCTTGGAAAAGTAAAATATATCTACCATATGACAATATGATTTAATGATTTGACATGCACATGGGAACAGTGAAGAAAACACAGGAGGGATTACTCTCAGGTTTGATTTCGCAAAAAGGTACTTTATAGATAATACTCCTAATACTAATACTAATACTCCTGCAATTAGGAGAACTTCCAGGCAGAGACCTGTAATAAGGTCACTGAGAGGCAAGGTGAAGAGAAGGAAGTGAATTTTCAATTTTCTGTGCATGTGAATGACATAGAGCATTATATTGAATTGCCTTGCAATGCATAAATCTGTTTTGCTATTTGCTCACTCCTGTTCTATATCTACGAATAGAACTATGGAGTAGGCTCTACAAGGTTCATCTAGTCCATGGCTGTCAAACTCACGGCCTGCAGGCAGGATGTGTCACACGCTGGCCACACCCACGCCCAGTTTAGCAAAGGGGGAAATTGTCCCAATACATCAATGTGATGCCACCATGACAATACGAGTTTAACACCCTTGATCTAGTCCAACCCTCTGCAATGTGCAAGAAAAACAATTAAACCAGGGGTGTCAAACTCGCAGCGTCACATGATGGATTGTGACTTTTTTCCCCTTCGCTAAACTGGGCATGGGCGTGGCCAGTGCATGATGCATCCGGCCTACAAGCCACGAGTTTGACAGCCCTGAATGAAACCATCTTGCAGAGGTAACTGTCCAGCTGCTTCCTGAAACCTGCAGGGTCAGAGACTTTCAGCTTCAGGAGGTAGATTCTGCCAATGTTGTGCAGCTTTTCAGAATATTTTCCCATAACTAACACACCTATTGGGAAAATATTATGCAGAAGCTAGTTTAATGTAGTGGTTAAAGCACTGGACTAGGAACTAGGAAACTGAGCTGTAATCCCATTTTAGTCATGAAAGGCACTGGGGTGAGTCACCCTTTCTCAGCACAACTCCTCGGCCCAGGGTTGTTGCTGTGGGGAAAATAGGGAGAAGAAAGAGTATTGTGTAGTTTGCCACCACGAGTTATTTATAAAGTAATAAAGGTGGGATAAAAATCTAATAAATAAATAAAAGCAAATTCACAAAGAAGCACTGTAATAACCATGCATCCGAGGAATTAATTCCAAACAAGAAAATACAATAACTAAAATCCTCTGATGTGTCTGAACAATGATCTCAGGTTTCCCTCCATCCTCTTTTCTCAAGAACAAGTATTCAAAGTTCTTCAGCCTGTCCCCATAAGGCTTGTTCTCGAGTCCCTGCATTAAGAAGCATCAAAGAATAAACCTGTACATACTAAAAGACCTTAGAGTCTCTTGGCTCTAGACTAGCAAACACAGCCTGCTCTATAACAATAGCAGTAAATAAAAATATCTTTGCCTTTCCATGAAAAAAAAGTAACAAGGATGGTTTTATATGAAGAGGCTCAATTCTGATAATTAAAGCAAAATATTTAGTCACTGGCACCTTTAGATTTTTTTTTTAATATTAGAGTACATTTAGATATTTAGATACAATAGATGATTAACAGATCAATCATATATTGTAGATAAGTTTATGATTAATTTACAATGCAACCACTTGGCTTCAATGAGCAGAACTCAGGTTCTGGTAAAAAATATAAAATAGATCCAACAGTCTTGATCCATATTTGTCTTGTACAAAATGAAGCTGTGATGACACAAAGGCAACACAATCAAATAAGCAAGAAGAGTCCCTTTATTATCTCCAACTTTGCCCCCAAATGTCCAAGTTATTTTCAGCTGGAGAAAAAACTCTCCCTGGAACAGCTTTTAACTGTAAATTCAGTCCAAAACAAGATATATACAAACTGTAACTAAAAATCCAAATGCCAATCTGAAGTAATTAACTTGACAGGGCAGGAGAAGGAATTTCAGACTTGAAAGCATGGCAAAACTCACATAGTTGGGAAGACGCCAGGAACACAGATAAGCCACGACGATACCAGATAAATTCACGTTTTCTCCCAACAACTTGCTGTGTGCAGCTTCCTCTTTTATACACTGTGTTCCCAGCTGCAGCTAAAGAAAGGAATCAGGGCCCTTTCCTCCCCCATAAGTCACGCAACTCATGTTGTTCCCTTCTCCATTCCTCCCTGCACACCCTAGGATGAAGAGGGGGTGGGCCTGGGTCTTCCTCTGAATTCCCTCTCCCTTGCTCTACCTCTCCCCTGCTCTGCCCAGCTGGACTTTGCCCTTCCCCAGTTTCTTCCACAGCCAACGGAGCCACACTCCCACTCCCTGTCAGTTGTTCGGCCTCCCCTTCTGAGTCAGATTCCAACAGGGTCATGACAGAAGCGTTTTGTCAGCCTATTTCATCGCATGAATTCAACAAATGGCATTTCCAAATGGGGTTTTGATATCAGTTCAGAATCAGCTCGGGACCCAATAATCTCACAATGACAATAAACTAATTAAATCTCTATCTTTTTCTCTACCTGTGTCTCTTTTATCTCTACTTCTGTCCCTCATTTTTATTATCATCTCTATCTCTAACTGTATCTAGTTCCATTTGTATCATATCCATCTCTATCTCATGCGTTTTATGGTTCCTTTAGAAAAACAACCCCTGCAGCATCTAGCAATTAGAAAACATATCAGCTCCAAAGTAATGAGTGTATTCTTCCAAAAGTTCCCTCCTTGCTGAGCTAGAGTTCCTACCTTCACCTCTTTTCAGTCAAGGAGTCCACATTCAAAACAATTATGAATAATTCATGTAATGTAACTCCTCCCACTTAATCACAGTATATGTCAGTAGTTTGTTTGACAGATATAGATGGCTGAGATGGCTGAATTGCTGGTTTGAAGATATTAAAGAAGTTTTATGTCTAGGCAGAATCTAAGCAAAAACGCTGTTTGGATAATATATATTATCCTGGGAATTTATAGAGATAGAGATATGTTTGGCAGCTTTTTACAATTCCTTGGCCTATAATCGTAATGGAGATCTGCATCTCAGCTAAAATGCAAGCAGATGCTCTTGGTTATTTTGCTACACATTTAAAATTAGTAAATCAGACAGCTACAACGCAAGGTTGCATCAGACAAAATACAATCTTGAAGTTCTTTCCAGAGTAGAAGTATGCATGAAAGCTTAATATATAAGCATGAAAGCAATTGGAGAAAGGTGTCATATCTGATACAGCTACTGTTAAACCCAATTATGGCCGCAAATCAGAAATTGTGCCAGACAGACCGCTTTTGTTTAAGCAAGGACAGGTGATCTGTGGCCTCCGGCATTGTGCACACAGTCTTGCTCTTTGTGTGGGCGGCACAAGCAGGACTGTAAAGTCTGTGCAAGCCACCATTACTTTCTCAAGTACCCACCCAGTCCAAATCTTTAGGATGGTCAAGGGATTATTGTCATCTGCTCTGCAAAAGCTGACAATGGAGTCCTTGAAGGCCTGCTGTGACAGATTAGCCAGGCATTTTGTGGATAAAGAATATGTGCCAATTTGAATACTGGTTTTGATACATCCAGCACAATTCTAATTCTGCGTGCTCAGTTTCAATTTATGAAACTGGGAAAATGCATAACACGCTTTTTACTGTCTGGACAGTTAAATACTGCATTGGGCTCTTCCTATCTTGATTTCTCTGTAACGGCCAAACAAGATTGGCAGCGTCGATCCAAGGAGCAGGGGTCTTTTCCTTATGACATTTTATTTTATTTTTTATTTTTATTCATATTTATATCCCGCCCTTCTCCGGAGACTCAGGGCAGCTTACAGTTTTTGGGATACAACCTGTTATGTATGCAGGTTTGAATGTCATTGGTTTAGTTTGAACTGTTCTTGTAAAATGTCAAATATGATTGGTTTAAAAGTGCGGAAAAACCCTACACTCTGATTGGCTGGCAACTGTGGCTGCTGGCTATAAGTAGCAGCCGCAGCCCAGCCAAATCGGGTCTGTTATGAGCTGTAGTCACTAATAAACTCTTCACTGAAGCACTTCGCGTCTGACTCTTCATGCAAATCTAACACTGGCGACGAGGTGGGATCCTTCCGAAGAGAAGACAACGCGGAGAACAAGTGAGAGAGATGGCTGCGCTGAACACCCCCAGCCCTGTTCGATCCGATGGCAGAAGACTGGGACTCGTATGCAGATCGTTTCCAAATGTATTTGGAGGGAAACGATCTCGCCAACATTTCCGACAAGCGGAAGAGGGCGGTTTTTCTCACCCACTGTGGTCCGGCCATTTTCAAGATGGCGAAGGCATTGGCGGGAGCTGCAGACGTGAAGGTAATGGACTGGCCCGACTTAGAAAACAAGTATCGTGCCTCATTAAGAGACACGAATTCTACCGTCGGGATCAAGGAGAAAGCGAAAATGTTAATGACTTCGTGGCAAGTTTAAGGCACATTGGGGTGCATGTGAATTTATCAACTTAGAAGAGGCCATGCGTGATCGATTTGTTCTAGGCCTAAAAGACAAGGTTTTGCAGAGCAAATTATTAATGAAACCTAAGATCACGCTTAAGGAGGCCATAGAAGAAGCTTCTTCAGCGGAAGCTACCAAGTCCTCAGCAGCAGCCATGAAAAAAATTAACAAGGCCGCAAGCCATCCTGATGTGGAAAAATCCACAACAACTCATTGCGAGCAAATAGATCCTGATTCAGACTGTAGCGAGGTGGAGGAAGGAATTTATAGATTCAGAATGGAGAGGAAAAGGAAAGACCTTGGAAGAAAGAGGCAAGACTTTTATTGCGGAGGTTGTGGGGGGCACCCGCACTGAATGCAAGTTTTTTGATACCATCTGTCTCCGTTGTGAAAAAAGAGGTCACCTAGCAAGAGTCTGCAAATCATCCAGAACTCCACCAAGCAGAAAGAAGTTTCCTGACAAAGATTTCAAGCCTAACAACTTCAGTGAGAAAATGGGGCGCAACTCAGAAGCAAATGGGAAGAATGAAACTCATCAAACAGTCACCATTGGTCATTCTTCACCCTTAAGAAGCAGAAAAGTACATGTGAAGGTACTAATTGAAGGAAGGCCTTGCCAAATGGAAGTGGACTCAGGCTCCTATTTATCTATGGTGTCATGGGACACTATTCACAGGCTACTTCCCAACATTCAGAAGAAGCATTTCCAGAAGCAAGCACTGACTCTTAAAGACTACCAAGGGAACAAGATTCCAGTAGTTGGAACAAGAGAATTCAACGTGAAGTTCAAAGGCCACACCAAACGTTTGCCCCTGACCATCGTGGACAAGGACCGCCCAAGCTTGCTGGGACTTGAGTGGTTCAATCCACTAGGCATCGAGGTGACTGGCATCAATCACGTGAGCAACACTGAATGGGAGGAGGCCCTGAAGTCTGAGTTTCCAGAGGTCTTCAGCGACGGATTGGGCAAGTATATGGGGACCCCTATCACTTTCAGCCTGGATCCCAAAGGTGCCCCCAATTCGCTTAAAGCCCAGAAGGGTCCCATTTGCCTTAAAGGAAAAAATTGATGCACAATTAGATAAACTATTAGCTCAAGGGGTTTTAGAGCCCACTGACCACTCCAGATGGGAAACACCCATAGTCACACCAGTCAAGGCTGATGGGTCAGTAAGAATCTGTGGAGACTATAAGGGGACATGGAACCATGCGCTTCAGCAGAGCGCATATCCAGTTCCAGTGGTGCATCATTTATTACATTCACTTGGCACGGGTACTGTCTTTGCCAAATTGGATCTGGCCCAGGCATATCAACAACTAACAGTTGATGATGCCACTGCAGAGGCCCAAACCATTGTGACTCATAGAGGTGCCTTCAAATGTAAAAGGTTACAGTTTGGAGTAAGCGTGGCACCAGGCATTTTCCAAAGCCTTATGGAAAGGATGCTCCAAGGACTGCCAGGGGTAGTGCCTTACTTTGATGATGTGTTAATCTCTGCTGAAAATGACACTCAATTACAAGAGAGACTCAGAGAAGTCCTTACCAGATTCAGGAAAGCGGGGTTAAAAGTCAAGGAAGAAAAATGCACACTTAAAACAGACAGGGTTGAGTTCCTGGGCTACATGATTGACAAGCATGGCATCCACCCTACTGATGCCAAGGTTAAAGCAATCAAAGAAGCCCCTAAACCTAAATGCAAAACAGATTTGCAAGCCTTCCTTGGACTTATTAACTTTTATCACATGTTCCTACCTCAAAAGGCAACCATTGCTGAACCTTTGCACAGATTACTTGATAAGAAGTCTGTTTGGGTCTGGGGGAGGAAGGAACAATCAGCATTTAACAGTATTAAGAGACTAATCACATCTGATGCTGTACTGATACAGTTCTCTGTGAATTTGCCTGTTGTACTGACTTGTGATGCATCCCCTTTTGGAGTGGGGCGGTTTTTGAGCCACAGGCTTCCCAGTGGGAGAGAAGCCCCTATTGCATTTTACTCTCGCACCTTGACCAAAGCAGAGAGGAACTACAGCCAACTGGACAAAGAGACATTGGCAGTTGTTGCAGCTGTTAAGAAATTTCATGAATATCTGTATGGCAGAACATTTACCATTGTTACAGATCATAAACCTTTGTTAGGCATTGTGGCAGGAGACAAACCTACACCTACTATCCTGTCACCAAGAATGCTGAGGTGGACTGAATTTCTTGCAGCTTATTCATACAAACTGATTCACAGGCCTGGCAAGGACATTGGACATGCTGATGCACTGAGTTGTTGCCCACTTCCTTGCCACAAGGAGGACTTTGAACCTGAAACACACACCTTTTTCCTAGAAACTGTTGCCAAGCTTCCAGTTCATGCTGCTGAAATTGCCAGAGAGACTGCCAAAGACACTGTGTTGGCTCCTGTTATAGGCTGGATTAAGAAAGGTTGGCCTCTTCAAGATCTACCTCACCATGCCCAACCTTTTAAGTCCAGGCAAACTGAATTATCTGTATTAAGAGGATGTATTTTGTGGGGTAACAGGGTGGTTATTCCTGCAAAACTGCAAAGAGAGGTTTTGGAAATGTTACATGAGGGTCATCCTGGTATTGTAAGGATGAAGGGATTGGCCAGGAGTTATGTATGGTGGCCAGGTATTGACAAAATGGTTGAAAACTGGGTTGCATCTTGTCCCAATTGCCAGGTAGTTAGGTCTGCACCATCTCACGCCCACACAGGAATGGGAATGTCCTAGGGGTCCTTGGTCTAGGATTCACATTGATTTCGCAGGTCCTACTAGAGGGCACCCCTTTCTTATTATAGTAGATGCATATTCCAAATGGCTAGAAGTGTTTCCCATGACATCCACCACAACTGAGGCTGTCATCAAGCAGCTCAGAAAACTGTTTGTAACCCACGGGTTACCTGATGTTCTTGTCTCTGACAATGGCCCTCAATTTACATCTAACCTCTTTGAATCCTATCTAGCACAACAGGGTATCAGACATGCCCTGACTGCCCCTGGGCACCCTTCGGCTAATGGCCGGGCTGAACGCATGGTACAATTTACCAAAGAGAAGCTTCAGCAACTGGGTCCTGGGGACATCACTGAGAAGCTTGAAAAACTTCTTAGTGTTCAGCACATCACTCCTAGCCCATCTAATAACTTATCCCCAGCAGAGTTGTTGATGGGTAGGAAACTTAGGTCTTCCCTTGACTGCCTTCATCCCACTTATGCACCCAACACACCACTGGATTCCACTTCCAAAGTTCGTACATTCAGTGTGGGTGATTCTGTTTATGCTAAGAACCTCATAGGTGAACCTTTGTGGATTCCTGCTGCAATAACTCAGATCACAGGCCCTCGTTCTTACAGGGTACAAACAGAGGATGGTCTCCTCTGGTGCAGGCACATTGATCAACTTAGATCCAGGTTCTCTCAGGAACATCACCCTTGTCTCTCTCTAGTTCCCTCACCTGATGTCAATGCTGGGGGGGAAGGGGAGGAACAGGAGGAAAATCAGCAAGCAAGAATCATCCCCATGTGTAACGAGCCATTACGACAGGAACCATCCCAAAACCTGTCACAATGCCAAAATCCATCCTTAGAAGTGGAAGATTGTACATCACTACCTGACTTGGGTGCTGACATTGGAATGGAGATGGGTTGGGAGGAGAGACCAGATTCTAACAGTCAAACAGGGTCAAACATTTCCCAATGGGGAAATGTCAGCAGACACATTTCCTCTCTCACTGGGTGAGAATGTAAAAACTTCTGAACCACGAAGGTCTCAACGTACACGCAAGAGCCCCACCTATTTAAAAGAATACATTAGATAGATTGGGGTTTGGTATGGACTGAACCTAGTGGGGAGGGGTGTTATGTATGTAGGTTTAAATGTTATTGGTTTATTTGAACTGTTCTTGCAAAATGTTAAATGGGATTGGTTTAAAATAGTGCGGGGAAAACCCTGCACTCCCATTGGCTAGCAACTATGGCTGCTGGTATAAGAAGCAGCCGTAGCCCAGCCAACTCGGGTCCATTCGAGCTGTAGTCACTTAATAAACTCTTCACTGAAGCTCTTCGCATCTGACTCTTCATGCAAACTTAACAGTTAGAGTGCCACTGGAGGAAATGGATTTAGGAGATAAAACCCCATTTCCTTGATTCAGAGAGAAGGCGGTGATGGTTTTTACTTGGATAAGGGCACTGAGCCAAAAATCAGCAGAAAAACTGCCAATCGTTGCTGTTTACTATTGATTTTCAACAGTGCAATCTTTGAACTTTGGGAGCTGCAAAACAACAACAACAACAACAATACCAGCCGGAATATTGCACTTATATTGCAAGTTCAATTGAACCAAACTGAGACTGATGTCTCACAAGATTTGGATAATAAATATGCAACCTTAAATATAGTTTCTAGGAAGCAAGCTACAGTGAAGACATTGGGATTTAATTTATTTATTTATTTATTTATTTATTTATTTATTTATTTATTTATTTATTTATTCGATTTATATGCCGACCTATCTCCTGAGGGACTCAGGGCGGCTTACAATTAATAGGATTCAATACAATAAGACAAATGAATTGATGAGTCGAGGTCTCACTACTGGTTAGGATAATTTGAGATATGTTCAAAACCCTTTCCTGTTCTCCCTCAGTCTGGGTAGGCTAGTTGGAATAGCCAGGTTTTTAACTCACAGCGGAAGGAGCGGAGGTCAGGGGCCGTCCGGAGCCCCAGGGGAAGTTGATTCCATAGGGTGGATGCTCCCATTGAGAAGGCCCTACTCCTCGGGACAGCCAGTCGACATTGTTGTGTCGATGGCACCCGGAGAAGGCCCTCTCTATGGGAGTGCACGGGACTTTGGGAGGTTGTTATTGGCAGTAGGGTCTCCCGTAAGTATCCTGGTCCGATGCTATAAAGGGTTTTATAGGTCAGTGCCAGCACCTTGAATCTCACTCAGAGGGTAACCAGTAACCAGTGCAGCTCGTGCAGGAGGGGTGTAATATGGGAGTATCGGGAGCCTCCCATCACAACCTGCGCCGCCATATTCTGGACCAGTTGAAGCCTCCTAATGGTCCTCAAGGGCAACCCCATGTAGAGAGCATTTTCACGTAAACTTGTTGCCCTCCAAGCACAGAAGTGCTGAAATCCAAATCCAGAGAAAGTAAAGAGGGGTGGGTAACTGAATGCACTCCTCAAGCTTTTGAAAAGATGACCCACAGGAAGTCAAGTCAAGTTGTATTGCTTGTCATCTCACAGTTCAGGATATTGCATAAAGGACTGAAGCTGTGAAAAAGTAGATTTGATTGAAGGTTATGAAGGATCAAATGTTAAGAGCAGTTTGAAAATGGAGACCATTCCCTAAAACCAGATGTTTTCAAGAAGAAAGTAGACCACCATTTAGGCTGCTTGAATTCCTGCATGAACCAGAGGAGTTGGGCTTGTCATTCTTTCCAACCTGATGGTTCTTTGCTATATATGACAACCCCACATGTCCTCGTGACTTCTGTTATCCTAAAATATGAATGAATCCTAAACATGATGTGGTATGTTAGGTTTCTTGCCCCAACCAACAAAAAGTTCAAAATGTTCTATATTCCACTTAGCTTGCTGATTACTTAAGTTTCCAAACATTCATGTTCTTTCTACTTTGGAAGCAAATCTAGTAAAGGAGAGAATTCAATGTAGTGCTATCTGGATCTTGACTAGCTTTCTCTGCTACATCGACATATTTGAAAAATAAGTTGAAATTCTTTTGGACCAGTATTTGACGAAAAGAGAATTTCTGCAGATTTCTCAGATTCATCACTATTAATGACACAGGTTTTATTTTTCATTTCTATTTTTTTCAGTAATTAAGAATTACATGAAATAGATAAAACTAACAAAGAAACCTAATATACACATATATATGAAGTGGGGGTGGGTGGGATGGAGTAAGAAAAACCCTTCACCAAAAGGAAATAAGTATAAGAAATTTCCCTTCATTTCGAGCAAGCATATTCAAGATTAACAATTTATCACTGCCTCTTAAACTGCAACCACATACATCTTTATTCCATACCTCACCTATTTTCTATAAACTCATCTCAAATTCTTCAGCTCTGCTTATTGATCAACAACGATGCAGTAAAAACTTAATTTTCCTTTCCATTTAGTCTAAATCCCCCTCATCTCTTTTTAAGCAATCGAACACTATAAAAATAGTAATAAAATTATAAGCTATTAAACATTACCAGAAATAATATCGCCTTATTTATATATCCAAAACTGATAACATAATTAGTATAAATTAATCCATTACATTGTTGAACATTTTCAAAAGAGAAACTATCCAATTCAGATAACCAGTAAACATCACCAAAGATAGCAATCCATTATTTAACCACAGTCAAATAAACCAGTTAGGTAGTTTCTTCAGTCTTCCTCCCAAATATTGTTAAGTCCTATAGATAAAATTCTATTTCCTATTTTCTTCTAGTGTCTTTGTTTCTTCTCTTAAAGTTCTTATCTTTATCCAAGTCCATTTGTAACTTCCATGAAGAAACTCCAATAAAGCTCTTATAGTTTAATTTAAAAAGATAATCCACATCACTCTTTGGGTACATTATTTATATATCCCTTTTGATTTTTAAATTATCTTCCAATTCCAATTTTAGATCTGGTATTTCTATCTCTTTCTTGTACATTGTAATTTTTAGACCACCTTATAGTCAATTTTGGTTGTCTTCAAAGGAGTTTGTTCATCTTCAGTAGCAATTTTAGTTCCAGTAAAGAGTTAAAAAGCTCAAGCACTTCACATACCCAGAGATCAAATATTTCATTTAAAATACCCATCATATGCTTTAGTAATCAACCTTTAAAGTCTTATTTTGCACTGAAATGTAAACAAAACAGTTTTTCCCACATGAGAGGATCTTTCTAATTATTTTCAAAGCCTTTCTTTAAATCAGTTTCACAAACTCTTAGCATTTAAACTCTTCAAAACTACTCTAAAGCCACTCCTTTGCAAAAAGCTACAAAAACAAATAAATAAGTTCTTATAAATCTGGGGAGAAACCCATAATTTTCTTTCTTTTTAAACAGATTGAAGGGAAACTAACTCAGCAACTTGTAGGTTTGCAGTTCTCAAGGCTTTTCCCAATCTTAAAGAGGCAGTACAAAAAATAAACTCCAAAGTTTATTAAGTAAGTTATTAAGTAGATGAGGTTTGGTCAACCTTCCATGAAAGGCTGCATTTAAAGCTCAGAGCAGAAGGATTCCACAACTCACCGCTGATTGCTAGTGGCTGCAAAAGTACCATTTTCTACTGTCTACTCTACTCACAAAAATCAGCTGTTAAGGAGTACATGTAGGCAATCTCCAAATCTCTCTTGTTCCAGAGAGAATTTTGGCAGTCTAGATCTACCCTTTTGGCTGTACTGACTTCTCAGTCTGGTACAGTGATGAAAAATGTGGGCATTGCCTTGCCTCACCAGAAATCCCATCCCCCCGCTTTGTTTCATAAAGTTTTTCCTTTTCTTTTTAGTTTTGTTTCTGGCTGGGAACTTGTAACTGTGGCCACATCTCCTCAAAATGGATGAAGAAAATTGCAAGTGGGTGTTTTCAGTCAGGTATGGGAGCAAAAATAGACATATCTTGGAACAATTCTTAGATAACATATTATTTATTTATATATTTTATTTTTTTGATAAACAACTCAAGGCAGGCAACATACATAATGTTGGTTCTTCCTCCTGTTTACTCCACAACAACAGTCCTGAGTTGGGCTGAGAGAGAGTGACTAGCCCAAAGTCATCCAGCTGACTTTCATGCCTAAATTGGGACTAGAACTTATTTTCTCCTGGTTTCTGAGTCATGGTGGTGCAATGGTTAGAATGCACGAATGCAGGGTAACTCACTGCTCACTCCCAGAGTTCAATTCTGAGCAGCTCAAGGTTGACTCAGCCTTCCATCCTTCCAAGGTGGATAAAATGAGAACCCAGATTGTTGAGGGCAATATGCTGACTCTGTAAACCACTTAGAGAGGGCTGTAAACAGTGGTTGGATTCAAATTTTTTTACTACTGGTTCTGTGGGTGTGGCTTGGTGGGCATAGCAGGGAAAGGATACTGTAAAATATCCAGTCAGGTGGTATTTGCTGGTTCTCTGAACTACTCAAAATTTCTGCTACTGGTTCTCCAGAACTGGCCAGAACCTGCTGAATACCACCTCTGACTGTAAAGCACTGTGAAGCAGTATATATATCCAAGTGCTATTACTATTGTTATTCTATCCTGCTTACTTTAGCCACTAGATCAAATTGGGTCTCTTAGTAATAAAGTAAAATTGCTAAAACAACTCTTTTCAGATCAGTTATCATCTATATATTTGGGTCAGTGTTTCATAGTGTGGAACCAATATATTGTACTACCATTTCAAAGGCCATGCTGGCTAGCAATGGCGGAAATAGATGCAAAATGTCGACTAGAACAGAGTTTTCAAACTGTTTTACAGAACCCTAATGTCCCTCAAGAACCTGACAGGACTCTGTGAGAGGCAAAGGGAGGAGAGTCTCTCCTTGTAATAAATATGATTATTCTGTAAAAGTACAATGTACAGCATAGTCTTGAAAATCAATTGAATTGCATCTGGCCTTCAGCTTTGTCACACAGTCTGCGACTCTGTGAACAAGATATTCTAAGCAGTAGCAACAAGCACTCACTTTGGCTGTTGTTGCTGGAAGACATGCTGCTTCTTAATATCTTTTCCTGATGGTGCAGCAGAAGCAGTAATCAGCCCATTAGGATCTGGGGTGCAATTCTAAAATTCACGCTGAGTCATTGAAAGTCCCAAGTCATCCTGTGCCATCAGTAAGGCCATCCTTCTAATTTATCTTCAAACACAAGTAGGGTTCTCTGTGTAAATGAAATACAGTTTAATGTAATATACAAAATTATCCAACAGTGAGGGAACAGTGGTTTGATGAAGTTTATTGGCACACAAATTGTATTGCAAAACAGATGAGCGTGGTCTAGTCTTAAATAAGTTGGGTTGAGGAAATGTGGGTTTAGATCCATGCTTCATTCATTCATTCATGCAATTTATATAGTTGCCAATCTCACACTGGGGACTCTGGGCAGTATACAATTAAAATATAAACAATACCAAAACAATAGAAACAGTTTAAACATTAAAAACAATTAAAACGCTTAGAAAGAATGCAGTAGTCACTGGGAAAGCTTTCATTGACAAAAGCCTGCTTTTTATCACTTTATTACTACTGATGCTACTAAGGCAGTTTTCCTAAACCAGGCCACTACTGATATGTTGGAATTATAATTCACAAAATTCTGAATCCACGTGGCTTCCGGCCCAACACATCTAGAGGGAGTCAGTTTTGGGAAAGCTGCTCTCTAGTTGTTAACATTGGTCTGTTTGTTAAACATGCAATTACAATTAGTATTTGGCAGTATTAGTATCTGGCAATAGTTAAGGCAGGCTTCCAGTCAAAATGGTCAGGAGGTCCTAGCAAGTGTGAAGCAACTGAGGAGTGAAATAAAATGACTTCATATTCACAAGATGCATTTGAATTCTCACTCTGGAATTTCTCCTTCAAAACACTGACTAGTAAAAGTAAAAGAAAAAATAAAAAGAAGTTGAGTGTATTTCAAATTTTTGCAAGTGCTCATTACCTCTTTTGTGAACCGTGAGCAGGGAAGCTTGGATTCAAATCAGAAGAAGAAGGAGAAGAAGAGGAGGATGAGGATGAGGAGTAGGAGTAGGAAGAAGAAGACACTAATATAGAAACAAAGAGAGGAGACCTCTCGATAGCCAGGCTATTATTTATTAGACTCAATGAGTTTTGAATAAAATGTTCCTCTAAGGTACTGTGAAATATAACACTCTGGGCTCTCTAATTATCCTCTTCAAAGTGATTCATTTTGTAAAAGAGTATTTGGAGAGCGAATGGCCCAGAGTGTGATATTTTACAATACCCCTGAGGAAGATCTTACTCAAAATGCATTGGGCCTCATAAATAATATTCCCATCAAGAAGTTTCCTTTTTGTTTCTTCAACATTCACCTGCTGCAAACTCTTTAGGTGGTCTCTCAACCTTGGCCCTTGGTGGCCAACATGGGAATAATAATGTTGGTCTACTGTGCAGAGATATTTTGAAGATTATCGAGACCATGTCTTTCAAACACAGAATCTTCTTCTAATGCAGGTAGTCCTTGACTTATGAGTATTTGTTTAACATTTGAGGTTACAATTGAAAAAACTGACTTATGACTGGTCCTTGCACTAACAACTGTCACAACCTCCCTGTGGTCACATGATTAAAATTTGGACACTTGGCTACCTCATGTATTTATAACAGTTGTCCTGTCCCTGGGTTACATGATCACCATTTGCAACCTGTCCAGGGCACAACTGACAAAGTCAAGAGGAGAATCCAGATTCACTTTGTGACCATGTGATTCACTTATCGACCACAGCAAAAAGGATCATAAAATTGGGTGCAACTCATTTAACAACCACTTTGTTTAGTGATGGAAGTTTTGATCCCAGTTATGGTCATTATTACCAAATTTGCAGATGATACTAAACTGGCAGGAATAGCTAACACCCAAGAAGATAGGTTTAAGATTCAGATGGATCTTGACAGACTAGAACACTGGGCCATATCTAACAAAATGAAATTCAATGTAGAGAAAAGTAAAGTCCTACATTTAGGCAAGAAAAACCAAAAGTACACATATAGACTGGGTGAAACCAGGCTCAATAGCAGTAACTGCAAGAGGGATCTTGGAGTCTTAGTGGACAACCAGCTAAATATGAGCCAGCAGTGTGCAGCGGCAGCCAAAAAAGCTAATGCAATCCTAAGTTGTATTAACAGAGGGATACAATCAAGATCAAGGGAAGTACTAATACCACTGTATAAAGCCTTAGTAAGACCACACCTAGAATACTGCATCCAGTTTTGTTCACCACATTATAAAAAAGATGTTGAGACTCTAGAAAAAGTACAGAGAGGAGCAACCAGGATGATTAGGGGACTGGAGGCTAAAACATACAATGAACGGTTGCAGGAACTGGGCCTGGCTAGTCTAGTAAAGAGAAGGACCAGGGGAGACATGATAGCGGTTTTCCAATATTTGAGGGGCTGCCACAGGGAGGAAGGGGTCAAGCTATTTTCTAAAGTCCCTGTAGGCCAGACAAGGAATAATGGATGGAAACTGAACAAGGAGAGATTTAACCTGGAAATAAGGAGAAACTTTCTGGCAGTGAGAACAATCAACCAATGGAACACCTTGCCCTCGGAAGTTTTGGGAGTGCCATCACTTGGGACTTTCAAGAAGAGATTGGACTCCCATCTGTCAGAAATGGTGTAGGGTCTCCCGCTTGGGCGGTGGGTTGGACTAGATGACCTACAAGGTCTCTTCTGATTATCTGTTATCTGTTATCTGTCATAAGTCAAGGACTACCTATATTTTAGAAGGGAAATCTGCATCTGTCATCTGAACCTCTATAACTGTCTGGTTTGGTTCTGCAACCCAACAGGACAGATACAGACTTCAGAGGATAATTAGGATGGCAGAAAAAACAATTACTACCAACCTGCCTTCAATTGAGGACCTGTATACAGCATGAGTCAAAAAGAGGGCTGTGAAAATATTTACAGACCCTCACATTCCGGACATAAACTGTTTCAACTCCTACCCTTAAAATGACGCTATAGAGCATTGCACACCAGAACAACTAGACATAAGGACAGTTTCCCCCCGAAAACCATCACTCTGCTAAACAAATAATTCCCTCAAACACTGTCCAACTATTTACAAAGTCTGCACTACTATTCCTATTAATCTTCTCATCACTCCTTATCACCCATCCCTCCTACTTGTGACTATGACTGTAACTTTGTCACTTGTATCCTTGTGATTTATATTGACTGTTTCCTAGTATGATTTGATTGCCTATTTGTACCCTATGACTGTTATTAAGTGTTGTACCTGATGATTCTTGATTCTTGACGAATGTATCTTTTCTTTTATGTACACTGAGAGCTTATGCAGCGAAGACAAATTCCTTATGTGTCCAATCACACTTGGCCAATAAAGAATTCTATTCTGTTCTGTTCTGTTCTGTTCTGTTCTATTCTATCTGAAATATAGGCAAGCCACAAGAAGTGTGTGCATCTCCTGAGGGCGTTATCCTAAACTGCAGCTCACTGTTTAGTGATGAAAAGAATTAATAGCTCAGTTTTTTTTCAAAGGTTCAGCTACAAATAGCAATCGCTAAAAAGCCAGGCTTAATGGTGGCCATTGGCTGTTTGGAAAGGTAAAAGTGAGAAGAAAGTTGACAAAAATATCCAGGATTATTTGTTGTTGTTGTTGTTGTTGTTGTTGTTGTTGTTGTTGTTGTGCTGCTGCTGCTGCTGCTGCTGATAGGGATCATGATGATTTTGTTCACCACAATTGAGAGACTCTTTGTGGTCCCAATCACAACAATAAAACTTCCATGGTACCACCCCATAACAATCACAACAATAAAACTTCCATGGTACCACCCCATAACAATGAACAGCAAGCAGAACCAAAAAAAAATTAAACCACAGATAAAATCATAAATCAACCAGACAAAAAGCAATGAAATGCAATCTAAATTGGATTTTATATAAAGTTAAATGTCAGATATAATTTGAATGAAACCACGTTGGTTATATTGTGTATTGCATTTTTCCTCTTTTCAAATGCCTCACTGAATAATAAAATGGTATGCATATTTCCAGTGAATCTATACAACCAATTTAGATTATTACTTATTTTATTTTCATTTTAAGGGGAATTATTGGGTAACGGTAGCAGAGTGTATCCAGTATAACATTTTATACTGCCTGCTGAGGATTGAATGCCCTTCTTATGGACATCTTAGAAATATCTAGGCAAGTGCTGCTTTTTAATTTTTCATATATTTAATTTATTGAATATTTATAACTTGTCATCCCTCTGTCCTTCATCGCTGTTGCATAATAGCCCTCCTGCTCTAAAGAGCGAAGCATACCCTTTAAGTATTACAGTTATGATCTATATATTCCATTATTTGAGAGAGAGAATATTAAAATGGACGAAATATCAATGTTTGGTGTCCAGATCAAGAGATAGGACGCAGCACCAGTTGTCCTTTATAGTTTTCTATGTCAGAATTGCTCCTTCATGCCTGTTTTCCCCAGCACTTATAAGCCTACTGTAACGCCAGATGTTTCACGCAGCCAATTGTCAGGTATTGGCAGAGTCTCCAAATTGTGTCTTTCCAGAAAGTGGGTTAACTAGCAGCAGTTACTGCTGTAGTTCACTGTCTGTGCAGAATCTTCAAAGAAGTCAGTTCCCGGGGAAAGTCTTTGAAACTCTGAAAAGGAATTCATGGGGGTTCTTTTGTTCAGCTGGAGGAAATACTGCTGTTCTTGGCAAGCCCACAGCTGCAGGGCTGCAAACTGCTAAATCATCTGTCAGTGGTTTCCAGGATGCCCAAGGTAAGAAGAAAAACGATCAGAGGTATAAAGGGAGCTGCAAGGCAGATTATTGCTTGGTTGAAGTGGGTAGCCACCCACCGAAACAAAGGCCGTATGAAGACATTCTCAGCTGAGCGCTATTATGCAAAGCAGGGCGCTTAATCATCCACCTTTATCGTTTGATGGCTTGTAGGTATGAATGACCTATTATAAATCAACCAGTGGAAAGAGGGCTTCATACTACATTATTTCCAACATATTGCTTTCAACCAGGGATGGCTTGGCGAATAGATCCAGGATGCGAGAGCAACATGTTGCAACTGGTAAGCAACACTCGGCAAAGATATTATGGAGTCTGTGGGTAGGCTGGTAGGCTGCGGGTCCCCACTACTACAAAATAATCATATAAACATTGGGCAGCCCTCTTTTGCATTCTTTGCACTTTGGGCTGTGAAATTATTAAACGATGGAAGAAATCACAACTCCACCCACACGCAAACACGTACACGCAAACACACATACACAAAATACACACACTCAGAAATTTGTCTGCAAGGACCTCCATCTGCAAAGAGTCTAAAGCTACATTAGTTAGGAGAAGGAAAAGGCTCTTTCCATGGTAAACAAGCATCCACATCCATCTAGTTAAGCCAATCTATCTATATATATATAAAAGCAAAATACCACTCACGCATCATCACAAAATCTCCAGAACCGTAAAGCCTACAAACTTGAAATTTGGCACATATGTTCCTCTTGGCTGGAGGTGCTCACTAAGAAAGGGTTTTTCAAAATGACCATCAGAGCATTAGTATTTCCTATATTAGTATTAACACGCTCCGATGCTAAGGAGTTCTACTCCTCCTCCCCACCTGAAAAGAAATCTGTTTGAAACACAAGCAGAGGAGAGGAATTTCAGTTTCAGTTTCACAGCACCAAGCAGCTTTAGTACAGAACAGTTGAGCTAAGCCACGCCCAGGCTCCTTGCTGTCTCCTTCTTGCTCACGCAGCAAATACTGTTTCAGTTTCCAGACAGCCCTCAACGCTCTCAAACACTGACAGGATGCTAGCCAGATGAATACCAATGGACGCTGGTAGGCAGAGGCAGAATTTCCACCCCCTTATTTTCCTCCCCCCAAAACTAAGCCCCACCACATAGTTTTGTAGCAAAGCACGGGTATCGAGCTAGTATTAAATATTAGAATGACCGGAGGTCTGTATGCGTACAGGTAGTCCTCGATTTACAACCACAATTGAGCCCAACATTTCTGTTATTAACTGAAGCATTTATTAAGGGAGTTTCCCCCCATTTTATGACCTTTTTGCCACAGTTGTTAAGCGAATCACTGCAGGGGATAAGTGCCATTGCAATCTTGAATAGTCATGTAATGAACTGTTGTAAGTCGAGGACTGCCTGTACAACAATGTGAATGGGACAAAGTATTTCTGATAAGGACAATTAAGCAGTAATGTCTCTCTCCCTCCCTCCCTCCCTCTCCCTCCTCTCTCCCTCCCTCTCTCTCTCCCTTCCTCCCTCCCTCTCCCTTCCTCCCTCCCTCTCTTTCTCTCCCTCTCTCCCTTCCTCCCTCCCTCTCCCTCCCTCCCTCCCTCCCTCCCTTCCCCCTCTCTCTCCTCCCTCCCTCTCTCTCCCTCCTCCCTCCTTCCTTCTCCCTCCCTTCCTCTCCCTCCCTCCCACCTCCCTCTCTCTCCCTCCCCCTCACTCCCTCCCTCTTTCTCTGATGAACGACTCCCCAAAGCTGCTAATATGAGACCCAAAGTGTGCTATAGGACTGTGAAGAAGTGAAACAACTTAAGGAAAAAGCGAAGTCTCAGAGTTTTTAAGGACAGACAAACTGAAGGACAGTTCTTCTGAACTCCCTACAGCTTCCTGCTTTAAAACTGGTATTCTGGCTGTTTAATCAGAACCGGTTGGATTAGCTGCTGAGAAAAGACCATACAAGTTCAGCTTGGCCAGCGAGTCCCCTTGTTAAGTTTGCATAGAGAGGCAGGACGCGGAGTGCTACAGCTCAAAGTTTATTGTGACTTCAGCTCAGAACGGACCCAAATGGCTCAGGCACGGCAGCCTTTTATAGCCGGCTGCCGCGGCTGTCAGCCAATCAGAGTGCAGGGTTTTCCCGCACTTTTACAACCAATGAATTCAAACACTTTACAACAACAACCAGTCATTTTAAACTCTGCATACATAACACCCCTTATACTGTAGCTTTCTAATCTTTTCCTTGTTGGCTCCAGGCAGGATTTCAGCCAAACCACTCTCCAGGATTGTGTCTCTTGCCACTTGCAGGATGTTACTTAGCACTGTAGAGAACAAAGGGGCCAATGTGCTCTTTTTAAGTTCACCTTGGCTATGAGCCCTGGATGCCCACTGGTTTTCTCTAGCCTAAACAGGAATCCTTTCTAGACGTAGCCTGTCACAATCTCTTGGGTTTGCTCTGTTGTTCCAGTCTGCTCATTTTGGAGGGGTACTTTTTCCTTGACTTAGATCTGCAAAGTCTCTTAAGGATTCTTGTGTTATTAGCCCTGATGATCCCACAGATTTTGAGTCTCTCCTGGCTGGCCCAGCCTGGGCAATATGGAAGCCACTGTTCAAATGTTGCAATGATGAACAAAAGAGTGCCTTCCCTCAGGACTAATGACAAAATCCTTGAACCCCAAGGCCCAAATCGGTGGGTGAATGGTGACGATATAACGTGGGCCATGGCCTGGGACATCAAGTGTGTGGAGGGACCTGTCTTCCATCTGTATATGAATGAGTGTTGATTGTAATAGTCTGGAGAGATTCTCAGTCATCCAAGTCATGATTGTCCCAAAGGTGCTTTTTAGGAGGCATCTGGACTTTCTGGTTTTTTCTTTTGAAGACGTTTCACTTCTTCAGCTCTGACAGGATAGTGGGGAATCCATTCCCCACTATCCCGTCAGAGCTGGATTCTCCATTATCCTATCAGAGCTGAAGAAGCTTCTTGGATGAGAAGGGAAACGTCTTCCAAAGGGAAAAAAAAACAAGGAAGTCCAGCTGACTCTTGAAAAAGCACCTTTGGGACTTGATTGTAACACCTTCTGCTGCTGCTATGTGTTTGCATTTCTAGGGTGGTTATTTGTTTTTAATTTTATTTTAATATTGTTCATTTTCTTCACTATCCAGAGTTGTTTGTAGAAATGGGTCATACAAATGGATTAAATAAAACAAATATCCTCCATTTTGTCTTACGTCATTTCAAATTCATAATCAGGAGGGGATTCTATTAATACAACAAAACCAAATTAGTCATGTTGTAAATATGAAATAAAGACTTCGTGACCCAAAACCATTAGCTGAATGTTGAGATATCCATTTAATATGTATATATGTTCACCATACCCTTGTTCGGTGACCCACAATCCATTTCTGTAACTTGATTGTTAAATATAATGGCCGCTAAGTGGATATGTGACTGAGATCAAACAGTATGTGTGTGTATCTCAATCACACATTGACTGTTGTTGCCATCTCATTCAGATACTGTTCTTTTGTATAGGTCCTATCTGACTATTCCCCCACCCATTTTTACCCCCTCAGAGGGCAAAAATATTGCTTCATCAACCTTTTTAAAAAAAGTATTGTCCTATGAAGAAAAGCAGATAAGGAAGAGATAGCTTTTTGAAGCAATCTCTCACAACTCTGTGAGAGTTGAAGTGCTAACTGCAAATTGATAAGCACAGCTCTGTGGCCTTAATTAGTTGACAAGGAGCTTTCAGCCAGCTAGTTCTGTTGCCTGAAACTGACCAGATCTTAATCAGTTTCACGCTAAAAAATTGTTGTCAGGTGCACAAAATTCGGTCACAGATGCATGCATTGTTTGGCAAATGAATTCCTTATTATGATTTATTATTCGATTTCTTTGTGATTGGATGCTGAGGTGGTCACTAAATGTAGAGTGGCCATATTTACAGTATGTATTTATTTATTCCATTTGTATACCACAAAAATCAAGTAAAACTCCCTGTGGATGGTAACAGAAAACATATACAAAACAGACAGACAGAAAGACAGAGAAAGATAATTGTGGAACATCAGCTTTATTATTCATCTTTTTGGGCATCCTGGTTTTAAATTCAGGGCTCTCTTCTTTTTGGATAACTATAGTAGGAATGTCTCTTCCTCAGTTCTCTCTCACATTCTTCAGATTTGATCTACAAAAAGGAAAAAAAAAGGAACCTATTGTGCCCTAGGGGTCTTTTCTGGGAGCTACTAACTATACTCCAAAGAACAGGGATGTCCAACCTTGACAACTATATGACCTGCTGCTTGGAGAATTCTGGGAAATTAAAACCCACAAGCCTTAAAGTTGCCAAGATTGGACTCTCCTGGACTAAAAAAAACATGTACTCTTTGTTTTGTGTTAAAGTGAGGCAGTGTCAGGACAGTTGATTGCAGTGGTAAATAGCTAGTATACATGCTTTCGTACTAGCCCATCCATTCTCTCTGTGTAGTGTTTGCTACCATGGCTTCAAAATGATCTATATTGTGATCAACTCCTCCTGTTTTTCCATTGAGGCGGCTCTTCATTTTTTCCCAGCGTTATTCTCTTTTCTAAATGTCTTTCCGGGTAGTGGATGATCCCGCCTCTTGCAGTTATTATAATGAGAGGTTAGATCAATGTTGTCTGACAGGCCTCAGACAAGTCAGTAACTTGGTGAAAATATGCCAAGAAACACCTAATGTGCTGCATTACTCATATCAAGCTCCTCAGCTTTGCAAATCTTGGTCTGGTGAAAATGTTGCCTGCTAGCGGGTAGCTTTCAAATAATAGCTAGATGTAGGATAATATGCAGGGAATATTCTACGCTTTCTGAAATGGGATGAAAAGCAAATGAAATATTGAGAGAAAACAAAGCAGCCTAGACTGTCATTACTTTCAGTTTTCTATGCAGAATCCTAGTCTCCATGCTAAGTGGTTATTTTAAACAGAAAAAACTATATATTTTCTGAAAGACTATTTAAAAAAATACCTATTCCCATTCTACCCATTTTGTTCCATTCTCTTATAGTGCATCTCTAATTATGAGAGGCATGGTCAAAGATTTATGTTCTCTTTCCTTTAATTTCTTTTTTTCCTGTCTCCTTTTTTCATTTTCTCTTTCTTTTTTTCATATTTACTATACTATACTCTTTTTTTAATGAATGTATTTCTTATTTATCCATGGATAATCTTTTAATAAAAAACTATTTTTAAAAACAGGTTTTGTTTATTCTTCTACATTTGTCTTAATATAGACATAGCTTATCGTTACGTTATGCTTTTATTATGAGTGTAATATTGTGTAAATAATAATTTAATATCATCATTAACCCCTGATGGAGAGGATGTGTTTTGTTGGGTTCACGTATTATTTATTTGAGATATTTTTGATGGAAGAAAGATAAAATAGATGAACTGATGAAATAAGTAAATGCACACCAACTGCCCTAACTAAAAATTGAATGAACATGATCATTAGATTGAGGATGAAAATAGTTTCCAAATCTCAACAAAATACTTAATTTTATTTCCATTCTAAAAGACTGCTTAGAAACAGTAATTCCTAGGATTTTGTGTATTTTATTTTCCTTGGTTTTCAGTCAATCCCTCATTATATCCTAGAGCAGGGGTGTCAAACTCGATTTCATTGGGGGCCACATCAGGGTTGTGTTTGATGTCGGGGGGGCCTGGGAGGCATGGTCAGGGTGGGCGTGGCCAGCTCAATGTCTGTTTTTGGCTCTGACGGCCTCCTGCAGCTTTCTGCCAGTGAAAATGGAGCTTGGGAGGCCACGGGCAATCCCACTGAGCTTTGTTTTTGCTGGCAGAGGCACCGTGGGCCGGTCCTTCGCTGTTTCCAGGGCGGCCCCATGGGCCCGATCTAGGCACCCCATGAGCCAGTTCTGGCCCACGGGTCTTGAGTTTTTTTTTTTTTTTAATTACATTTATATGCCGCCCTTCTCCGAAGACTCAGGGCGGCTTACAATTTTTGGAGCACAACCCAATGCGCTCAGCATTGGGTTTGACACCCCGGTGCTAGACCTGTATGAAAAAATATAGAGAACAGTTTTTCAGTATAGCCAGCTAATGAGAAGTTAATAAGGGAAGAATAATTGATGCTCTCTCTCTCTCTCCTCCAATGAAGTTGTGTTAGTTTCAGTCTGTTACTATACATAATTACTGACTCTGTTAATTGACAATGTTAGGTAAGGGCCATCGTTTCACAGCAGAGACATGATTGCATTCAAATACTTTTGGGTTCGATGCTAAGCACTTCAGTTCAGCAGTGGGCTTCAAAAATTTTAGCAACGGGTTCTCTGCCTGGTTGCTGGGTGGGGGTGGCCATGGTGGGCATGGCCTAGTCAGCCTCCTGCATCATGGTGGGGGGGCATTTTTGCCCTCCCCAGGCTCTGGAGGCTTTCTTCAAGGGTGGGCAAAAAGGGTCTCCCCAGGCTCCGGAGCTCTCTGGAAGCTGGAAATGGGCCCATTTCCGGCCTTCCTGAACTTCTGGGAGGCCTGTTTTTCACCCCAAGTGTTACGACTCTGCAAAAGTGCTATGTGGAGCTGCGACAACCTACAAGTGGGTCTGGCCAGACCGTATTCCTCGGCGACGTAAAGACGGATCTAGTTGATCCAGCTATTCCAATCAGCTGACTGGGTTGGACTATAGGCAGCAGTGGTGACGGACTGGTGGATAAACCATGACCAGACCAAACCTCATGACCGGCGCATCCAAGCAGATGATGTCGGCTTCCTGCACTGCGGCTCTAAATGCTCCAAGAAAGCGTGGGAGGGGAATAGCGGAATCGGCGGGGAGTGGGATGACACAAACACGGGTGACATAGCATGGGGAATGTGATGGGTATAATGGGCACTTTGGGATGTTGCAACAAGGTGAGTGGGTGTGGGTTGGAACTTGATGGTCGAAGTGTATAATAAACAATGACGGATGTTAGGTAGCAGTAATGGATGGGGACTAATTAACCGTATATGGGATAAACACTCCAAACGTAACGATAAATACTGTGCTAGTGTATGTTGCAACTTAGAGCTGACTTTAAACCCTTTTTTGCACGCTGTTACCCGTCGTTCGGAATAAAGAAGAATAAACTGTTCATGAAAATTCTTGTGGTGATTGATCACTACGTGTTCTGGACGTTGGAAGAATAGCTGAGACCAAGCCTCTTCACATGCCCTGCACTTACCTGCATCCACAACAAGCCGCATGGGGACTCCTGGGAGGGGAGGGGTGGGCGGGGCCAGCCAGGAGTGGGATTTGGGGGGTTGTCTGAACTGTGCAGAATCTTAGCTAGAGGACCTCCCAAACCCCTGCAAACCCCCAATAGCCCAGCCCTGCTTTAGTTTCAGAAAAGGTTAAAGAAAGAGCATCAACTGGACATGCAGGAGAACTGCTGCTAGTTAAGGTAAATATCAGGGAGAAGGAAGAACGGTCTTACCTAATTTCACCTTACCTAAAATTAGGTTCTTCAGGCACCTTCCTACATTTAAGACAGTTAGAGAGAGAGACCATGGATACACAGATGCACACACACACATACACCAAAAGCAAAATCGTATCTGTTCATACATTTAACTGTGAACCACTGATTGGTATCCAGGATATGTCTCTGCCTGAAGTCGCAGTGTGATTCATTTTGAAAGTCTATAATTTTAAGCAAGCATCCTATTGATACGAAAGATTGGATTCATAAATTGCCCTAAACCATGTCAATTTACTCAGTGTTTTGCTCATATTCACCTCCTTTCCCACAAACAATCTTTGTACATTGTGACTTAGGGCGAGGTATGAACTGAGCCACAGTCTTTGCTCCCCACCAAACTCATTAACCCGGTTCATTTTGAAATTATTCTGCGAAAGCCGTAGCTTTTAGTGAAATGTCACAAATCTTTGGTTGCCCTGTTGCAAAGTTTGCCCGTCTATTTATAGATCCACCCTGGGTTTAGATCAAGAATCTTCCCTCCTTCCCCGCTTAAGTTGCAATTCAAGTGAAAAATCAAAGACCTAAGAACATCTTGTAACTTTTTTTCCCCTTGAAGTTGAAAACTGCAGTCGGAGGTCTCTTTTCTTGATGATATGGCCAGAATTACCCAGTATGATTTGCATTATCCAATTCTCCTTGAAAAAAGGAGAATTGTTTTGATCATTTGCTTCCTTTTTCTGTGTTGCACAGGGATGTTCAAGGCTCTCTACTGCATTGACAAGACAGCAATCACTTAATGGCACTGAGGCTGCAAACATCTGCTTTAATAGACAGATCTGAAAATTGTAGAGAACTGAGGCCAATTGAATGGCCAGCTTCCTTATATGCTAATCTACTCATACCTTTCCTGAAACATCCAAAACTAACTGCTAAGCGATTTGGCAAAAGATGGGGCATCTTTTGAATCAGAAAAACCTTCAGACATAGCAATGGGGATATACTAGCCAACCCAGTGTTCAGAATAAAACACGGAGTTATGGATCCCCAAATAAATCATGAACAAGATTCCTTGAAATATGCACAGTAATACTGCAGGGCAAGATTTCCAAAGGAGATGGATTTCTAATGGAGGTAAGATGCACAACTCATCTTACTACATATTATACAGACCAACCTTTTCACCATCGCTACAATCTGTTTTCATATTTCTTCTTGTTTTCGAACAACATGTGAATGCAAGATTTCTGTCCCTTCCTTATTGGTACTTTATTACTATGTCACAGGAGACTATAGGAATGCCTACAGTATGAAGGAGGAATCTGGTCTCATTCTCTCCCTCCCCTCTCTTCCTCTTCCTCTTTGTCTTCCTCTTCCTCTTTTTCTATCTGTTTATGGCTACCAAATGAAAGATTGCACACATTTGTCCTTTGTGGTAGAAGGTGAAATTGCTAAAATGAACGGGTAAAAATTGCCTAGAAGATTATTATGATTAAGCGTTTGAGGAAAAATTAAGAGAAACTGCTCAAGGATGATATGTTTAATAGTGAACTAGGGCTATAGTTTCTTCAATGGAGAAATTGAAATGAAGTCTACATGATCATTTGGGAAGGGAAGGATGCTAAGTTTCTTGCTGATTGGAAATCCTGCACTAAGCAATGGCTCTCATGTCCTCTCATTGCTATAATTCTGTAGGGTTATCTATTTTGAGTTGCAAACAAACCACTGCAGAAGTACTGCTGGTTAAAAAAGATGATTTCTTTAAAAGAAGTTTAAATTGTTATATCCTTACAATGATTTGCTAATTATTTGTCTTTGTCGAGAGTGATTCGCTCTTTCACCTTGACAACAATTGGGGAGGGGTAGTTGTAATGTCAGGGTGGGAATGGAATGCCAAGACTCGGTCTGCAGATCGTGAGAGCCTGTCGCAAGCCTCAAGGTCACCCTGTGCAGGTGTTTGAGTGATCCAGACTGTTCCCATAACAAAAGAAGCAGATGTAATTGGACAATGCAATGGACTGAGGGGGATGGCCAAAGGGGAAAACTAAGTTTAACTATGTTGGCTTTGTGTGTGGGAAATCCAGAGCTGGTTTCGCTTCTTCTGTGCCAATCTAATATATTCAATAAAGTTCTATTTTTGGGAAGCACCATGTCCCAGGAATTCTCTTTTTGGATTTGCTAGCTGGACAGCTGACAGTCCTTTCATTGTTCAATATGAGAAATATATAGCTATTCTCTGCACAACACATTCAGCTTGGAGACCATGATAATTGTGCCAAACTAGCATCTTTACTAGCCTTATATTGCCCCATGCCATTGACCTAGTGGGGCTTCTGTAGTTCTTCTACAGCCGAGTCAATTATTATTATTTATTTATTTCTGCTGTGGTATAAGATGACATGCAGCTTTAAAAACTGAGCAGCAGAATGGTAGTTTCTCATTAAGGGGAAGCCTTAACTTACTGAACCCTTGATCTTAACCCACTTTCTGCTGAAGTAAAAGAACCACAATGCTTTCTCAGCCTTTCATCAGCTTCATATAAACAACCTAAGGCAAAATTAAGGTGCCACGATAGCCTTTTATCTAACTCAAACCGAGCAAAGTAGGCAATTTGTTTTCCTTGGCACAGAGAGAAGCATGGTAAGACAAGGACAAGGGCAGGTGGTAGGGCACTTCCTGGATGTTGATTGTGTGTGTGTGTGTTTCCCAATGAGTTATCTGGAAAGCACTGTAGGTGGCAGGGAAGTAAATAGTAAGGACGCTCGGAGACATTCCTCGGAGTTTGCATAGTATAACAATTGCAGGAATTAGCTAAGGGAAGTTTAGAGAAAGGAAGGACTAGGGGTGACTAGGGGTGGTTTTAGATTTTGTGGGATTTTAAGTTTTGTATTTAATTGGGACCATTAGTTTAATTCTTTTTTAAGTATTTATTGTGTTTGTTTTATTGTAAGCTGCCCCGAGTCTTCGGAGATGGGGCGGCATATAAGTCCCATTAATAAATAAATAAATAAATAGAAGTATTCCAATATTTGAGGGGCTGCCACAAAGAAAGGAGGGTGTCAATCTATTTTCTGAAGCACCAGAAGGCAAGACAAGAAACAATGGATGGAAACTAATCAAGGAGCAAAACAACCTCTAATGTCAACGTTCCAAAAAAAATCCAGCTTCAACCAAAAACTCAGAGAGAGGCATTTTCTCAAAAGTTCCTTTTAGTAGAGTAGGTATACTGCAGTGGTGGGATTCAAATTTTTTTTTTACTCTGTGGGCATGGCTTGGTGGGCATGGCAGGAGAAGGTGTTCTGACCCAAACCCTCTTCCAATAAAACAAACACGAACCAAAGGGAACAGAAACCTTTTAAGGAAACCCCAGTTAAAAGGGTGCTGCAAACTAATTAACTTAATAAACACAAGCCTCGCCAAAACTATGCAAGGCTGCCAAGAATCACAGATAAGAAATATTTCACAACACACGAGTCTTCAAATACCAACTTGAGATACTGCAATGTCCACGAGGCTGGAGTTACAAAACGTTTTTGCTTCCTACAAAGAACGTCCGATTCACAGCTGGCTTTTATCTTCTTGAAGGAGGGGCCATTACCTTGCAGCCTTACTCCTGAGTCGCCCGTGCTGCTGCAGCTGCTCTTTCCTACGAGCAGCCCTGTGCGCACACACACTTGGCACAGGATCCTCAGGAACCTCCTTATCACTGCTGCCAGCCTCCACAATCTCTGAAGGCAGCAGTCCACTCCCTAATGGTCCTGGCCCCTCATCTGAGTCCTCGCTCTCCCCAGCCGTCCGCACCTGCTGCCAGCTAACCACAACAGAAAGATACTGTAAAATCTCCAGTCAGAGTGGGTATTTGCCAGTTCTCCAAACTACTCAAAATTTCCACTACCGGTTCTCCAGAACTGGTCAGAACCTGCTGAATACCACCTCTGGTATATTGGCACATCTGGGGAAAACCTGAATCTGAGAGTTCCGGGTTTTCCCTCAGTAATTCAAAAAGACAAACCAAACCCCTCCACCCATCAGCCCAATCACATTCTGTCCCAACCTGAGACATCCCTTCAACTACGCCTCTTCCAGGTGCAGGAACAACATGACCTTGACTGACAAGAAGAATGCTACTATGTCTAACTACACACACTCTACTAAATCCCCTGTCCCTAATTCCCAAGCTCAAGAATGTGGCAGCGTGGAAGTTCCTGGTTCTAATATGGCTTCCAAAGCTGACACTCTAACTAAAGAGAAATTTCCTAACCGTAAGAACAATTAACCAGTGGAATGGCTTGCCTTCAGAAGTTGTGCTCCATCACTGGAGGACTTTAAGATGACACTGGACAGCCACTTGTCTGGAATGGTATAGGGTCTCCTGCTCAAGCAGAGGGTTGGACTACATGTAGAAGATCTCCAAGTTCCCTTCCTACTCTGTTGTTCTGTATTCTGTAACCTGTGGCCGCATGACAGTATTCAGATTTTTATGTATGTCTGAAGATAAAAAGGTAAAGGTTCCCCTCGCACATACGTGTTCTGACCAAGGCTTCCTGCGACCGTAATTAAGCACATACTTAGTCCAAACAACTCTTGTTTTATTTCAAAGCTGGGAATTATTTTCATTCCCAACCCGTAATGAGTCCCAAACAGTCCCTCGAGATAAGCACCCACCTTTATCTCCTTTGAATTGCTGCCAACAACTAAAGTGCCAAATTAACTGTAAAAAACCAACCAAAGTACAAAATCCACACAGAGCTTCAAGGTTTAATCCAAACAGAGTGAACGACTTTGCTTCCTGCAAAGATTTCTCTAGCTTTGCACTTCCTTTATACCTTAGGGAAGGGGCAATTCCCTCCAAGCCTTACTCCTGAGTTGCCCCTTTTGTCTTAGCTGCTCTTGCCTTCTAGCAGCTCTGCGCACACGCGCACTGCGAACAGGGTACCCTTGTTCCTCTGCCTCGCTGCTGCCAGACTCTGGAGGCACACAACTCCCAGATGTTCCTGGCCCCATCTCTGCATTGGACGCAGGACCCTCATCCGAGTCCTCCCCAGACTCCTGGACTGGTTCCTGTTCTTCCCCACTGTCCAATTCCGCTACCTCTGCACAGGCTGCCGGCAAACCACAACAATACATGCTAGTCATTTCCGGCTCTAGGAGGCGGTGCTCATCTCCGTTACAAACTGAAGAGCCAGCGCTGTCTGAAGGCGTCTCTGTGGTCATGTGGCCAGCATGACTAAACGCCAAAGGCACATGGAATGCTGTTACCTTCCCACCAAAGTGGTCTCTATTTTTCTACTTGCATTTTTACATGCTTTCTAACTGCTAAGTTGGCAGAAGCTGGGACAAGTAACGGGAACTCACTCCGTTACGCGGTGCTAGGGATTCGAACCGCCGAACTGCCAACCTTTCTGATCGACAAGCTCAGCATCTTAGCCACTGAGACAGAGTCTAATTTGACTATGTAACTACTAATTTGACTATGCTAACTACTACTAAGATTTATTCTTCATGGAATTTGTGTTTTAACATATACCCTACTTTTCAATGCATACTCTTTCTTCCCTCTCCAGGAATAATTATCCATTCATTTGGGAGTACTCCATTTCCACTGAGGCCCTTAAACAGGTTCTGATTTCATTATAGGCCTCAAAGATGACACCTGTCACATACTAGGTGTTCTCCTTGCACAGTCCTTTTTCAAGGTGTTATAAATCTGTTTGAATATATATTGGCAATTTCATATCCTTCTACAAGTTCTCAGTCACTAGAGACTTTCCAAGGAGTTGTTCAAATATAGGTTACAGAACTGTGATCACACCATTGGTTGTTAGAATTGTTATGCTTCCCGAATTGCATAAGATGCAGTGTAAGGTGTACCATAATAGATGCATCCCCCAGGAAGATGCTTCATAATTCCAAGCAAAACCTGATTCCTGTGGAGAGAGGGAATGAAAGTTTGAAGAGGCTAGAACTCAATCCAACTCTTATTTCTTTCTTAAGCTTTGTGTTCCTAAAATTAACATGGTATATGCATGCATTTGCAAGAATTGTCTAACCTAGTGTGAGAGGGGATGGCTTGGACAACTGTCATCCATTGTTAACAGGAATCATTATAACTCAATAGAGTACATAAGAACTGTAACAAAGCATGTCTTAAATTGTTGGCCCGTAAGGAGCTCAGTTGCTGGACTGGGTCCTGTTCTAGGACGTTGTGTCAGATGCTGAGCCAAGAGAAATCAGGAGTTGCTGTTGGCCATTCTTCTACAACAATTCTTTTCAGCATCTCTTTGTACTATATGTTTGCTTGACCATTTGTCTGAATTTCTGCAGCAAAAGACAATGAAATGCCCAGAAATAAATATTCTTTTATTCTCAGATATAATATTTTCTGTTACTCTCTATGTGAGTGACGACCAACCAACTGGAGAGGGCAAAGGATGAGTGGCTGATATTGTGAGCGCTAGACAGTGCACTGCATAATGAAGACTTCAAGCAATCAGAAAATGCTGATATGCAAAAATAATAATAATAATAATAATAATAATAATAATAATAAGAAATATTAGAAATGCATAACAAAATTTTAAAAAATCCTCCAAAATAACTTTGAAATTGAAACCACATAATTTGTATTAGGCATAATTCCAAAAACCCTAAATAAAAAGTAATGTAATGTACTAAGATGCATGTGGAATGCAGCAAGAATAAACCCAGCACAACATTAGAAAGGAGATAGCTTGCCCATTATATCAGCTTGTGAGACTAAAATTGGAGAGTATGATGCAATGGCAAAATTGACAATCTATATCCACAGCAGAGGTTTAACTAAATTCAAGGAAGTATGACTCCCTTACACTGAGCAAAGCAGATTAAGACATCTGGAATACGGTTTTTAGTTCTCAAATAGAAACTAAACACCAATTGCTAATGTTTGATGCAAAGTTCAAATATTTAAACTGTGGCCTATGGTTGGGGATTGAAATGGAAGGGAAACGGTGGATAATTTAATTTTCATTTTTTTTAAATTTAAGAGTTCAAATGCAGCTTCTTACTTTTTTGGGTTTTACTATTTTTTCCTACTTACTTCATATTTCAAAGAGAGGAGGAAGAGGAGGAAAGGGAGCAGGAAGAGCAGGAGGAAGAAGTGGTTTTATCTAATTAGCAATATGAGTATGGGTGCATGACCAGTGCCTTTTAGATTACTTCCTATAGAAAAACTGGTGCTTGGTTGGATTGTGATTAATAGCTCACTAGATATCACGCTAACCCACAGTTCCTCCTGTGTCATTTTCCCCACCGTGCCACCAGACACAACTCTTACATTATTTGAGTCTGACACATGTAATGTTGCCATGATCTGATGATTAGGAAATTGCAACCCTATTTCCTCAAAGCAGACAACTCTGTGGGCAGACAGTTCTTGTTGCTGTGACAAATAAAGTCCAAACTTTATCACCAGTCTATTGATTACCCTCTCAGTCCCTGCTTTGGACACATGCTAAATCAGGGCCTTTTGTGGTCAATTTTGCTATTGGAATGGAATGTAGAGCAGGATGCAGGCTCTAATGTGGATTGAAGCATGAGAACAATCTAGCATCTGAAATGGTAATTAATTCAGTATATCAGCCCTGACAGAGATTTGGCAGGGTTTGTTACAAATTGCATAGAAATAGGTTTGGAACTTGGTGTTGCAATGCTACACTTGGGGAGATAAAATGAGGAGAGATGAATTTCCCTTCAACTTCAAAAAGGAGCTTATGATCTATTTGTATTTACAAAGCGCACCCATGTGGCTGTAATTATGTCAAAGGTTCCTTATTCATCTATGCATAGTTCTTCTCAAGGAAGATCATTCTTTGAGATTAGAAGTTATTTGGTACATCTGTGCTTTCTGGTGACCAAGAATAGCCCCTTATTGAAATGGGGAGCTATTACATGAAAATGATTTTTGCTCATCACAATGAATCAGAAGTTAACTATTCCTTGACAGACTGGAAAGCTTTCTTTGTGTTGATGAGAACACCTGCTTTGTTTCCTGCTTTGTTCACCAAATTGTATAAAGGGTCAATAAACCAAGGAAAGTTTTAATATGTTGTATACATTAGAGATATCATGTATGGCCTTCGCCTTTCCTTCTTGTGGACATATCTCAGGAAAACCATACAAGGAATTTGATGCTTTTTCATTCCAATTCTTGCAGTGTCAAAGTTTCTTCAAATCACTTGATGAGTTTTTTATCAGATGGACTTACAATACAAAAAATAACATCAAGCTAGATGCCTGAAATTCCTGCTAATGAGATTTCTGTGAAACTCTGGAATATCCTTTGGGCCAAAAGCATGCATGTTGGTAAATGCCTAATCTGAAAAGTTCCTTCAGATAAACATATATCCACGTTCCTCCATGTATATGTGTATAGTTCATATATCCATAGGAGTCTGCAGGGGGGTATGTGGACATGTGTGTCATGATGTATTAATTCAAAACCTGTGACCTAAGTATTTGTGTCCAACATTAGTGGTGTAGTGCCACAGAAGCCAGCTGTGGATACCTATGTATATATCTCTGGCTTTCTTGTCCATAAGCAATTGCTAGTAAGCTTGAGTTCAGGTTAAATCTGGCAAAAATCAGGCTTCACCCCACAGACTGGACTGGAATCCCTTAAAGCGAGCTCACAAGAACACCAATACTTTAATAATACTTTTTTTTAATTACATTTATATGCCACCCTTCTCCGAAGACTCAGGGCAGCTTACAATTTTTGGGATACAACCCAGTGTGCTCAGCAATA
The DNA here is from genome assembly GCA_009733165.1 of Naja naja. NCBI lineage: Eukaryota > Metazoa > Chordata > Lepidosauria > Squamata > Elapidae > Naja > Naja naja. The sequence goes on from CM019149.1 coordinate 209,305,529, forward strand.
GCCTTCATTCCATTGTACATGCCTGCTTATTACTCAGCAGCATTTTTTACAAAGTCAGCTTATTGCCCCAACAATATTGGGTCCTCAATTTACCTACCCCGAGAGGATGGAAGGCTGAGTCAATCTTGAGCCTGGTGGGATTCAAGCCTACAGTAATTGTAGGCAGCTGGAACTTAAATGCAGGCATTTAACAGCCTGAGCCACCAAGGCCCTTATACTTTTACTGATAGCACCATGAAACATCAACATTTGCCTATCCCAAGTCCTTGGAAAAGACTCAATTGTTGATAAAAGTTCCAAGCCCATACTGAACATCTGGCTAACTATAGGGCAAAACATCAGTTCATTGCAAAAGGCAGTTTTACTTGGAACACTTTACATGTGACAATACCTTTAATGCCATCGAACATCCACATCTGGCTATCCCAGTTCCTTGGGAAGAATTTGATAAGCAGTCAAAAATGCCAAATCTAGTCTGAACATCTGGCTCACTATGTAATGAACCAACAATTAACAATTAATACAGTACAGCTAGTAAGGCAACTGTAACAAAATACTTCTAACAATTATTACGATTTCCAAAGAAAGTCGTATATAAAGCAACAATGTTCAGATCCTGAGTTTCTTTTTCCTTTATGTCCTATGTAACAGATTGCTTGGTTTTGTCTGTTTAGTGCACTGACAGGCCTCCATCTATCCTTCGTTTTTTTCAGCTGTCAGATTTGTTACCATATTGCTTTTTACTTACTGTGTGAGAACTAAATCTCACAGGTGGATAGTCCCTGATTTATAGCAGGCAGAGGATATAGTTCTTTCTTGAATGCATTTTTATGATGTCTTTATAATCTCTGGAAATGCAGATATTTCATGATTGGGACAATGGCTGTAACCCAACTAATGTGCATGCCAGGTTGAAGAACATATTGTGTGGTACAATGATCCAATTTTCCATGAATCTTGATCACAAGATTCACTCGTGCAGCTATGCAGCTGGAAATTTGCTGCCATCTAAGGCAGTCCTGATATGGTACAATCATGGCTATACCCAGTGTATGATAAGTGGATTATGCAAGAAATATTTTCCTTACATTCTGTGTCATGCTACTTCAGTAGCTATATCTCTTTACTGAGCTAAGAAGGGGGTCATTCTTGATTCAGGGAGGAGATGACACTAGAAGAATTTCATCTTGCATTCCACAAATAAGATGATCTTCTAAACCAGCGGAGTGTCCAAATTTCCCAGCCAGCCAAGATTGGACATTTCTGATCTAAACCCTCTTATACATCATCCAATTCATACAGCTCAGAAATCACTGAAGCTCAGGCAAATATTCTGTATGCTTTTTATGGAACTTGTCTGAGCTGAAGTATCACTGCTGAGCTGAAATATTATCCACCCAACCTTGAAAACGACACCCGCATGGAATTCACTGTCCCCATTGCTGACCCGTATCATCCTTTCATTGCGTCTGCTCCAAGCTATTACTGTTACCTGACTTCTGTCTAAGGTAATAGGTGATACCAAAGACTTGGCATACTTTGAGGCTGCCCTTGGATGGTGACAAAATAAGAGGGAAGCACTAGTTTAATGGTAGAACAGAAAAGGATGACTTAAGCCAGTTTCACTCACAAGATAGATTCCCAATGAAAGCAATGTCATGAGACATGGCAGATTTATGTAGTTTTGCCAGGGAAAAAATAAGAAAGGAAGTCCTTTTGTCTTCATGTTCTCTTAAAAACAGAACAGACTTTTGAGAGCAGAAGGCAAATTTATCTTTCAGAAGGTCAATTTTGCTTATATTGTGCAATGGCTTTTCAGAGTGAGTGGCATATAAATTTAAAACATAAACATTAGTGTTCGATAAGCCCAGTGTTTTAAGAGTTCAGACAATAGCTCCAAAGTCAAGAGAATTTGATGCTTCTCTTCTGGGCTTTTGATCCTATGAGCTGCCAGCTGGTAAGATAATCTTTCATACCAGTTGAGGGGCCTTATTTTTATCCCTTGGAAGATACTCCTGGTATTTTAGTACTTTTAATACAATGCTGTAGCAAAATCAATAACAAGCAAATGTAGAAACGATCAAATTCTTCTTCTTCTTCTTTTTTTTTGCTTGGATCCTTTTTGGTCACAGCCCTTTGTTATGAAATGGCCATGAAAAAAAATGGGGAAGGGGTTTCTACCATCATCTGTTAATGTCCCAGCTTTTGCTTTGGCTATGCAAATGTTTTAGTGCAGTCTGTCTCACTGTGTTTTGAAAGAAGCTCTTTGCAAGCAAACCACAAATCATGAATTTCATCCTGTTATAGCACCCACTGTGTAAATAAATCAGTGCATTACCTTTTGGGGGCTTGGAATAATGCAGATCTTGAATAATGCATGACAAACAGCCTCTCTCTATTAAGAAGCCTTTGGGCCAAATTCTGAAATGTCTTTATTCCATGCTGCTCCTAGGAGTTCAATAGGGACTCACATCGGAATTTAGTTTATTTATTTTTAATAACATATGTGTTGGAAGCATGCAATGGATATAGCAGATGCTCTATTTCACCGGCAAATATTATTCCTGCCTCGTTTTTCATTTGGTTAATAAAAATTTAAATTTTCATCTTTTTGTCCCCGCTCTCCGTTCCAGTTCTCAGATTTTCATCCAGAGAAAATTCAGTGTGGATTTATCTGTTCTAAATTTTCTAGAGTGAAAATAGGTGACAGGATTCAAATAATCTTCTCTACATCTACTTATCTTCCCCTAGCACATTTTTCACCGCAATGCCCAACCACCTACATGGCAGATTTCCTGCTTCTGCTGTATTTATTGTCTTGGGAGATCCTTTTCTCTTGTTCCTGACAAGACTTCTCTCCTCCTGCCATGCAAAATGTGAAGCAGAAGCATATTTTCCTCTTTCCTCCAGTGGGAATTGTGAATTCCCATCTCTTACTTCCTAATCTCGTGCTCTGTGCACTGAAACAATCAATTCTCTCAAGATCCACTAGTGGTATTGACTTAGAATGGCAAGCAAACTTTAGTTGTACTGATAGAAGAGAGTATTTATAGCTCAGGGTTGAACTATGGGGTCCTCTGTGATCTCTGAGCTTGGTTGTTTTTTTTTTTAACTGACAGGGCAAGCCACCAGAATATAAAACGAGAACAAAGCACACTCCTTTTAGCATTGATGATGTTACTTAGCTTGGTAATGAAACATCTACAACAGGGGTCCCCAAACTTGGCAACTTTAAGACTTGTGGACTTTAACTCCCAGAATTCTGGGAGTTGAAGTCCACAAGTCTTAAAGTTGCCGTGTTTGGAGACCTCTGGTCTACAAGAAAACAACCAAGATCAGGGAGCACCAAGAACTCCTCAAGTTTTAGTTGCTCCTGATTTTGGATCCATGGGACATCATTATTTGTGGTCTCCTTACTCCCCTGTTTTAATCAATGATCATTTTAATCTAATGCTCTTTCTGGATGACAATAATGTTAATAACCAAGTTTAGGAATATGTGGGTATTAATATGTTTCCATCAATGGCTTGTTGAATATGCCACCAGGGACTGTAGCCATCAAATGCATTTATCTTTGATTTTGCCCTTCGCTGCTCATGTCTGGGTATCCACTTTCTAGAAACATTCTACAAATGTCTATTTTCTATAGGAAATTTCTACGAAAATAGGTTTTTCCAGATTCAATGTTCTACTTAGACTATTGAAAATATGATATGGTACCAAAACAGTACAGGTAGTCCTCAACTTACAGCAGTTCATTTGGTGACTGTTCAAAGTTATCATGGCACTGAAAAAAGTGACTTATGACCGTTTTCACACTTACAATAGCTGCAGGATCCCCATGGTCCTATGATCAAAATTCTGACGCTTGGCAACTTGTTCATATTTATGATGGTTGCAGTGTCCTGGGCTCATGTGATCCCCTTTTGTGACCTTCTGACAAGCAAAGTCAATGGAGAAGACAGATTCACTTAACAACCGTGTTACTAATTTAACAACTGCAGTGGTTCACTTAACAACTGTGGCAAGAAAAGTCATAAAATGGGACAAAACTCACTTAGCAGCATGAATTTTAGGCTCAATTGTGGTCATAAGTTGAGGCCACCTATATTAAGGGCAAACTATTTTTCTTTCCTTCAATTCTATAACAAAAAAACTCCTATTTTAATTCTAATACCATATGATTTGCATATTCAATGGTGAGAATGCAATTTCTTTGTGAATATGGCCAGTTTAAATAGTCAGATACTAGCAGGTTGCACAGCTTCATCTTGGGGCTGAGGAAAATATCGGTTGTTTCTCATTTTGTCATAATTGTAACACTGATTTGTGCACTTAATCTGCCCAGTTACTTCTCCTTTTGAATGTTGACTCCGTTATGCAGTTGTCTGCTTGGAGAGATTTTCTCCCTCTGTTTCCTTTTGATCCTCAACACTTTTTGCAAGCCTGTAATTTGTTTTGTGTATGCATCATTCATGAAAGCAGCAATTCATACTGGGAGCAGAAATATAAGGAATGTACTAGTGATGGCTAAAGGAAAAGTTGAGGAATGGGAGTGACAGAGAAGGCAAAGTATACATAGGGCTTTTAAAGCATACATAATAGGATACTTGACAACAACTTCAAGTGGTTCATCAATATTAGTAGTGGTAAACAAAGTAATCATCTAAATGTGGTTGCTCCCATCCATGTCTCCTCAAAGCACCCTCAAACTATATTGATCCTTGCCTAATGAAAACCTAAACATTATCAAGATCACTTCTGGTAGGTAGCACAGCCAACCTTATTATTCTTCAAAATCTCCATGATATCTCATACTTATTTCTTGAGATACTTCAACCTGACACACTCTGTAATGGGAGAGGAATTGTCATCTAGATATATTAGGGTTCCTGGTTTGTCATTTTTACTATATACTTTGTAATCAAGCCACTCTGTTCTGACTTGGATACCATGATTACTCTGAATCCTAATGGATTCTGAGTAATCATCATCCTAGGAACCTTCGTTCCCATTATATCAAGATACCAGGTAATCAAAACTAACCTAAATAGGTCCTTCCATTTTGTCTCTCTGTATCTCCATCATATAATTGTATAATATTAGTATACCTAACCATGATAATATTCTGAATGGCAGAAATCATGCCATTAAGTGGCATCCAATGTTCAGATGCAACAGGCATATAATACAGCAAGTCAAGATAGTCTCAGTTGTGCCTCTAGCTCATTTTTCAAGCAAAGGTTTATTTCATCAGATGAATATATTTGTGTTTGAAGATCAAATCACATATAAACTTTCCAATTTCTCAGAATAACAAAACAGAATTAGAGAATAACAATGTTGAAAAGGGTGTTGGAGGTCTTTTAGTCCAAACCCCTGCTCAAGCAAGAAACCCTATAGCATTTCAGAAAAATGGTCACCCCAGTCCTTCTTTTCATTAAACAATCCTCTCTTCTTGGTGATCTGAAGCCAATTATGTAAACTAACTTTAATTAATTTATCTCGAATCAATATCTTTGAGGTCATAAAAATACTGCATTTGATTCCTCATTCACACTAGCAAAACCTCAGCTGCTAATGGGGGTTAGAAAAACAATCAGCATGCACGTCAGATTTAGATCAGTGAAATATTAGTCTTTCAGATACTACAAATCCATATCTATGTTTTGTTGCAATTACTTCTAACATACTGAAAGCATGCATTGGTATATAGTGAATGCTTGGAGGTCTTTGCACAAGGGAGCATTAAAAAGTATTCTTCTCTCTTGCATTGATTGCTCTTTTAGTAAAGTACAAAAGCTGCCTGAAATGGGATTGCCCAAAACAGCATCTAGAACTGGTACACCCATATTTCTCTTTGAATGTGGAACAAAGAAAGGCAATCGGCAGGCTACAGCCCCCCAGACTCCATCATCTTTGACCAGGCTGTCTAAGGCTGTTGGGATTTGTAGATCATCACCATCAGTAAAGAGATCCCTCACCAGTTATAAAGGATATTTTCAATATAATACAGTAGAGCTGCTGCCATTCCTTCAAGAAATTAGTGGAAGCCAGCATGCTAATTGCATGCTCATCTTGGTAGAATGGGACAACTCACCATGGCCAACTTGCCATGGCCAACATGCCACGGCCAATTCATCATGGGACAATTCAAGAATTCAATTTAATTATTTAAAATATTTTACTTTTTGCCATTGACATTTCATTTTGTCTCTCCTTTTGCATCCTTTCTTTAATAATTCTGTTCCACTATTTCTTCCATATTAGTGTAACTCTTGTCTTGTGGTGAGTTGGGCATGGCAAGTTGGTCACAACAAGTGGGCTGCAGCAAGTTATCCCAGACCCTCATCTTGGTCTCTAGGTATGGAAGAAAAAAAAAGAAGCTAATATACTGCCTGCATCACACTACAAGTCCTAATCATACTTCATTTGGAGTCAAAACCTATGAACTCAACAGGATTATTAACAACATAAGCATGCATGGTTTTCTCTGGATATCAGAAAAGCCATACATGCTTTCTTGGCACTAAATTTCCCCAAAAGCTGCTTTTTTTTTGCAAACAAAAGGAAGGGATCTCTTTTCATTTACTATTCTAAGTAAGCTGATCCTAACAGAGCCATCACCAAAAGTACCCTGTGCACATTTACAGTGAAGTAGTAGCTATTGGATTCAGGGTAACTTCCTACAGAATAACTATGCCCAGGTTGTGCTTGGTGTGTCCAGTCTCTCTTTTGCTGTGTGAGTTTGTATGTGTATTTATGGATACGTGTGTATATGAAAGTCGTTTATCAATGAGAGAATGATGAATGCTTATGTGCATACAGATGCAGGAACGATTAATTTTACCAATGGGCTGCTTTATTTTACATGCAATTACTTTTAATCAATAGTTATTAATTCAATTAGTATTAATTAAATATTACCTTGTACTTCCCCACAGGGCAATTAAGATACAAGGTGTCTTGCAAAACCAAGTCAATTAGCCCCCTGAAATAGTATAATTCTTGCTTCAGGGAATATGCTAGGAAGATGGAGCTTGTAGTCCTTTGTTTGGAGCTGCAGGTTGGGATGCCTTCCTGTTGGTCCAGCCTCCAGCATCGTCTTAGCCCCTGCTCCTGAGATTCCCCTTTTCCACCTTCAAGCAAGACAATGGATGGTGCCATGGCATCCCCTAATTTTTCTCTGCTGCACTTAATACTTAGTTTGCTGATGATCCAAAAAATGGCCTACTTGCCTTGTTGAAGAATACTAACGGGGTAAAATAGAAAAGAATGGGAAGAGAAACATCAGCTGCCTTCTATTTTTATTACTTAGACCATACCAGGAGGGAAGGTGGGAATTCTTGCGGGGCACCATCATGAATTATAAAAATGATAATAGCAATTGATGGGGAGGCAGTGGCTATATGGAAGGAGCCTAATTGTGCAGATTAAATTATTGAGTTAATGGGTGGACACTGAAGCATCAAATTAACTTGGAATTTCAAAACCTGTGATTATCTTATTGCATGTTTAAACTGGTGGTCATGAATGGAAGTAGGAATCTGACAAGCCCTTTCTTTCCACACTATATTTCCTCAATTCCCTTAAAAAGATGTTATTAGCACTAGTGGCCTTCATGGTCTGATGGACATCAATTGTGATGGAGTAGATTAAAAATATACTGCTTTACGAACAGGCCAAGGAAAAGACTATGAAGAATGTGTCAGCTAATGCCTGGAAAATTCCAGCTTAAATTAGGAAATTTTTTTCTAAACAAAAGAGCAAGAATGCAGAGAATGTAAACAAGCATCCATCTTTAGCTGGTGGCTCCATGATTTCAGAAGAAATCTAAAATTCCTTTTCATTGAGGAAGGCATTGCAAGAAAGTGAAAAAGTTTGAAACCTGATGGCCTTAATTCAGAACGTTTGGGGGGATTTTGTGTTTGTGTTTGCTCAGAAGCTGTGAGCTATCTGCTATAGTCCCCATTCCTGAAATACAATAAAGATGCAGATTCTAGCAATGTTCATCCTTTGGGGTTTTCATTCCCGCTTTGTGGGAGCTTGATAACAAGCTCTTGGAATAACAGAGTTGGAAGGGGGCTTGGAGGTTTCCTAGTCCAATCCCTTGCTCAAGTAGGAAACCCTATACCATTCCAGACAAATGGCTGTCCAGTCTCTTCTTAAAAACCTCCTGTGATGGAGCACCCACAACTTCTGCAGTCAAGCCGTTCCACTGGTTAATTGTTCTCACTGTCAGGAACTTTCTCCTTACTTCTCTCCTTGATAAGTTTCCATCCATTATTTCTTGCCTTGTCTTCTGGTACTTTGGAAAATAGGTTGACCGCCCCCCTTCGTTGTGGCAGTCCCTCAAATATTGGAGCACTGCTATCATGTCACCCCTAATTCTTCTTTTCACCAGACTAGACATACCCAATTCCTGCAACCATTCTTCTTATGTTTTAGCCTCCAGTTTCTTAATCATTTTTGTTGCTCTTCTCTGCACTCTTTCTAAGGACCAGAGTTTTTTTTTTTAATTACATTTATATGCTGCCCTTCTCCGAAGACTCAGGGCAGCTTACAATTTTTTGGGACACAACCCAATGCGCTCAGCAATAGCCTTCATTCCATTGTATATGCCTGCTTATTACTAAGCGGCATTTTTACTAAGTCAGCTTATTGCCCCCAACAATCTTGGGTCCTCAATTTACCTACCCTGAGAGGATGAAAGGCTGAGTCAACCTTGAGCCTGGTGGGATTTGAGCCTGCGGTAATTGCAGGCAGCTGGAACTTAAGTGCTAGGCATTTAACAGCCTGCACCGCCAAGGTTCTTTACTGGAACAACCCTTTTTTGGGACTGGAATTGAACATATTGTAGGTAGAACCAAAGGGACATGAAGATTGCAGAAGTGCAATATTGCAGATCTTCCATCTGGGCCTTCTCCCCTCCTGTAAGTCCTTTCCCTCTGCTCATTCTCTCTGTTTCTACATCCATTTAGAAAATGTTTCCACTGCTTCCTTTTCCTGTTCAGTCCTCTTTCTCTGCCTCCTCCAGCTGAATACATTTTTACCCTCCCTTATTCCTCTAAATTAGGAATCACATTCTAATGATGCTCTTTACCAGCTCTTTTACCCATACACTTGGATTAGTACATCTACTCTCCAAGGAAGGCAAAGGGAAACATGTGACTATTTATTATATACATTATTATGGCTGCCCAACACACCCATAAGTGACTCTAGGAAGCTTATAACATAAAAAACCCACAAATTACTAGTAGTAGTACTACTGTCATGTTTGGGATCATCAAAGTGCTTCTGGGTTGAAAGGATTGAATGGTGACATCACCATTGCTGGGGGGTTGCCCATTTGGGCACTTCTTTCATGTCCCTGTTAAGTTGCCTATTGAAGTAATGCACTTTTATTTACTTGCGATTGCCTGCTTTTGAACTGCTCAGTCAGCAGGTGCTGGAGCATGTGATGGGAACTCACCCTGTCCCATAGCAGCAACCAGGTCTTGAACTGACTGTCAATTATCACCTAACCTTGTGAGCCACCATGCTTCTTAAAAATCCACAAATACAATGCCATAAAATCTGTTCCTATTTGTATGCTTCAAAGTCTGGTAGGGCCCTTTTGCTGGGCGGAGCTGAAGGAGAATTATGCTAAGCAGCCTACTAAGTAACTAAAAATAAATAAATAAAAACATCTAGCAAATATAAGTTGGATGTGCTTCAGTACTCGTCACGAGAACATTCTGATTGTTGTGGAGACAAAAGGAGCTTCTTGCTGGCATTGAGTTTCTACTTCTGTTCTTGAATATGGACACCTTTCCTAAGATTTGCCGTCTGGCATTTAGAGAGAGGCAAGAGAAATTCTTTTTTCTCCATCTTTGAAACTACCTATTTGCATATATTGAATGCGCCTATAAGACCATCTGGTTATTGCTACAAAAAGTATACAAAGTTGTTTTTTTTTGTGCAGAGGTGACATTTAAGAAAGAAATTTTAAAAATTGGCACTTTGTGCATGATTAACGAAGTTGGTTGCTAAGCACTTTGATATATTTGGAGTGGAAATTGGAGGGGCTCTGCACAAAATGTATGCATTTCCTGTCACATTTCAATCCTCGAGAAGAATTTAAAATAGTGCTCGAGCCATTATACTGACTTGCTGATCCCTGGCATTAAGGTGAATTTTACCATTGGGAGACACTTATTATTTATCCTATGTTCACATTAGCATGTTCTCATTGCTAATGCTTAATTCCTGATGCCAAATGTCCATTTCGTAGCATTTTACTAGCTGCCACATACTTGAAATTTTGTATTCTTTCTCACTAACCAGCCTGCAAAGCCAGATGATATTATTCCCCTGTTATTTGTGTATTTAAAGAGTGGGGAAACATGTTCTAAGTCTGAGTGAAGGGATGATGGTATCGGCTTTGTGCTACCTCTCTCACCAAAACACAGAAACAGAGGGGAAAATCAACATGGCCTCTTCAAAACAATAGGCTGGAAAAGAATGTGTGCTTCTACCATAGTTAGATTTCTAACCCAAGTTTCCAACTGCAATAGCTTAAAGTGGCTTCCAGCAAGAATTTCATTTTATCCCACAATAGCCACCCTTTAAAAACATTTGAGTGGAGAGAGAATAATGGCTCCAAAGTTCACCTTATTGATTCCTTTATTTGTCGTTTTCCAGAAAAACACCTCTGTCAAGACTGGAGTGGAAAGTGGCTGAGATGAACGAATTGCCTAAGGACATCCTGAAATTTTGGATTATCCATTCTCAAACATAACAGAATTTGCCAGGCACACACACAACAACAACACACACAAGCACATACACACACACGTGCACGTGCGTGCACATGCACACACACACAAGCCTCCTTATAAATTAGGTTAGGAGTTTTGGCATGCCCAGCATCGTAGGAATTATAGAGCATCTGGATGGCCCAAAGTTACACACACAACTTTTTTAAAAAAAATAATCTTGGAATGGCTTCCAGTACACTGAAATGGTCTCATATGAAGGATTTTGATATCTCTATTTATCTGTGTCTAACAGAGAAATACTTTCCCCCACTTTACTACTTCTGTTTACCTACTTAAACCTCACCAGTATATCTGCTCTTCTTAAGCATTCTGGCCTATTCACTAGATTGCTATGCTTTGCAATTTTTGCTTAATTGTCACTTCCATCTGCTAATAAGATTTCCATAACAAGTGGTGGGATAAGATTTATGAGAACGACTCCTCCCAGCACCAAATACCAACCACCCTGTATGGGCCCACAGACGGGGCCTCCTCCGGGTGCTGTCCGTGACTCAATGTCGCTTGGCGATGACCCGGGGGAGGGCCTACTCTGTGGCAGCTCCCACTTTGTGGAATCTTCTTCCACTGGAGCTCCGGCTGGCCCCCGATCTTCACACCTTCTGGCACGATTTGAAGACCTGGCTCTTTGTACAGTCCGGGCTGTGCTGACCCTCTGGGGGTTTGATTGTTTTAATTGTGGGGTCCTTAACTTTAATTCGGCTTGTAATTGTTTAATATGTTTTTAGGTAATTTATTTATTGTTGTATTTTTAGCTGTGAGCCGCCCCGAGTCCTTTTGGAGATGGGGCGCCATACAAGTCGAATTAATAATAAAAATAAATAAATAAGATTCGCCTGTTATTTTCCTGTTTTTCTTTTATTCCTGTCATTCCTGCTCCCTCCTAATAATTATATATCTTATTACATGCTCAGCTCTGTTTTCCTTTGATTCCTCCTCCCCTCCCCCTCTTTTTTCATAATGGGCCTTTGGAAAGTATAGGAAACCTTATGGATGTAGAGAAATTATATTGTTTTGGACAGTTTGAAGCAAGTGCCCGGAAGGTGGCCCATCTCAGATTATCCTTTCTAATAGCTGTTAGCTTCCCTTCAGGTTACTGTTAACAGATTTGACAGTGCACCAGGAATATTTCTTTAGCATTTACAAAAGTGTTTAAAGAAGAAAGACAGAGTTTGGGGAAAAGCTAGGAATGAAACAAAACGCATTTGGGTGAAAGAATGTCACAGAAGATGGTTCTGAACTCCTCACACTTTTTAAATATATATCCTACCTTTATTATTATTGTAAATAACTCAAGGTGGCGAACATTACTAATACTTCTCCCACCCCCTATTGATCACACAACAATAAGCCTGTGAATTGAGTGGAACTGAGAGAGGGAGTCACTAGCCCAAGGTCACCCAAAGGCTTTTCATGGCTTAGACAGTCTCCCAGTTTCTAATCTGGTGCCTTAACCACTAGACCAAACTGGTTCTTAGTCTGAATTCTGGATTTTTATATCAGTTTGTTGATAGAATTATTTTATTTTATTATTTTTTGTTTGTTTGTCAAACATGTACAAGATAACAAGTATAGGTATGAACATAAACATGAACAAAGGAAGTAAATACGGATAATTGGGGACAGTAAGACTGGGATGGTAGGAACATTGGTGCGCTTATGCATGCCCCCTTTAAGGACCTCTTAGGAATGGGATGAGATCCATGGTAGACAGTTTGAGATTGAAGTGGTGAGGGTTTGTGGCTGTAACAACGGAGTCAAGTAAAGCATTCCAGGCATTGACCACTCTGTCGCTGAAGTCATATTCTCTGCAATCGAGTTTGAAGCAGTTTACCTTGAGTTTGTATCGATTGTTTGTCCGTATATTATTGTGGTTGAAGCTGAAGAAGTTGTTGACAGGCAAGACGTTGTAGCAGACAATTTTGTGTACTATGCTTAGATCGGACCACAGGCAGCGCAGTTCCAGATTGTCCAAGCCCCAAAATTTCAAATCTGGAGGGATAGGGAATTCTATTGTGAGTAGAGAAGTGGAGTACTCTTCTCATGAAACACCTCTGGACCCGCTCAATCATGTTAATGTCCGATATAAGTGTGAGTTCCAGGCAGACGAGCTGTATTCAAGAAATTTTGCTGTGGTAAAACAAAAAACAAAAGGAGAGAGATACATGCCCCTAAGGAGGGGAGAGAGAAAGAGAGAGATACACAGAGAAAGAGAGAGAGAAATCAATCAAAACCAAAGAGTGTCTATTGGAGTCAAGATGGCAATAGTAGATCACCTGCATTTTTAATGTACTTCATGCATGGGACACAGGTAAAAAGTGGTAGGGCTTTCACCTTGCTATCCCCTTAACTTGTGGATGCCCTTGTAGCACCCCTTTTAAATGTTTTGCTCTATAACTCCCATATTCCCTTACCAATGAGCATTCAGCCTAGAGAAAATGCTGTATGTCCTATCTCCCAAATAGGGCTTTCTCATATATTTCCCCACTTGGGGGGTGTTATGTATGTAGGTTTGAATGTCATTGGTTTAGTTTGAACTGTTCTTGTAAAATGTTAGAAATGATTGGTTTAAAAAGTGTGGGAAAACCCTGCACTCTGATTGGCTGGCAACTTCCCAGCGGGAGGGAAGCTCCTATTGCATTTTACTCTCGCACCTTGACCAAAGCAGAGAGGAACTACAGCCAACTGGACAAGGAAGCCTTGGCAATTGTTGCAGCTGTCAAGAAATTCCATGAGTATTTATATGGGAGAACATTTACCATTGTCACAGATCACAAACCTCTGTAGGCATTGTGGCAGGAGACAAACCTACACCCACTATCCTGTCACCAAGAATGCTGAAGTGGACTGAATTTCTTGCTGTTTATTCATACAAACTCATCCACAGGCCTGGCAAAGACATTGGGCATGCAGATGCTTTGAGTTGCTGCCCACTTCCTTCTCACACTGAGGACTTTGCTCCTGAGACTTACACCTTTTTCCTAGAAACTGTTGCCAAGCTTCCAGTACACGCTGCTGAAATTGCCAGAGAGACTGCCAAAGACACTTTATTGGCTCCTATTATAGGCTGGATTAAGAAAGGTTGGCTTCTTCAAGATCTACCTCAACTTGCCCAACCTTTTAAATCCAGGCAAACTGAATTATCTGTATTAAGAGGATGTATTTTGTGGGGTAACAGGGTGGTTATTCCTGCAAAACTACAAAAAGAGGTTTTGGAAATGTTACATGAGGGTCATCCAGGTATTGTCAGAATGAAGGGATTGGCCAGGAGTTATGTATGGTGGCCAGGTATTGACAAAATGGTTGAAAACTGGGTTGCATCTTGTCCCAACTGTCAGGTAGTCAGGCCTGCCCCACCTCTCGCCCCCCCCACAGGAATGAGAATGTCCTAGGGGCCCATGGTCCAGGATTCACATTGATTTTGCTGGCCCTACCAGAGGGCACACCTTCCTTATTATAGTAGATGCATATTCCAAATGACTAGAGGTAATCCCTATGGCATCCACCACAACTGATACTGTCATCAAACAGCTTAAAAAGCTGTTTCTAACTCACGGGGTACCTGATGTACTCATTTCTGACAATGGTCCTCAATTTACATCCAACCTTTTTGAATCATATCTAGCACAGCAGGGTATCAGACATGCCCTGACAGCCCCTGGGCACCCTTCGGCTAATGGCCAGGCTGAACGCATGGTACGTTTTACCAAGGAAAAACTTCAGCAATTGGGTCCTGGGGACATCACTGAGAAAGTTGAAAAACTTCTCAGTGTCCAGCATATCACTCCTAACCCATCAACTAACTTATCCCCAGCAGAGTTGTTGATGGGTAGGAAGCTCAGGTCTCCCCTTGACCGCCTTCATCCCACTTACGCACCCAACGCACCACTAGATTCCACTAGCAAAGTTTGCATGTTCACTGTGGGTGATTCTGTTTATGCTAAGAACCTTATGGGTGAACCTTTTTGGATTCCTGCTGAGATAACCCAAATCACAGGCCCTCAATCTTACAGGGTACAAACAGAGGATGGACTCCTCTGGAGCAGGCACATTGATTAGCTTAGATCCAGATTACCTCAGGAACATCGCAATTGTTCCTCTCTAGTTCCCATACCTAATACCTCTTCTAGGGGGGAAGAGGAGGATCATGAGGATAATCAGCAAGCAAGAATCAACCCCATGTGTAATGAGCCATTACAACAGGAACCATTCCAAAACCTGTCACAATGCCAAAATCCATCCTTATAAGTGGAAGATTGCACATCACTACCTGACTTAGGTGCTGACATTGGAATGGAGATGGGTTGGGAGGAGAGACCAGGTTGTAACAATCAAACAGGGTCTTCTTTTACTAGAAGTCCAAGTAGGGAAAAGTCAACAGACACATTTCCTCTCTCACTGGGTGAGAACATTAAAACATCTGAACCACGAAGGTCTCAACGTACACATAAGAGCCCCACCTATTTAAAAGAATACATTAGATAGGTTGGGGTTTGAGTATGGACTGAACCTAGTGGGGAGGGGTGTTATGTATGTAGGTTTGAATGTCATTGGTTTAGTTTGAACTGTTCTTGTAAAATGTTAGAAATGATTGGTTTAAAAAGTGCGGGAAAACCCTGCACTCTGATTGGCTGGCAACTGTGGCTGTTGGCTATAAGTAGCAGCCGCAGCCCAGCCAAAGTGGGTTCGTTCTGAGCTGTAGTCACTAATAAACTAAGAGCTTGAAGCACTCCGCGTCTGTCTCTTCATGCAAACATAACAGGGGGGATCTGTTTTATCTAAACCCTGGTTTAAACGAGACAGGTTTAAAACTATCTGGAACTAAATCAAGTTCCACCATGTATCAGTGATTCTTGGGGTTAATTCTCTCCCTCTCTCTCTCTCTCTCCCTCCCTCTCTCTCCCTCCCTCCCTCCCCCTCCCTCCCCCCTCTCTCTCTTGAAGTATCATCAATCTCTCTGTCAATCACCTCAGTGCCAATAGGCTAGGAAAGAAAAATCCACTTTTCTAGAGAGGGCATTTATTTGTTTATAGATATTGTATTATTATATTTATTATGTATGTAGAAAATTCCATATATTCCAAATATATTCCATATATATTCCATTACTTCAAGCTGGCTTTAAGTGAGTTGGAAATGATTGCCCAAACTGGGATTGACAGACAGGATATCCTTTGAATCAAACTTCATTCATCAATGAGTTAATTAGCAGAAAAGAGCTACAGTAACAGAGTGCAGTAACTCAGTTAAACTACACATATTTTGAAGTTGTTGTAAACCAGGGGCATCCAACCTTGGCAACTTTATGATCTGTGGACTTCACCTCCTAGAATTCCCCAGCCAGTTGAAGTTCACAGGTCTTAAAGTTGCCAGGGTTGGACACTTCTGCAAGTATAAACCTTGCATGGATCATCTCTGCAGGCAGGACCAAGTTTCTGAACAGCAAAGACTTATGAACTTTGGAAATGAGATGCAATTGTTGGGAAAGCTCCCAGTTAAAAACCTAAGGAAAGGTTTCTTTATTAAGAACCAAACTAGGGTATTTGATGGCTGCTGTTTAACCTGTTACTTATTTTTTCTTTCACATATCTAGTATGTACAGGTCGATGGGGTTACAAATAGATGTAGAAGTTTATAAATTTTGGAGCTGCTTTGCAAGGGGGGAAACTATTAATGTAATAGATTATTCAGTGTTCAAATGGGAGGGGGATAGTATGTGTTTTTGTCTTTTGTGTTTTTAATCCACATTTTTAAATGTTTTTGTCTAGTTTTTGTTCTGTTTTGTCTAATTTTTATCTTTCGGATTTTGTATTTCAATCTTTTGAATAAAATAAAAATTGGAAAAAAAATAGTTGGAATTTTTGTTTAATATAGAATATAGAATATTTATTGTAGTATTCTTGTTAAATGGGGATGGGAAAACTTATAATTATTTGTAGACCTACTATGTAAAGGGAAGGAGAATTTATCATTTTTTTTCTTCTTCTTTCCCCAGCATCCAGCTGAGGTGGATCTTGTGTGTTTAATCTTAAATTTAGTTGATACTCGGGTCACTTTTTCTCCTTTTTTGTACACCATTTTTTTGGTTTGTTTTTAGTGCTAGATGCATTTTTGTTTGTTTTTCGATGATAAAACAAAATAAATACATTTTTTTAAAAAAGAAAGAGAGAGAGATTTTTCTCTTTCAAACCAGCTCTTGGATAATTAGAGAGCGAAGTGCTTTGAATTTTCCTTCCCAACAGCAATTTTTTTAAAAAAATCAACAAAACTTTATGACTATTCTTACATAAGTATTGATGAGCAGCCAAGCTGTGGCTGGAGCTTTGCTCTGTGTTATAACAAACTCAGTAACCAGTAATCAATTATATTTATGGGTATTTTTTAACTTACATCAGTCTCTAAGTCGTCCTGCAGGTACAGCAGAAGAATTAGGAGGCTAGTTAAAAAAAAACAAAATTCAGAATTGAAGGCCAGAAAATGGAATGGAGGTAGTGCTGCATTGATTGAAAATATCGATCTGATTAAATACAAAACCTAGGTTTGGTTGGTATGCACCATTAACCTCATTGTGTAATGACATCATTATGCAAATGACACCATTTCCCCTCAGAAGCAAAACCTTTATTTCCTATGTTATGCAACTGAGGTAAATGAGGCTATTTGCATAAGGACATTATTGCCCAAATGACACAAATTGACATGAATAATATTGTTTGCATCATTTGTCTAATGACATCATTAAAGACAGGATACAGATTGCTTCAACTGAGTACTCCTGAACTTAATAGATGTTCTTTAATAACCAAACATCCCTTCCCCTCAATTAGTTGGGTAACAAGTTTTGCTGCAATATATTTTCTAACATATTGGCAAAAGAGGGGATGGAGTCCTCAACTGGTAACTTTAGTTCAATGTCTACAGATTAGCCTAATTTAACAATAAATGCTCAAATGGCACATTCAGAACAGCGATTGGTAAGAGATCAGAATGAGAAAGCAAAAGAACACAAACTTTGTTTACCCCAGACTGATTCTTTTTAAAACTCCTGCAAAGCATGAAATGAAAGAGGTTGCATCCATTTTCTGGTGACAATAATACTTGCAGTAATATCTTTTGGCTTTCTGTGGAATATTTTAAAGAGAACAAAAACGTTTTAAGGAGGGACAAGAAGTTTCTCTCTCTTGAAAAAAGGAATGGAAACTTACAAGATATGTGATGGTCCTTAAGATGAAAGCATTCCTCTCTCCTTATAATCCCAAGTGGCTTGTTTCAGCCCCCCACCCCAAATTCAATCCCCTAGCACACAGGCAATGTTCAGTTTGAATTCTTACAACAACTAGCAGGTGACCCCACTTTTGTCTCATCATAGATCATAGCTTTTCAGTGACTAGCTAAGATCTGCCTTGTCACTGTAATCTGATATTTGAATTTTGACCAGTTCTGTCCAAATTGGAGAAAAACTCTAGCCCTATACTGTGGACTAACTGGTTTTGACAACTGTAGTGGAGAAAGCAAAAGGAAAAAAAAAGAAAACAGATTTACCAAACCGTTAACGAACCATTACAAATAGCTGCCTTGGGCCACAGATTGTCGAGGGCTCATTTAAAATATCTTTTGCAGCTAAGAACTGAGATCAAGAAAGAATATGGAATCATATGTACAAGTTCTTTCCTTCAACCATAGTTCTGAGCAATGACAGTAGTAAACATTTGTCTGTCTTGGGGTAAATAATTTAAAATTTCTGGTGTTGGGGAAGTTTCCCAAAAAAGCAATGGTTTACTCTTTCAAGTCTATTCAGATTTAATCGTTAGGCAGGTTTGTTGTGAACAAGCATAACATGCCCTACTAATCCATAGCAATTTAGTTGACTTGGCCAGCCTATAGTTAAGCTGGAATCTGAATAAGAAAGTCATTTATATTTTTCTGGGGGCTGCCATTAAAGAAAAGTTTGCAATCTATGTTAGGTGGATGGGTTCAACGGTTGCACTGATAGTCTTAGAGTGTTGGCAAAGAATAACTTAGAAACTTGAGCAACATCCTTGATATGTGGAAAAATTTGCTGGTGCCACCTGAAGCTTGGGATAGAACACACATTCTCTGTAAATGAGAAAGGTCATTGGTCCTTCCTTTTCCCCCAGAGGGAATATCACAGCAGTTGTGGAAGATGATCAATGCACTCAAGAGTTATGAAACGCTTTTCATTAAACAAAGTGGCCATAATCAGCTAGCATTGTGCAAATATCTAATTGCAGAAATTATTGCCTGGTGCTTCTGATTGTGGATTCTGACCTACACCAAACCTTGAAGGAATTCTGGAGATGAATATTTTGGTAAAAGAGGGCTCAAAACATAGATCTGTAAAAATCAATTGATCGTGCAGCCAATCCGAAGCTGGGAGCAGGGATGGATCAGAAAGCAAGCCTGTGTTCCTTTTGTTAGAATATATGTCTGTCATTTCATTTTCAAAACTGAATAAATAAATTAGGTTGATGATTCAGGGTGAGGCAGAGAGAGAGAGAAAGAATATACCGTTGTGCACAAGAAAGAGGATAAAGAAGGAGAGAAAGAGAATGTAAGAAGAAGAAAGCACATTGAGATAAAATTATATGCATTATAATGCTCTGGAGTTGAATTATTTTAGCAGTAGAAGAGAAGATATCCTAAGGAAATAGAGGGGAAGTTAAATCATGGAATCTTTTGCCAAAGATATAGAGAAGTTTACTCAATTAATGATTTAACAAAGTTGTTTTGCTCTTTAGATAGTTCCAAGTGCTTACCTCTGTTTCTTAGCTGAGAGAGCCAGTGTTGTCTTATGTGACCAGAATGATTATATACTGAGGCACACAGAATGCTATTATCTACCCATTGAAGCACTACTTATTTATCTACTTGCATTAGCATGCTTTTGAACTGCTACCGGTAGGTTGACAGGAGCTGGAGCAAGTAATGGGAGCTTACCTCATCATACGATGCTTGGTCTCAAACTGCCAACCTTCCAACTGACAAGCCTAGTGTCTTAACCACTAGGTCTCTGTGCCCCATACATATGGCTCTAACTTTGTACAGTGATAACTATCTGGTCTGCTAGATAGCTGACTTATGAAAATATGGAAATTGTGCATTTGCTGAGCTATAACACTCAGAAGACAAGGCAATGAAGAATATTGAGAGTTGTAATCCACCAATTTCTCAAGGAGTACAGTGTTCCTACCCAGTCTATTACAGGAAGAATTTGGTAGCACTTGTTCAAGCTAACAAAATGCATTAAATATTTAATTTGAATTTGAAAAGGTGCTACTAAACTCTGCTGTGATTCGCTGGCAGCCGGTGTTGACGGCAGTGGAATTGGACAGTGGGGAAGAACGGGGACCAGTCAGGGAGTCTGGAGAGGACTCGGACGAGGGTCCTGCATCCGATGCAGAGATGGGGCCAGGACCATCTGGAAGTGGGGTGCTGTCTTTGGAGCCTTCGGAATCTGGCAGCAGCGAGGCAGAGGACTCAGGGGAGCCTGTTCCCAGTGTGCATGTGCGCAGAACTGTTAGAAGGCAAGAGCAGGCTATTGCTCCTCCCATTAGGGATAAAAATCAGGCCAAGATGACAAAACCTTTGCAGCAGTGGTGGGATTCAATTTTTTTTACTACTGGTTCTGTGGGTGTAACGATGGGCGTGGCAGGGGAAGGATGTTGTAAAATCTCCAGTCAGAGGTGGTATTTACTGGTTCTCCGAACTACTCAAATTTTCTGCTACTGATTCTCCAGAACTGGCCAGAACCTGCTGAATATCACCCCTGCTTTGCTGGAAGCAAAGTGGTTCGATCAGTTCTGAGTCATCCTGGAAGCTCTTTGTACTTCGGTTGGTTTTTCTTGTACTTTGGTTGGTTTCTTTTCCAGTTAATTTGATGCTTCTGTTTTTGACAGCACTTCACAGAACTGAAAGGTGTGTGCTTATCTTGGGGGACTGTTTGAGCTTAATTTTGGCTGGAAATGAAAACAATGCCCAGTGTTGCAATAAAAATAGTTTTTGTTTTTAAAACAAGTTTGTGAATAATTATGGTTTACAAAGCCTGGGTCAGAACGGATTGCTAGTTCTGGCTATCTAGCATAGGGTTCACCTTCATTTTTAGTCCATGGTTTTCTTCTAACTGCATTACTGGACAGTGATGCAAGCCATCTTTTGATTTTAGCTGTGATGGCGTGCGTTAGCTTTGAAGCACAAGCATGTTGATTGTCTACTATAACTTCATGTTACATTTGTGGGCTGTGTGATACTCAGTTATCCATTTTAGATCTCTTGAGCTGTCCAGACTGTTCCCAAAGAATCAAGTGAAGTGTAGTTTTGAAAGAAAAATGCAGTCTTAGCCTTTCTCATGGAAGTTGCCAGGGAGAGAGAATTCATCAGGCACCCTTTAAATCAGTGGTGTCCATATCCTAGGAGACAGAATGTGTACTCAGCACATTCTGAGCTTGTGACTCATATGATGCTGTCTTTAAAAACAAAAAAGACTGGATAGAACACTCATCAGATAAAGTCCAAGTTACCAAGCCTTTTAAACTGGGGTATCTTCTTTGATCCCTGCTTTACTTTCCTTCATTTTGTTTTGGGAATTAGAAAGCTTTTTATGTGCTGACTTTCTGGATCAATGTTTGCCATTGTTCTAGGAGTCTCCAGTAAAGTATACCAGAAAGCTCTTGTTTCTCTTCAATGCAGAAAATGCCACTGTGGGTGGTCAGTCTTGAAGTTGTTGCAAGCCAGATGTATTGAGAGGGTTGTCTGTTGGCTTAACACACAAAGAATGTTTCTTTACCTTTCCTTTGCGGACACCACATCTATCCATTTAACTAAAAGACTTTGGGATGAATAGATTTCTAATATGAAGAGCTAATAAACACCTATAGGACAGAACCCTAGACAGCTATGCTTATTTTAAGTATCAGTGAAGTTCATGAGAAGAAGCCCTACTAGATCGAAACAAAAACATAACTGGACCCGCATTCCTTCTCACAGATGCCTAGGAAAAGCGTGCAAGAAAGATGTAAATATAATAGACACCTTTGTATTGAATTACCCAGCAAATTGTACGGAGAGTTGGTAGAGGCATGCTATGTCTGAAAGTGGTTGTAATATGTAGCTATCTGGGTCTGAAATAAAATGGTCCCCTTTCAATCAAGTTTCTGATTTCACACAAAATACTGGATCTGGGGAACACAGAGTTGTTTTTAAATCTTCATAATAATCGTTTTTTTTAAAGCTCCATAATAATTAGCTTCATCCTGTGCTCAGTCTTCGTTGACAGTGATCTCTTGAATCTGCACTTTTTCTATAGCTTCCTGGTTAACTCCATTATCACCATCATTGTCATAATTCAAAAAGGAAATCTAAATCCATAGTTGTTAATAATGAGTGCTCTCTACTGTGTATTCTTATGTTAACACTTCTTGATTAGAGCTATCCATCTCCTCAGGTCAAGCAAGGAGAGATGTTATAGGTTCCATCTGCTAAGGAGTTCCATCCATCTGATATGACCCAGGGGATGTCCTCTTTTTTTTTTTGCCTTAGCACTTGCTCTTTGGAGTCTGGCCTTGATTATTGGCCTTCTTCAAATCTCTCAAGATACGTTTATTCCAGTTGGCTCAAAGATCCCTCGGAAACAGCCTGCAAGATGGCTTTATTGAGTATGAGTCTTCCAAACCATCCTTCGTGGCCTTGTCATAGGTTTGTTTTGTTATTCTTATTGATTATTTAAGATGCGTTTTGATTGTTTTGCCATAAGTAAATAAACATCATGGCTTAGTTCCTTTATAATTGTTGTGAATTGGAAATCCATGGACTCAAGAAAGGTTCTGAACTTTCACCATTAAGCTTACTAAAAGTCATTTATGAAATAGTGTTCAAAAAGGAAAAAAGCTTGGAAACAACTCCAAGGTCGATAGGAGATATTTAATTATCAAAAAAATCATAGTAAAATTCTAAATATTAAGCAAACAATTGCTTGCACGAATAAGTACTGTACATGGAATGACCAACTGATTTTTATTTAGAACCATGAAAATTTGCAGTTATCTCTGAAACTTCTGGGAAAGGTCAGTTTTTACTTTGTAACTTTTGTTTTCACATAGTGAACTGTCCAATAACAAATTGCAAAATCCAGCCTCTGAGCTTAGGCTATGAGAAGTTTGTATTCTCCCCAGAAGGTATTCCTTAATTTGGGCTTAATAGAAAAATGCTTTTGCTGTGTGAAACATTGTTTCAGTCGCCATTTATTGTTGAGAGTCAGGCAGTATATAAATTTAATAAATGAATAGCACTAACTTATCATTGAATTTATCTCTTAAGTTTTTAAGAGATAGCGTGTATCCTGATGGAGAAACTAAAATTATTATGTGCATTGCATTATGATCACTGCACACCATTCACCTTCTGACTGTGGCACATTAGCGGATCTTCCTTTTGTATGGGCATTCCAACTTTTCCCTGAGATTAAAAATTCCTGGCCAGTTCCTGCCAGATACCAATTGGCTAGAACAAAGATGACATCACTAGTCTCCCTACCCTTCTCCTTTCAATATTTTAAGTTCTAAAGCAGGGATGTCAAACTTGATTTCATTGAGGGCCACATCAGGGTTTTTGTTTGACCTCGGGAGGGCCAGGGGGTGTAGCCAGGGTGTGGTCAGCTCGACATCACTCATGCCGGGGGCACCTGTGGTGGCCCAGGCGGGGCTGGGGGGATCCTCCTGCAACCCTCTGCCAGTGAAAATGGACCCCAGGAGGGCTGTCCACAGCCCTCCCAAACTCCATTTTTGCTGGCAGAGGGCTGCAGGAGGCTGTTGCAGCCAAAAACCTTGGTAGAGCCTTGGTAGCTCAGGCTGTTAAATGCCTGCTCTTAAGATCCAGCTGCCTACAATTATTGTAGGCTCGAATCCCACCAGGCTCAAGGTTGACTCAGCCTTCCATCCTCTCAGGGTAGGTAAATTGAGGACCCAAGATTGTTGGGGGCAATTAGCTGACCTTGTAAAAATGCCGCTTAGTAATAAGCAGGCATATACAATGGAATGAAGGCTATTGCTGAGCACACTGGGTTGTATCCCAGAATTGTAAGCCCTGAGTCTTCGGAGAAGGGCGGCATATAAATGTAATTAAAAAAAAAAAAAACAGAGCCCGGGTGGGCCCTCCATTTTCACTGGCAGAGGCAGTGCGGGCCGATCCTTTGCTATTTCCTTTGCTATTTTCTGGCCCCGCAGGCCAGATCTAAGCACCCTGCAAGCTGGATCTGTCCTATGGGCCTTGAGTTTGACACCCCTGTTCTAAAGGAAAAAGACTTTTAAAAAATCAGTTGAATTTAAAGCAGTAACAAAGCAGACAGCTACCTGCAAGAAGGAAGAGTGGGAACATCTCTGACACTAGCACCGAAACTATTTTCCCTATTGTTTGTCTAACGTATTGTGAAGGAGATAGGGATGGTGACCCCCCAGTTCAGACAACTGTACGATGGAAAAAAAAAAGGCTTTGTGAGCCCCGATTCATCTGCACACTTACCAGTACCTTTGAAGTGTCAGCAGGTCGATTGCAATTTTGCTGCATATTGTCCCCTTATACCTTAACCATCATTTGCCAAGGAATTTGAAGTTGATCCTCACCCAAGAAATGCAAGTACATGGGAGATACTTTGCCAAAGCACAGCATGTGCATTTGTGTGGATTCTGTACGGCTCTGGATTCTTTTCAGAGCCCGTCCATGGTTTTACATTCATTTCAGCTTGTGTAACACATGAACAATCCTACTCATTCTCAAAGGCCACATGCTTGATTTGGTAATTACTATGGCTTCGTCTCTTGCTGGTTTCATTGTGTGGCTTTTGCTCCTTGTCTTGGATTTAATTATTCCTTGAGACACTGCGCTCACTTGCCATCACCGAGTTTGAGGTTTCTTAAATGGTAAACCTTCTGATTTGGAGGCCACTTATAGATCGTTCTTATTATAGCCTGAATGAATTCAAACATGCAACACTGAGCTTGTATTTCTACCCACTGAAGAAGAAGAAGAAGAAGAAGAAGAAGAAGAAGAAGAAGAAGAAGAAGAAGAAGAAGAAGAAGAAGAAGAAGAAGAAGAAGAAGAAATTAAATCAGAGTTCCTCATGCATGTTTCTGGCCTGAAATTTTGATGCAAGGCAGCCAACTCTGATGAGTGTAGCAATCTCCGCTTTGTACTATTTAAACTTCTGATGCTTCTCCAAAGAATTTTGGGAATTGTAGTTTGGAGAAATGCAGAGAAGACAGTGTTTGAGATCTTTTCCTCTGCTTTCTCAATTTTTAAATTCCAAATGAACTGAGAAGGTGGTCAGGGTGGCACAGTGGTTAGAATCAGTATTGCAGACTGCCAGCAGTTCGATTCCCACCGGCTCAAGGTTGTAATGTTAAATATGCAACTATTGTTGTATCTATTGTTTATTTTAAATGAAGCATGGATGGGCTTGTTCCAGAACAGATGAATTCTTCCCTCTCCTCTGTGAGGGCTATAGAGATCATGCATACAGACATAGAAATACCCAGGAACCAATTGAAATTAGGAAGGAAAAAAAACTCCAACTATATTCCCAAGTAGAGCTTTTTCTTATCCTAATTTGCACACATTGGAAGGAACTGGGCAGTAAGCACAACAGGCAAGAGAAAATTAAATAGTCATAATCTGGGTAATGAGAATCAGTTTGGCATAGTGGTTAAGGTAACAGGCTAGAAATTGGAAAACCACAAGTTCTAGTCCTGCCTAGAACTTGCTGCCAGTTACCACTGTAAGAAGATTACAAGTCTGTTGTAAGACGATACCAATATAAGCCATGGTGGTGCAGTGGTTGGAATCGGTATTGCAGGCTAATTCTGCAGACTGCCAGCATTTCGATTCTCACCGGCTCAAGGTTGACTCAGCCTTCCATCCTTCCGAGGTCAATAAAATGAGGAGCCAGATTGTTGGGGGCAATAGGCTGACTCTATAAACTGGTACATGCAGTAAGTGCTATTGCTATTGCTACATACACTTGCACCTTAAAGCCATTTATTTCTCTTTCACTAAGTCTGCTGTAGTAGTTAAGGCATCAAGCTATAATAACCCAAATACAGGGGTGAGCTGCTGGGGGTTCACAGGGGTTCAGGAGAGCCCCTAGCTAAGATTCTGTCCAGTTCGGAGAACCCCCAAATCCCACTCCTGGCTGGCCCGTCCCACCCCTCCCTTCCCAGGAGTCCCCACGCAACCCATTTTGGATGCAGGTAAGTGCAGGGTGCACGTAGAGGCACAGGGAGGGCAAAGAATGGGCCTCCCGGAAGTTTGGGAAGGCCGGAAATGGGCCCATTTCTGACTTCCAAAGTGTCTCCAGAGTCCGGGGAGGCTGTTTTCTCCTTCCTGGAGGCTCAAGAAAAGCCTCTGGAGCCCGGGAAGGGCAACCCCGCCCCCTGTGCCGTGGTGCAGGAGGCCAACTAGGCCACGCCCACCATGGCAACGTCTACCCAGCAACTGGGCAGAGAACCCTTTGTTAAAAGTTTTGAAGCCCACACCTGCCTGAGTATACTTTTCTCTCAGTGTGTGTGCATACACACCTGCACACACACACACACACACACACTCAACTTTGAATCAGTATTTATTTCTATCAACTGTATGGACAAAGTTTTCTTGGCAAGATTTCAGAGGATCTGGACCCAAGGTCAGTCATCTGACTTTGTGCTTAGGTGAGACTAGAACTCATAGTCGCTTAACTTTCTAGCTTGGTGACTTAAGCACGACACCAAACTTAGTGAAGGTGCAATAAATGGCTTTAAGGTGCAAATGTATACACTGTATAAACCTACTTCAGGCTTTTAATGTTCTTACAATGATAATGGGTGGTCTTTACATAGCCGTATAACTAACTGACTTGAAAATTTTGTAGTAAATAAATTGTATTTGAAGAACCACCAACTCCTGTTGAACAAATCCTTAGACTCTTGATCCAAAGTTTTGTCTTTTAACTGAAGAGGAAATTAGTCTGCCCCATGACCTTTGAACCTTTTTGTTCATACAGGAGTATTCAACACCCTTATGACAAACTTGGACATCAAAAAAGTATCACTTGGTTTATTAGAAATGAAGACGTCTAGGTTCTTGAAGCATGACAGTTTAGTACATAACATTATTAATTTTATGATTAAATTATTCTTTGTCAGCAGTTATTAATACACACTGTCATTAGTGAGTAATGTTACAAAAACAGCTGAAAACTTTTGCCTAATTCGTCCATCACCGAAATAAAGAATTTTCTCATTTAATTTCCTTCCATCCCATTTTTAAATAGTTATTTGTTTGTTTACTATGTAGATGTACACCAATCAACATAAAATCATTCTTTTGGAACAGACCAGTGATAAGCATTTGTAAATAGTAGATGCAGGTTGCACTCTGAATTAGATTGTTTATATTATGTATCTATTTGTTTTAGATACTTTATAGCTTATATTTCTCACATGTGAAAGAGCCTCTGCACATAACTAATATATATGAATATGCCTATGACACTTTGCTTAAAAGGACTGCAACAACAACAACAACAACAACAATAATAATAATAATAATAATAATAATAATAATAATATAGCAATATAGTAATAATAATAACTGACTACAAACAGCGCCATGACAAAGTAGCAACAATGGTGCATTGGAAGATCTGCAAGCAATATCATTTGCCTGTAAGCAACAACGGGTGGCACCATAAAATAAAGTCATAGAAAATGTGCACATGCTCAGGGAATGGGGTGCATGCTTAGGGGCAGGGCGCATGCTCAGGCGACACGTGCACATTCATGGGGATGGGGCGCATGTGAGGGGATGCACGTAGAAGTGTGGGGGTGAGGTACATGCGCAGGGGACACTAATGTATTGCATTTTGGGGATGTGCGCGTGCACTTTGGGCACTCGGTGCTGAAAAGGTTAGCCATCACTGCCATAGGCATTGACAAATTTGCCATCAGTCAATTGCAGAAGGCAGCTTTACTTGGAACAGCTTCCATCCTGCAGCAATATCTGTAACACCGTCAAACATCCAGATTTGCCTATCCCAGGTCTTTGGTAAGGACTTGATAGGTAGGCAAAAATGCCAGACCCAGTCTGAACATCTGGCTGATTATGCGATGATCAATAATAATAATAATAATAATAACAACAACAACAAACAACAATAGTAGTAGTAGTAATTAAGAGCAGCACCATTCTTTCACTGTCAGCCCAAATAATTTTTGTTAATAGATAATTTTTTTCCTTTAAAGAAATGAATAATATGTGTTGATTGCGAACTATTTCTACAATTTGAGGCCCAAACTGAGGAGTTTTGCACCTTTCTATAATCACAACTTTTTCCACTGACTGCTTTTCAGTAGAAGCTTGCCAGCCTGAATCATGGTTTGTGTTCTGCTAGAGAGAAACAGTTTGAGATACACATTTGTGACTCATCCTGCTTTTGAAAGATAGCTTATATCTCCCATTTTACACTCCAGTGAGTAGTTTAGATTAAGAGCTGGTGTCAAGACTAAGTTCATTCTTTGAACTGTGCACTAAACCTTTGTCTGTCTAAGGGAGTCACTCTATAGAATATTATTGTTCTTATTATTTATTGTCCATTTTTCTCTTCCTCGTTTTCAAGAAGCTTGTGATAGCTTCCACTGTACAGTGGAATAGGCTAGATCAGTGGTGGCTAACCTTTTTGGGCTCCCATGCCGAAAATTGCACATGCATTCGCACACACGTGCTCATGTGCCAGTGCCCAGAAGGCAACGTGCGCGGCCCCCCATGCCCCTTCACATGTATGCGTGACCCTCCCATGCACGCCGCATGTTTCTGTGCATGTGGGTGTGACCCATCCCGTGCATCTCTGTGCATGCACCTGTATTTCCCACCCACCCCCTGTGCATGCGCACCAGATACCCAACAATCAGCTGTCGGGTACACGGTGCGCACATGTGCAGTGGGGCTCTTTCGGGCGACCTCTCACGTGCCATAGGTTCGCCATCACGGGTCTAGATCAAAAGATATGCACAGGGTTTGAATAATACAGCATGCTAAACTATGTTAGGAGTATGCTGTTGTCTTTTAACACGTACAGGCAACTCAGTCAGAGACGATTCCCAATATCGCTCAGTGAATCTCATTCACAAAAAGGATTTGAATCTCAGTCTCTCTAGTCCTAATCCTATTTTGACATTCAAACTAGGTAGTTTTAAAAGCTGCAGTTCCCACAGATCTTTTTAAATAGATATGTGAAACTTACACTTTATCTACACGTTTTGTAATTCAGTATATTCATGTTAGATTCAAAATGTGATCATCGTGGTGTTATCTTTCCAGATATTTAATACTGAAGAAATCTAGGGTTTTGAGACCTAGAAAGAAGGATGGAATAGATAGTCACTTCTCAAGTTGTTCTAGTTCTAGGAGAGTGGATTATTTGATAAAGTTTATGTGATTTAAAACTGTTCAGAGATTGAGCCATATGCTAAATATGTTTCAACATGAAATACATCTTTTTGGGGGAGATTATTTCTGTCAATATCTGAATCATATCAAGTGGGAATAGTTGAGTGTCCTTTCTTGGTGGCTTTCCCCAAGCTTTCACATTCTTTAACCAAAAAAGGCCAGTCTGCCCTCTTTAACATTTGGCTGATTTGAGCTATAGACATAGCCTGATTTATTCAACCATTATCTTAACTTTTTATTGGAATTTTATATTTATGTGATCTATTGTCGCTCTTGCTGGTGGGTTTTTCCCCCACGTTTAATTTCCAATCATTGGCTGCCTTCTGTATGATGTGATGGAAGGATGAAATACAAATAAATTATTAAGATGCAGCTGGCAAGAGTCTATCAAAAAGATTATTTGAGCTAACCAGAATGAACATTTAGAGAAATGGAATAAAATATAAATAAGCTGTTGTCAAGAGAAATACATATTTTGAAACAGCTTTAAAAAAAAAGATTACTAATGCCACAGGCAAATTAAATTTGATGACTTTATAAAGAGTCATCCTGATTTCCTTTTGGAATAAGGAATATTATTATTCAGAGCATACAAAAGAGGTAGAAAGTAGTAAGCTGAAGAAACTTGAGAAAAACTAGATTACATCAAATGTTTTCACGATTCCTTCCTCTTTATCCTTGTATCACTGTTTTCAGTTTTTCAATATGCCATATCATATATTCCCTTTTGTTCTTTAAGGTTCTCATCTCTTCTTTTCAGTATCTCATCAATTCCACCCAACTGGTTATCTCAGTTTTCCCCTTCCTCTTAACCCATTTAGTCTTCCTTCAGATGTCTGGTTTGTAATTCAATCCTCATTCATTTTCAATCAAACAATCTCAATGTATTTTTCTATTGGTCAACTTTGTATTCAATCCACATTTGCTGAGCACTCATTCATTCCTGATCCCACCTCTTCTGGTTTCACTGCAAACATTTCTTAAGTATTTCATGCTCATTGCATTCAACTTACTGTTATGTTTCTCTTGACGTTTTCAATTTTCACTTGTTCTGTAAATAGCTATTTGGGATTTTTGACATTGATTCCTCACAAGACAGCATACAGTACATTTGTACTAGAACTGCACTTTTTAAAGATCATCCCTTAATTTCCCCCTTTTTAGTAAAAAGAAAGAAAAATTCTCTCAAGGTACACAAATTCATTTTCTTCTCTGTTTTTCACTATTTCACTCACAACTTGTCAAAAATAAGTACATCCAAGGATACATAAATGTTCATGTCTATACTCATCATTATGTCATATAGTTTAACATTCACTAGACATCATTAGGGTTCCAATGTCATTACAAATATTAATTACACATTCATCCATAAATACATTAAATAACTAAGGAAACATCACTCATCTTTGTCTTATTTCCTGTGTATTGTTGAACCATTCACCAAGTCCCCCATTTATTCTAACATATGCTTTACATCCATACAGTTGAATTGCACTACTCAAATTAACAGGGTCCCCCCCCCCCAAAAAAAGCCCAGGATACAATATCACAAAGGAAGAATTTGTCACTTAAACAAGTCAGCTAGTACAGGAAATCCTTTCCATTATTTCTTGGTCCAAAAGAGATGCAACAATTGTACACAAATTCAGCTAATATAGCTTCTTAACTCCTGTGTTGATAGAAGAGAATATTTGTAGGTGAAGGCTGAACTGCCAGGTGCTTGGTGGTCTCCTAGCTCGGCTGCTTTCTTGCAGACATTTCATTAACAAACTAGGCAAGATCATCAGTGCAAGAAGGCAGCATGATTTTTTCCCCTCATTTTATCTGCTAGTGGCTTGCCCTGTCAGTGTTAGTGGGAGTGGTCTTGATGGTTTCTTGATGTTTATGAACTCTGAAGCCACATCTGGATCTCTGTTCCCACAATATTTTCCTGCAGCCTCCTGCATTACCCAGCACAGCCTTCCAGATGTTACCGGATACTTTTTAAGCATTGCACCTTTGGGAGGGCAGGAGATTTCTTTCTCTTAGTCTAACATGCTATCCCTCTAGAGCAAAGTTTCTCAACCTAGACAATTTCAAGCTCTTCGGACTTCAACTCCCAGAATTCCCCAGCTAGCATGCTGGCTGGGGAATTATGGGAGTTGAAGTTCATACAACTTGGAGTGGCCAAGGTTAAGAAACACTGCTCTAGAGGCAGGTAAATTTCTTCTTCCCATTACCCTTTTTTTTTTCTTTTGCTGTACTGTGAAGTGTCATTGAATAATGACAAACGTCCAACCTATTACTCTCATTCTTCTTTGTTTTCCAAATTTTAGTATGACATAGCTTGGGATAACGTATCACTTTCTTTAAAGTTCTCTGCAAAAAGAAACAAGTGAATTGGAAAATGAACCCATCAGCCCAGAAGAAGGAGACACATACATGTCAAGGTCATGTTTAACCTGTGTATCCCTATTGCAAAGAACCAGCTGTTGAGCAATACCTTGAAGATTAGTTGCTTGCTCTGGGGAGTGTTGTGATGAGTGTTCAGGATTACATTTGTCCAGAATTGAATTCTCACACCTGGATACCGGTTTCCACAACCTGGTATCCTTCAGGTGTGTTTGGCTTGAGCAGCATGAGGACTGCTTTCAGATAGTGTTACTGGTGCTTCCCCACCCCACTTTCAAGCTCCTATTTTTCATTGCAGTGCCCTGTAATTCCTAAATTTTCTCATCGTCACCTTCCTTCTTCTTGAAACACTACATTTTACTTACTATTTAATAATTCATGAGCATTGGAGCAGTTGTTATATTATCAGTGTGCTGAATGTTAAAATTGAGCTAGCAGGTAGTTCAGCTAGCAGATAGTTCAGTGTCCCACTACTCCTCAAGTAGCCAGTGGCTGACCCAACCACTGTTTTCCCTCCTTTCAGCTGTAGGTTGGCAACAGAAAGAGGTACAAGTAGATAAGCCTTAGCAGAGACATTCCAGATAAATTCCAGCTTCCTTCATCACTGGTCATGCTACATGAGGCCAATGGGAATTGGAGTTCAACTTTTGGGGAAACAGAGATTGCCCACCGCTACTGAGTGTCTATGGAGATTCTCAGTTATCCAGATCATGATTGTCTCAAAGGTGCTTTTTCAAAAGTAAGCTGACTTTTGCTTTTTCCTTTTTTTTTAAAATTACATTTATATGCCGCCCTTCTCCGGAGACTCAGGGCGGCTTACAATTTTTGGGATACAACCCAGTATGCTCAGCAATAGCCTTCATTCCATTGTATATGCCTGCTTATTACTAAGCGGCATTTTTACAAAGTCAGCTAATTGCCCCCAACAATCTTGGGTCCTCAATTTACCTACCCCGAGAGGATGGAAGGCTGAGTCAACCTTGAGCCTGGTGGGATTCGAGCCTACAGCAGTTGTAGGCAGCTGGATCTTAAGTGCAGGCAATTAACAGCCTGAGCCACCAAGGCCTTGAGGAAGACATTTCACTTCTCATCCAAGAAGCTTCTTCAGTTCTGACCAAATGGTGAGTCAGTCATTCAGTCAGAAGTGAAGACGCTTCTCGATAAAACAAACCCAGTTGCCTTTTGAAAAGCACCACTGCAGGGGTTGAATTTAAATGACATATCATTTTATTTCTTCATATTGAAAGAGTTAAAGAAAAGCATGCCAACCTCACACTAAGAAACAGTATTTTCTCTGCTGGTTCTTCTTTTCTCTTTCTCCGGTTGAAGTTTAAAAATTTGGACCCTGTACTGATTAAATGTTATAGTTCTTTCCAGTTGCATTGCTGGAAGATTGAATTCATATTTCAAACAAAAATGCCCCTGCCTCTTTCTGTCTGTATCTCACCTCAGATAATATGTTTTTTCCCTCCATGATCACTTGGTTGGACCACTTTCAGAGTTGTACAGTTACAAATGAATATAAAAAGCAGTGAAGATCAGCTGGGGAAAGATAAGAGACCTTTCTATCATAAATCTCTCCGGGGACATCCCAGCACTTCCCATCTAGTACAACATCTGTTCCAACCCAGATCAGTCATCTAGAAGCACTACTGTGCCAAACATTTCTTCTGCATTATTTTTGGAACCTTCTCCTTCAATCTGATGGAAAAGTAATTTCTTGAAACTTTTTTCCACACAAAATGAAACTTTTTTTTACTTATTTTTTTTTCCAGACAAGAGGATTCTTACTCATTTTTCCCCACATAAATTGATACTGCTGGAGACATTCTTAACTTATTTTTTTTCTACCCAAGATGATAGTTCCAGTAAAATTCCTACAAGCCGAGGGTTGTAGGGTTCTTCTAATAAAGCTGGAGGGATGGGGTAGGATTCCTGAGTGGCTTCTCTTCTACTGAGCAAATAGCAATGAAATGTTTCATTTTCATTTTCCTTAAAGTTCTCTGAAAGTCATGTTGTCCAAGGCTTAGACTTGTCAGATATGGATTGTGTGGAGTTCTGAGTTGAAATCCTTCATCAAATAAAAAACTTTGCCTCTCAGCCTGAACACACCTCACTGGATAAAAAGAAAGAAAACCACAGGTTTCGCCATGAGTTTTTTTTGGAAAATTGGGTTCCAAATATATGCATATAAATGAAATTCATTGTCTCTAACAAGACATTCCTCCTTATTCTCTCAGATCAGGGGGATGATATTTTCTCCTATGTGCCCTTTAGGAATGATATGTGGCTTCATTCATTTTAGAAAAGTTTAATTTTATATGCAAGTAATTTCCAAATTGTGGACTTTCATTAGTTTTCTTGATCATTCCAGGAGATTGGTAGCCATCTAAGTCCTGTAAATAAATAAGCAAGCAAACAAACAAACAAACAAACAAGAAAGGTATTAATTCTGCCCTCAATCCTTCCTACTGAAAGCCTTTCCATTCTAAGGTATATTAAGATGGATTTTATTCCCACAGAAAGGAGATCTAGTTGTTCCTAGCATTTCTTCTCACTTGGATGACGATATTGTTTTAATTTTACTTATCACTTTGATATTCTGTTCCAACTATGTTGAAAATTGTATTGAGCAGGGTAAGACATCAGGTGATTTGGGTGACCAAATAAATATATACATTTTTTTAACAAATTCATATTTATATCCCGCCCTTCTCCGGAGACTCAGGGCGGCTTACAATTTTTGGAGCACAACCCAATGCGCTCAGCAATAGCCTTCATTCCATTGTATATGCCTGCTTATTACTAGGGCTTTTTTTGCCTCCCCCCCCCCCGCAGCATTTTACAAAGTCAGCTTATTGCCCCCAACAAACTTGGGTCCTCAATTTACCTGCCCCGAGAGGGTAGTTCAGGTGATTTCCAGCCCCTTGATGAAATAGTATATAGGAAAGATCTTGGGAGAGTGGACAAAGAGCTATTGCCAAGGGAGTGGTCAGATAAGAGACTGCATAGGTCATAGCTAGATAGTAGTGGGCCAAGAAGTTCAGAAGAAACCATCTCTTTTTTCTCAGGTTATAAAGAAGAACGGGGAGAATTGTATTTTTATATTTGCAAGGTTGAAGTCAGCCTTATGGACAAAGCAGATAAGAATCACAGTCAGATGGATTTTACTAATTCTACTTTATTGTAAGGTTACACTGACATAATCTTGCAAATATACCCCCCTTTCTCTTAAACACCTCCAAAAGAAATTTGAAATATTGCTGTAGTGTTGCTTTTAGTTAAGGATTGGATTCTTCTCACTGGCTGAAAAACCAACCAAGGTGTAACGAGAAATCGCCATGTTTGATTTTATGTCCTTCCATTTGCTGAGAGTGCTCACTTCCTTTTGAGCACCACCAAATGTTTGTAGGCGAAGGGAAACCCTGCTTGCTCCAATTTGGTGCACTGAGTAATTCCAATAAGGCCATTGTTCCAAAAGGAATCAAGATGGTTCTGGAAATACCAACATTGCCAACTCATTTGTCATGCACACTTCAGTGTTCATGTTCTTTCCTGCTGAATATCACACAATGCCTTCTTGAAGGTAGTCATGAGGAAATTTGATCTGAGAACCATGTTATGTTGATGTGCTCCATGGTAGGGAGCCAATGTCTCCTCATGAAATGCTGACAGACTTTGGCATAAATGGGAGAGAAGGAACAAAAGGTAATGTAGGCAGATTCTCTGAGTCATTGCTGGGTTTCACAGGAAGACAATACATTCCAGGTAAACTTATTATTATCATAGGGTAGTGAGTGAATCATTGTACATATATAAGTAACATAAAGCTTCCCTTCTTAGAAGATGAAGTTGAATTGTGGAGTCATTTATATTCAATGTTTAGGAAACCACTTCACAGTCTGAAAGAATATAGCCCAGAAAGAATATTATCATTTCCACCTGCTGCCTAGAGAACCTCCTTATGGAATTCTTTATCAGACAAAATACTGTAATGGAGGTGTACTGGGAAGACTAAGGTTAGGGCACATCTCTGAAGAGTGAGAGGCCTAATAAAGGGAATGATTGCTTTTGTGTCCACTTCACCTTGATTTTTTTTTGTGTGAGAGTAGGACCCTGAGGGAGAGACAGTTTGGTGTAGTAGTAAAGGCACTAGGTTAGGAACCAGGAGATCACGAGTTATAGTCCCACCTTAGGCACAAATCCAGTTGGATGACCTTGAGCCAATCATACTTTCTCAGGCTTAGGGAGCAGGCAGCAGCAATTCACTTCTGAAACTTTTCAAGAAGACTGCAAGGACCTGTCTAGGCAGTTGCCAGGAGCCACACTGACTCAAAGGCATCCACCCTCCTACCTACGGGACCCCCCTGTTTACCATATGGGCCAGTAGATTCCATCTCTAGGGGATGTTCCCTAACCTGGAAGGAAGCCATATAGGGCATTAGAGATAATAACTGCCATTTTGGTTATTAACCAGGATAAGAAATAGAGGATGGTGTCATCTACAATAACAGCTTTCATCCACCAACATCCTGGCTGTCACATTTCTCATGACTTGCAGTAAGTGTTTGAGACTTATTGAGCGCCTTTGGGCTGATGCAGTATATTGATGTTGTGTTTTCAATAGCTGTTGATGAAAATGTGTAATGATTGCATTCAGCCAGACATCTATGGTGTGAGAACTGTATGTAAATATTTTAATAACTAATACATGCAATCAGTATCTGTAATTAAGAAGTGGATATGTACTCTGTCCCTGCATACACATATATTGTTTATGTATTTATTTAACTCTACGGTTGCCCATTTGCCTAGAATTGCTTTAGGAAGGGTATTGCATAGCTCTCTTTAGGCAGGCTATGCTTGGCCGCAGCTAGACTTTAATATGTTAAGCCAGGATAAAACCAGACTTGATAAGTAAAAAAAAATGTTCAACTTGTGTCAAGCACTGGAAATCAGGAAATCCAGGCAGTTCAAATGAATATAAAGGTTTATTGTAAGCTTAAGCTCTCTGCCAGAAACTGAGTTACTAATGGTCGAAGAAAATTGGTGGAAGATAAGAGTCAATGGCATTCAAGTGGGCTGGACTTAGATCTCTTGTGGACATGAAGGGGCTCAAGACTGACAATGTGTTTAACCCCTCCCTTGGGCGCAGCCTGGTCATCTCCTATATCTTACCTTGGAATAGCATAGGACAGGTGTGTCAAACTCAAGGCCTCGTCTGCGATGTGATAGGATCTTGCCCACGGGGCTCTTCTGGTCTACCCAATGCAAAGAGGAAGGATTGGGCCAGCCTGACTTCAGCCCAATCTACCCAATGCGAAGAGGAAACATGCCAGTAGTTTGGGAGTGGCATCAAGCTGGCCATGCCTGCCCAACCCCTCAAGGTCAGTCACAGCCCTGATATGGCCCCTCAATGAAATTCAGTTTGACACCCTGTCATAGGAAAAAGCTGGCTGAGGTAGGGATACCCAATTCAAAGAACATCTGATTTAATATACCTTGTGAGGTGTAGTAATAGTATCATTTTGTACTTTATAAAAGCCAAGAGGTCATATGCTGTATGTCTCCTAAAAAACCTCTTTTAGTATCCAAATGCAGGATGGCAATCATCCAAATAATTATAGCTGCTATTATCACCATCCGTATAGACTCCACAGTAACTACAGCTTTGAGATATTTGATGTCCCCAAAGCTTGAAGTTAATAACCTCTTTATTAGTTAGAGAGACTCCTGAATGATTCCCAGTGTGCACTTTCTCCATCATGATATAGCTTCCATCCACACATCAACATTTTCAAATCAGGCAGTCTTTCAGATAAATCAGGATCTCAGATTTCAACCGGAGTGCTAAAGGCATACCACCATATGTGAGCAACTATAATATATTGCAACTTCTCCATAACTTGCTGCTCGGAGTCAAAATACCAAAAGTTATGATCCATCTGTTTGTTTATTTGATACATACAGTTTTTAATATACCACTTATTTCTGTAGTCTCATGACAGTTTACTGTGAAAGCAAACTGTTATGTATGTAGGTTTAAATGTTATTGGTTTATTTGAATTGGTCTTGTAAAATGTCAAATGGTATTGGTTTAAATAGTGCGGGAAGAAACCCTGCACTCCCATTGGCTAGCAGCTACGGCTGCCGGCTATAAGAAGCAGCCGTAGCCTTACCCGGACGGGTCCATTCGAGCTGTTGTCATTAATAAAGTCTTTTGCTGGAATTCCTCGCGTCTGACTCTTCATGCAAACTTAACACTGGCGACGAGGTGGGATCTCCCCTGAAGAGAAGACGACGCGACGAACAAGCAACTGAGCGGATGGCTGCGCTGAACACCCCCCCAGCACCGTTCGATCCGGCGACGGAAGACTGGGAATCGTATGCAGACCGGTTCCACATGTTCCTGGAAGGGACGATCTCGCCCGGCATCCCCGAGAGACGGAAGAGGGCGGTCTTTCTCACACACTGCGGTCCGGCAGTTTTTAAAATGGCGAAGGCGTTGGCGGGAGCAGCAGAATTGAAGGTAATAGAATGGCCCGAATTAGAAAGACTTTTAAGAGCCCATTACGCCCCACAAGTATCGTGCCTCATTAAGAGACACGAATTTTACCGTCGGGATCAAGGGGATAGCGAGAGTGTTAATGACTTCGTGGCAAGTTTAAGGGACATTGGGGGTGCTTGTGACTTTACCAACGTAGAAGAGCCATGCGTGATCGGTTTGTTTTGGGCCTTAAAGATAAGATCTTACAAAGCAAACTGTTAATGAAACCAAAATCACGCTTAAGAGGCTATTGAAGAGGCTGTTTCAGCAGAAGCCACCAAGTCCTCAGCTGCGGCCATGAAAAAGATTAACAAGGCCTCGAGCCAGGCCTCAAGCCATTCTGATGGGGAAAAATCCTCAACAACTCATTGCAAACAAATAGACTCTGATTCGGATAGCAGTGAGGAAGAAGAGGGGATTTTTTAGCTCAGAATGGAGAAGAAAAGAAAAGACTCTGAAAAAAACAGGCAAGGATTCGTTTGCAGAGGATGTGGGGGGGGGGCCACCCCCGCACTGAATGCAAGTTTTTGACTCCATTTGCCTACGTTGTGAGAAACGGGGTCATATAGCCAGAGTCTGCAAATCATCCAGAACTCCACCATTCAGGAAGAAACTTCCTGAGGAAGATTTTAAGCCCAACAATTTAAGTGG
This sequence comes from Naja naja, assembly GCA_009733165.1. Classification (NCBI taxonomy): domain Eukaryota; kingdom Metazoa; phylum Chordata; class Lepidosauria; order Squamata; family Elapidae; genus Naja; species Naja naja. Next base: position 209,344,433 of record CM019149.1, read on the forward strand.
AAAAATGGGGCGAAATTCAAAAGCAAATGGCAAGAGTGAAACTCACCAAACAATATCCATTGGTCATTCTTCACATTTAAATAGCAGAAAAGTACATGTGAAGGTGTTTATTGAAGGAGACCGTGCCACATGGAAGTGGACTCAGGCTCTTATTTATCTATGGTGTCATGGGACACTATACACAGACTCTTTCCAAGAATTCAGAAAAAACATTTCCAGAAGCAAGCACTGACCCTCAAAGACTACCAAGGGAACAAGATTCCAGTAGTTGGAGCGAGGGAATTCAACGTGCAGTTTAAAAGCCACACCAAACGTTTGCCACTGACCATCGTGGACAAGGATCGCCCAAGTTTGCTGGGACTCTGAGTGGTTCAAGCCACTTGGCATCGAGTGACTGGCATCCATCACGTGAGCAGTTCTGACTGGGAAGAGTCCTTGAAGTCTGAGTTTCCAGAGGTCTTCAGCGAAGGACTGGGCAAGTAATGGGGACCCCTATTGCTTTCAGTTTAGACCCAAGGTGCCCCCAATTCGTTTAAAGCCCAGATGGTTTCCATTTGCTTTAAAGGAAAAATTGATGCACATTAGATAAGCTCATCGCCAAGGGGTTTTGGAACCTACTGACACTCCAGATGGGAACACCCATAGTCACACCGTCAAGGCTGATGGGTCAGTGAGAATCTGTGGTGACTACAAGTGACACTTAACCATGCGCTGCAGCAGAGCGCATACCCCTGTACCTGTTGTGCATCATCTGCTCCATTCCCTTGGCAGGGGTACAGTATTTGCTAAACTGGACTTAGCTCAGCCATATCAACAACAATTAACAGTTGA